>JAEVGP010000005.1:0-600000 GCA_017309295.1 Nakaseomyces nivariensis | reverse complement strand
TACTTTCGTTGGCATTAGTACTATACACCTGGAGTTACCAGGGTACGAAAGTGCATTCCTTGTGGGAAGATAATAATTTTCAACTGTTTGTTACGAGTTTTATGAAAAGTGAGAATTTACCTCTAAAATGCGCAGCGCTAGAGTTTTTGATTTCCCCCTATATGCAAATTGAAAATACCTGGCATAAAAAACAGGCTATTCTAAAGATACTGCCATACCTTCTTGATCTTTTCAACCAGCAACCTATCCCTCCATGGTTTGATCTTTTTGAGACATTAATCCAATTAATTGAACTATATAATAAACATGAACCTATGAGTAATCCAATTATTGGCTTTTTATCTAAATCAAATATGCTGTATGGTATATTAGGATTGTTTTTTGAGTGCATGTCTTTAAACAAACAAACAGATGCATCTATTAAGACCTTAACCAAATGTGTTAAATTCTGCGCAACATTTGCTGCAAATGATGAGAAGTACAGGTCACTTTTACTCGAACATAAATTCTTGCTCACTAATTTAGAATATGGTCTAGAGCTCCATTTATCTCTCGTTAGTGAGTTTGTTGATTGTCAGGATGAGTTCAAGAATGGTATCTTCGCTTCACAAATGAATGGCCTACCTGCATTATATGACGCGGATCTTTGCTACGAATGGTTATATCTCTTGAAGTCCTTCTCAAGAAGCGTAACTGCGTTAAGAACGTCTTTGAAAAGGAATAAATTGCCTGAACTTCTATTACAATTACTAAGGAAAACTCATGAAATTACCAAGAACTGTTACTTTGTGGGAAAGGAATTTCTTGATGCCGAACTAAGAATTATGGGTCAAACATTGGGTACTATTTGCAACTTTGTCGTTGAATTCTCCAATCTCCAGCCATATCTAGTAAAAAATGGTATTGTTGATATCATCCAAAAGCTTCTAACAGATCCTTTATTCAATGCAAATTCAATCTGGGAATCTGAAGCTAGGAAAGAAGCTCTTCTCGAATGTGATACTAACGAAGTTAAGACGAATGCATTATGGGTCTTAAGGCACTTAATGTACAACTGCCAAAATGAAGAAAAACTAGATCTATTATCCGAGATACCTATGGAAGTCATACTAGAATATGTTAATGATCCAAGTTGGTCTGTACAAGCACAAGCATTCCAACTTATTAGAAACTTAACGTCAAATTCTAGAAAGGTCGTTAATATTCTCCTTGAAAATTTCAAGGAAGTTGACTACCGTTTGGATCCAATAACAGGAAAAACAACTGCAGTTGGTAGCACTTATCTATTTGATTTCCTTGTTCATAAAATGAAAAAGCTGGATACCAGCGATCCAGCCCAAAAGAAAACTTTGGAAGGTATCTTATATATAATAGTGAATCTTGCTGCTGTCAATGAAAATAAGAAGGAGCTAGTAATAGAACAAGACGATATTCTGGAACTTCTTAGTGATATTTTGTCTGCTTCACAACAAAATCCATCGTCATTCGGGAATGATAGTGAACTTAAATTGGCTTCTTTGTGGGTATTAAACAATCTTTTATGGAATTCCGAATTTTCTAATCATTCACAGTTTGCCCTTGAAGGTTATCCAGGAATTTCCAGAGATAGTAGTGTAGCTCCAGGCGATGTCTCAGAAGTAGCATCCGGTCGAGCATCTAGAAACGAAATACGCGGTGGATCTTCTGCTGGGAATGATACTAATGATGAAATGGAGTACGACGGAAGTAGTGTTGTTGAAGAAGAAGAGGATGATGATAGAAGTGACGAATTTGTAAGACCTGCACATGAGTACAACAAAGGTCAGACCAATAGTGCAACTGTAGCAAGATGTAGAAAACTTGCCAGACTGGGCATCCATGAACTAGTTAAGAAGAATATTTTTGACGATTCATTATCTGTCCGTGAGAAAGCAAGGACACTATCATTCCATATGGATCTCCTATTAAGAGAGAAGAAATAATAAATTTGCTCTTTTAGGCTTTATTATATTCGCATACGATATGGTTATCATGATCATAATCCTGTTTACCCTATGTCCACGTACATACAATTTTAGTAAAATATAGTTAAAGTGTTTTTTTTTATATTGAATTAAATTCTTTATTAGAAATGAATAGTTAGATTTTATAAATGAATTTAAAAGTTTTTTTGAAATGATTGATTATATTATATTCTAAACACCATAGTTACAAAATGACAAAGAAAACCAAAATTACATAACTTAATCTTGAGTCTTTTGAGAACCACGTAGCAAACCAGTTCTTCTGGCAGCAATCAAACCAGCCTTTTGACCAGAAACAGCACCTCTAGAAATGGTAGAAGCCTTACCAATATGTTGATGGTTACCACCACCGTGAGGGTGATCAACAGGGTTCATGGCAACACCTCTAGTCTTTGGCCAAGAGTTTCTCTTCAATCTGTACTTGTGGAAAGCACGACCAGCCTTCAACAATGGCTTGTCAGTTCTACCACCACCAGCAATAACACCGATGACACCTCTAGCGTCAGAAGAGATGATCTTCTTAGCACCAGATGGAAGTCTAACTCTGGTCTTGTTCTCGTCTGGGTTGTGACCAATAACGATAACGTAGTTACCAGAAGCTCTAGCCAAAGCACCTCTGTCACCTGGCTTTTCTTCGACATTGGAGACGATAGTACCTTCTGGAACGGAACCCAATGGCAAGACGTTACCAACGTTCAAAGAAGCCTTCTTACCAGCGTAGATGAATTGACCAGTGTGGACACCTTCGTTAGCGATGAAGATTTCTTCACGCAACTTGTACTTGTATGGGTCACGGAAGACAACCTTAGCCAATGGAGCACCTCTACCAGAATCGTGGACGATTTGCTTAACAACACCACGGATGTAACCGTGACGTTCAGCGTAGTCCAAGGTTCTCAACTTGGCAGCACCTTGTCTCAATCTGGTGTGGGAGGTGAAGATAGAACCAGCACCCTTTCTTTGGTTACGAATAACTCTACCTGTAGAAAATTGTTATTCATTATAATTTGCCCGTTTGTTTTCATAATAATATTAAATAAATCCAATCTTATCTTCACAAAAGAAAATAAATATTCAATTTATTAATAAAAAAATAACAGCAAATAAAATAAATTTTTTTAATGTTAGTAAAATTTGGTCCATCTAACAAAAAGATTATTCCCTGCCTATAATATTCAACTTTTTAAGACACTCAAATCAAATATCCGTTCCATTGGCTTATACAAATTCCATTCATTTTTTGTCTTCCATGCAACAGAATCGATAGGATAACCAACATGAATAGCATATTTTCCACAGTTATCGTGCAATATTCCACGTTGCACATATATATGTGCCCGTTATCATGGCTCGATCAAAAAAATCATATATGGTTTCACAAAAATCCTTATGGCTCTGATTATATTAATTTTTGTCCCTTTCTTATCACTGATCTAGAATATTCATTGGCGGTACTTTCATTTCATAATATCTATTATCACATACCCATTGTTCCTTGTTCTGATTTGGTTTTCTTGACCTGTTGAATAAAACAGAATGCAATAGCATTTAAAAATGTTACATAGTAAATATATTCAATGCGTATTATTTTTTAATTTTTTTTCCAAACTGGAAGAACATCGCGGGAACAATTGGGTTACTCACACTCTCCCTCTCCCAGAGCTTCTCGGCTTGTCTCCCAGGTTCTCTCTCCTTGCTGCCTCTGGCAGTGAGAAACCCATCAAGCAGACAGACAGAGAAAGAAAGAGAACCCATCTCTCAGCCTAGAAACCATTCTACTACCAGCCTAGCCCAAGCCTAGCCCAGCCTATCGTTCCAGACTAGACTAGAGTTGGTGTAGCAGCCCTCCCCCATACCCCAGAATACAGAACAGTTGGACGGAATAGTATTATTGAAAGAGAGAGAAAGGAGGTTATGCATAGGCATAGGCTGCGTGGTCGAGTTTCCCTCAAAGCAGCTCAATGCAAATTCAGCTAGAGATTGCCGTAGAAGACATAATGTTCTGGGTAAATTTTTGGCCTTTTTATTTTTATTTTTTTTCTACCTCTACCTGTTTGCTTTGTAAATTTCCAAATTGGGGAAATTATTTTGAAGGAGTTTTCAGAAATATGTTCCTGGTGTGGGGTCTGGGTGAATAATATAAGGTGTACTGATGTTAATACAGTCAAAATTTATTAAAAAAATGAAAAAAGTTCAGAAAGCCGTTTGTGATGCCTTAGAGCGATGGTAAGTCTCTTTTGACTGATTTTAATTATCTGTATTATATTTCCTAATATACAATGCTAAAAAATACTTTTCTATAATGCTGGGATGTTGGAAGATGTATAAATATATATGTCTAACACTTACCTGCGCTTCTTACCGTTAATTCTGGCTATGTCTTCGGCTGAGATAACAAGTCCGTTTCTTGTTGACCTACCAACTGACTGTACCTTTAGACCACGAGCTCTCTTCTTATTCTTCTCCTGGTCTTTACTCTTTATACTCTTACCAATACGTCTCTCTATATCCTTAACGTAGGTGGATTGAATCTTTCTAAACTGACCCTTTTTAACCTTGGATAACACAATACCTGCATCTGCTGCTTCTTCCTCGTACTTCTTGATCCTCTCGACGTGTTTACCAATCATACCTTTTCTGATATGCATCGGCACTTTCTCAAGCTTTGATATCTTCTTTTCATGTCCATTTACTTGTGATATATTATTTAGTCTCATCTCGAGTGTCCTGGCTCTGGCTTTTCCCATCACTTCATCATCATGGTAAGCAATAGAATTATCCTTTAGACCATTTAGAGTTAGTGAGGCACCACTAGCAGAACTGTTGAATGCACTTAATAAATGGGATTCCTTCAGAAATCTTTGCAGCTCAATATCGTTTTTTAAATTCTCTGCCTCTAGTGTTGCGTCTTCGTCTCCGTCTTCAATTTTCTCTTCAGGGTCTTCTTCTAGTAGTTTCCTGTTTTTATTCAAGGTTTTACCACTTCTTAACACCTTTTGTTCTTTTTTAGATGGGGGAGCATATGTATCACTGGGCCCTGAAAATTTAATAACTCTTGGTTGTTTCTTAGGTTTAACTTCCTTTTCTCCTCCATCGTCTTCATCGCTGCTGAACCCAGCAAACTCATCCTCATCCTCACCCACATTCTCATCAGTACTACTACTCATATCATCATTACTACTCTCTTCGGAATGACTATCTTCACTGTCTTCTAACTGTTTAGTCTTGTCTTCAAACCCCATGGATTCGAGAGACCCAAATTGTGCCTCGAATGCCTGTCTTTGTAATTCCAACTGCCTCTTGTACTCATCATCATCACTACCCATCTTTCTAATTCGAACTTGTCCTATCTTACTACAACTCAGATATTGAAATCAAAAGGCTAATTAGTACTTCTTTTATTTTGCGATGAGCTCATCGCAAATTTTAAAATTCATTTCATTTTTTTTTTTCAGATGAAAAATTGGTCTGTTTATCATTCCGTCAATGTAGAGGCAGTCAATGCTACGTAGGTTTCTAAGCGATACCTTACGAAAGTTTCTAAGCTGTTTACAAAGGGACTATAAAACGATTGATACCTCGAGTTAACTTAAATTAAAACAATAAAAACACACATTCTAGGAATTCATTGTAGATCTATCCGTGAGTTTAATAGACACAGAATGACGAAATTTGTTGGCTGTATTGACTTGCATGATGGGCATGTTAAACAAATTGTGGGTGGCACTCTTAAAGAAGATGATGACTCATTAAAGACTAATTTTGTTTCTAACCATCCTCCTTCATACTATGCCAAACTGTACAAACAAAACAATGTCTCTGGTTGCCATGTCATTAAATTGGGACCGAACAACGACGTAGCTGCTAGGGAGGCAATTGAGGCAGTCCCTGGGTTTCTACAAGTTGGTGGAGGAATAAATGATGACAACTGTTTGGAATGGTTACAATATGCCAGTAAAGTCATTGTTACCAGCTGGTTATTCTCCAAAGATGGCGAGTTTCTTGTTGAAAGGCTAGAAAGATTAAGTAAGATATGTGGCCCTGAGCGTATAGTGGTGGACTTGAGTTGTAGAAAGACTACCGATGGTAAATGGATAGTGGCAATGAATAAATGGCAAACCTTGACTAATCTGGAGCTGAATGAGGAAACATTCACTTATCTAAGTAAATATACTAACGAATTTTTGATTCATGCAGCTGATGTTGAAGGTTTATGCAAAGGCATTGATGAACAATTAGTCTCGAAACTTTATGAGTGGACTAAGAACTTGAGAAGTCAAAAAGATATTAAAATTGTCTATGCTGGTGGTGCTAAGAGTGTTCACGATCTGGAATTAGTTGATAAATTGAGTCATGGAGCTGTTGATCTAACTTACGGAAGTGCTCTGGATATTTTCGGTGGAAAATTGGTTAAATTTGAAGACTGTTGTGCATGGAACTCTAAACATAGTTAGATAATACTAATGGATAGTGATATAGACTTCAACAGTCTTCATAAATAAAATTATTGTAATATAATGCATTATTCATTTACAATTTTTATTTTTTATTTATATATTTATAAATTTTTTATCCTGTATATTCCTAACAAGATGTTATCAGAATAAAAAATTACAACCCAAAAAATTAATCAATTAAGTTGAATTGAACATGCCAATAACTACTGTATTATATAACCAGATTTTCCTTTTTTATTATTACAGTAAAATATCAAAACTATTAATGGGAAAGCAATGTCAAAACAAAGTTTTTGCAAAGTGCGGTGTATTTAGTAATTCGGTTAAACTTGAGTATTTCGCATTAGCGATTATGAATGATATCAGGTTTTGGATTACCATGCACTAGCATAACCTTCAGGACCATTGCCTTGATATGGGTCATCGTGGCCATTTAGCATCATTGCATCACTGTCAGCACCCATACCATTACCTGCTTCACCAGAGGCAAAATTTACCTTATCTTGGTCCATTTGATTTAAGGCCAGCATGATAGAAGCGACCTTCTTTTGTAAAGTATCAATACCTCTCAAGACAACTTGATCCACAGAGATTGATCCTACAGCTTCAACATTTATGTAGAAAGTGTCTGCTTTGGCCTTGTAGTCAAATGGTTCACCTTCATTTGGTGGATCTTCATATTCACAGTTCTTAGATTGTGGCCATTCTGCTCTTATATCCTGTTCGTACCAGTAGTCAGTATGTTGTAATTTATTCCATGGATCGTATTCAAATTCAATAGCTGCGGCTGGGCCCCATTTGGCATGTTCCTTTGCAATACCTTTCTTCGCTATACATGTAAGCTTTAATTCTTGACCCTTTCTTAGCTTACATATCAGAACACCATTACCTTCTTTATCTTGTATTATAGGATGACCGATGTTTCTACCCATCAAATTGGAAACAATTAGAAGATCCTTCGCATAGACATTCGTAGTACTTTCACTTTCACCAACTGCCTGCAGGGTCAGCACAACGGAACATTTATCACAGTGGTCCTCACAGAAACAATCACGACTGTATTCTAGTTGCTCAATATCAGTACTCTCCAATGGAATTAAACCTAATCTATGCGACAAAAACTCATCCGCTAACACAGTGGTATTGGTTTCAACTTCGACTGAGTCGATAGCTAAAGTTGGTATCTCAGCTATCATTACTCTACGGAACGAGTTTGCAAGTGCTAAATCAACATTAGAAAGAATGAAATCAACGTTGTCACGACCAGCTTCTCTAATTTTCACTTGAGGGCCTTCTTCACTCATTTATTAACTTTATGTATGTATATTCTAATCTTCCGTTCCAGTACTTCCTTTTCTCAACTATTTATTCCACAGGTAGAATAAGTAACTTCAGAGTAGTTATAGATATGCTAACTTCTCTGTTCAATGGTCTAAATTATGATAAATATACGACACTGTGCTCAATAATTTGTCAAGACTTGCCTAATTATTTTTTTTTCAAACATTTTGTTGTTAAATTTGAAAAAAAAATCGTCGAGTTGACGTCTCATGTTGTACAAAGTGATTATAACACAACATGCAATTAATGAGCTCTTAGAGCATTATGATATCGGAATGAAAGCATATTGAATTTCACAAATGTACTATTAGCAATCTATTAAAGTTAAGAAGAAAAGAAAATATATCAAATAGTGAATGACAAATATACAGGATTTTTTTCTTTTTATTTATTTAAATGAACATGGAAAATAATTGTAAACAATGAAAGAATATTTTTGATATTCTTATTTAGTAGTATAGGATACAATTTGTATCAAACAATATTATCATTTATCTTTTTTTTATATTATTACTCTTGAAAAGTTTCGTGGTACTTTAATGTTTTCTATTACAATTAAATGACTGCTGGTTCGGAAACAATATTTACATGAAAGAAAATTATTTCTAATAAATGACAATGCAGGGGAAAAATAAACAACAACAGCCAATAACAATTAAATATTATTAACAAAAAAGGTTAGTTTTAAAATGTGTTTTATTTCTTTCTTTCATTTCCTCAAGTGAACGATCTAGAGTTACCACGGATAAATTCCAAAATCTTCCATCCTTCGGTTTCGTCATCATCGATTTGTTCTGGGTCTCTCGTAAAGACCATAGCATAAGATGACATCAAAATGTTGGACTCATCACCAGCTGCAATTTCGCCAGTCTTTGCCTTTCTGTACAGGTGAATCTCTTGGGCTCTGCAACCAACAACAAGCACAGGAATATCTTGTGGTTGCAGCAACTTAGCACTAACAACTTCAACACCTCTAATATCCAGGATTCTACCGTCTGAGAACAATTCTTGCTTTTTGAACACTTTTTGTTGTGCACTATAGACATTGAATGGAGCTTCGCTGAACCATTTCTTTAGAACCTTTTCATCACCCTTAACATAGGCTTCTAGAACCTCTGGGATGATATAGTCTCTCAAATGCTTGGTGAATGCAATGTTAGTGAACGTAGGGTCGATCATTTTGAATTGTTTGTAGACACGTGCAGACTCGGTTTCGGCGAAGAAGGAACCAATCTTGGTAGTGATCTTTCTCAGGAACACTATCAATGGATTCTCACTCTCATCCCATAAACGAACCTTAATTGTTCTTAGAGTACGACCAACTGGGGTTTTCTCCTTGAAGTCCTCGATCTTCTTGCCGATAGATTCCTTGGCTTCGATATTAGTGGCAACGATGGCTGATCCAGCTTCGTCATTACTCTTAACAGCACGCACTCTCTTACCAGACGCCAAGTCTTGCTCACGTTTTAGTCTTCTGGCCTCCTTTGTTATGAAACCACCATAACTAGAACTATCACCGTCATCGATAACCTCACTCACGTCTTTGTAAATCTTAGTCTGTCTCACAGGCTCAAAACTCTCATCCAGTTTTTTGGCTGTCTTAGAGGCAACATCTCTAGTGGTCTTACCTAGCTCAGAATCCCAGGCTTTACTAGCAATTTCCTCCACAGTCTCACCAGTCTTTTGCAAAGTCTTACCGACAATAGTCTGACCACCCTTGGAGGCCTTAAGGTAGGCCTCACGAGCCTTCTTATAAGCTTCAGACTCACCTAACCTACCCGAGGCATCTTGTAAGGTCTTAATATTGTCCTGTAGCTCCTGGGATTTCTCCCATTCCTTCTTAAAAGTCTCACGAAACACTTGTAACGGCGACCTAGGGTTCTGCTGTACCACCCTACACACACTGAAACACCGCACCTGGATTGGTCTTCTCAACATTATATTTTAACTTAGCTTTCGTTATCGCTTTACGCACCTCCTTCGTCTTGAATCAAAAGAGGTGAATCATGTATAGTTTTGATATCCTACTTCTAATTTCAGTTAGAGTTCTATGAGTGAACAACTTTTCCGTAGTCTCAACACAAGGGAGGAAATGACCACACACCGTTTAAAGACACACAGGGTAAATTTTTAATGGATCATACAATATCTCTACAACATTATTAATATTTGCTACAAGGGCACACTTTCATTTTTTACATTCTCACCATATCTATTTAGTTACAGAGGTATTTATCCTATATACTATATATCAATAGTCTTCTAGTTTGCTGACTTTCTAGGTAATGGCCCTCATTGTTAAATAAGAAATAGATAGTGGTTGTTTTAGGCTGTCAAAAGGTAAAAATGTATTTTAAATGCAGTAGTCTTTAAGACTTCTGATACTCTTCAATATATCTGTATATAATCTAACTGAGAAGTCAGCATTGTGTTGTGTTGTATTGCCATCACAGCTATTGGGTGTGACGGAAAATTTCAATATTCCGGGTAAGGGCATTTCGCATTCTACCTGGGGCCTAAAAAGGAACTGAAGGCCATTGATGCAGATGGATAGAAAGAGACAGCGAGTTACTCTCTGTCTCAATCGGAAAAACCATATGGATCTATCTTTTAGACCATTCTAATTTACACCTAGCACTTCAGAATTCTTCTAAACGCCAATTAAAGAAGTTATGTCCCGCAGGAGGACTTTTCAAGGTGGGATCATGCCGGTAGATACATTGTCCTCATCGCCGGCTAGAGAAGAAGTAGAGTCTCCGAAACATAACATTAAGCCGCGGAAATTGTCTCCGGTACGATACAGGAAGAAACGGGATCCCAAAGTGGTTGCTGAGCTAGATCAGATGGGGTCTGAGATATTTAGTATAGATGCGAAGAGACCAAATGATGGCGGGAGAAAACGTGAAACAAGAGAGGAGGAAAACAGTCTGTTGAAACGGAGAAGGCGAGAACTGTTAATATCAGATGATGTGATAGAGGATAATAATCATGGTAAGAATAGCGTGGTGCGCAATGGTGATAGCATCAGGTACACTCTGCTCGGATCTGTCTCATTACTCGATGTCAGCCAATCGGAGGTTGAAATAGAGCATACAATAATGAATTTTGTAAATGAAAAGGCTGAGTTTAGACCAATAGTGAAGTTTCATAGTCGAGACCATAGTGTTGATGAGTTTCAATTAGACTTGATACATAATTGCAAGAAACTGTGGTTTACACAGAGTATGACAACTGTGGGTTTCCTCTTGAACAAAGAAATAAATATATCCATTAGAAGCATGAGCACACGTATATCAGCGAAATGTGTTGTGTGGACTAGTAATCAATACCTGGATTCCAGATCCCCTCGACTCGGACAAATAAAGCAGATTTTGGAATTTTTAAATGATAATAAACAAAGTCTAGGTAGCTCCATAAAGATTATTAAGAATCTCAGCGAGCTTGAATTCCGCAGGTGTATAAAATCACAAGTTAGGGAAGAAACTGATATTATGAAAAATTCTGAAGATACTTACCATGGTAAAAGTGATAGACTACATAAATTTGATAAAAATTTATCATCGTTACAGATACTGAAAAAATTTAGTAAAAGGAAAGATAATGCTCTTAGAAAGGGAACTATACATAGTCATCGAATATCTAACCCTATTCGTGTACCACATGATAGATTTGAACCCTCGAAAAGCAATGACCATCGGCTAAATGACTCCGCAATCGAACCAATACCCTCCAGCGGATTTTATTCTAGGAGCAGCACAGTTCAGAAAGATAACAAAGGTGAAAATAAACTATCTGATCATCTACTTTCCAATGTAAGGAAAACTAGAAGTAAGAATTCAACATCTCAGGACAGTACATCTATAAATATTGATAACGACGAATACATGGAGTACGAAACACCTAAATTATTCAAACCGAACTTGAATTATAAATTTCCAGATGGTTGTAGCTACACTATAACAAATCAGGATTTCAGGTGTTTGTATAACCAAGATTGGATAAATGACAGCATAATTGATTTTTTCACCAAATTTTTCATTGAAGCATCTATCGAACAAGAAAAGGTTGAAAGGGATCAGGTTCATGTTATGTCTTCCTTTTTTTACACTAAACTAATTAGTACAGATAGAGATGTTTATCAAAATGTGAAGAAATGGGTGCAAAATACTGATTTATTTTCAAAGAAATACGTTGTTATACCGATAAACATGAATTATCACTGGTTTGGATGTATTATTACAAACTTGGAAATTTATTTAAAGTACCATTTAGAGTCCAATGTTGGAGATCAGAATGAAAATGAAGGTGATAATAAGGGAGATGCAGATGAAGAACTATCGGTGAGTAGCCCTATCATTACCATTCTAACATTCGATTCTCTGAAACAAACACATACAAAAGAGATAGATCCGATAAAGGAATTTTTAGTGTCGTATGCAAAGGATAAATACAATATTGAAATCGAAAAAGCAAATGTTAAAATGAAAACCTGTGCAGTACCACAACAACCAAATTTTAGTGATTGTGGTATACACCTAATACTAAATGAAAAAAAATTCTTTGAGAGTCCCAAGGAAACATTAGAAGTGTGGTATTCGAATAAAGTAAAAAGCAGAGCAAATATGAAAAACATTAACACTTATTTCGATAAAATGGAAAGAGGATCTGCCAGGAAAAGTTTAAGAGATATCTTGCTTTTCCTACAAGAAGAGCAGATCCAACTAAACAAGGGGAATAACCAAGACAAAAATGATTCATCTACGAAATATAATGACGAGGAAAATGACGATGAGGAAATTGAAATTATTGAGGATTACACCAAAGTGAGTAAAAACCTCGACGATAAAATATCAAGCATTGAGGAACAACCCGAAAGTGATAACGAAATGAATAGACTACAGTTGTTGAGATCTGATCCTCCAGATGACGGCAGCCTCGATAATGAAAAGAGAATAAAAAAAGATAAGTTTATTGATAAAACAAAGAGTTATATTGCAAAGGAAACAGGTGGTTCAGAACACATATCTAATCGTGAAGACGATTGTAACAATAGGAATATGGAATCAACCCCCGAGAAAGCTATGGACAAGAATAACTCAACCAAAATATACACTTCTCCATATTTTGGGAAATCAATATTAAAGGAGAGAACAAGTAAATACATTGATTCAACAAATCATGCTGAAGAAGACAACCATTCAACTCATAAATCACGTGATGAGAATTTTGCCACATATTCTATTCCTGAAAGCAAATCAGAACCTGATGAAAATGACGATTATTCAGAAAGATATAACGACAGTGATGTAAGCTTAATTCGTGATAATACCGCATCTATTACAGTAAATAATAGGACTGACTCCTTAGAGAGCTTACGCTCTAATGTAGCTCGCGAATTAAAAGACGACCTTTCTAACATGAACGATTAAATATCAACTATACAAACTTCTCTTAAATTTATTACATTAAATTTTATCAATAATGATCTAAAATGTTGAATGCATATTTTAATTTATTACTTTAACGAGTCATCGATACAATAAAAATATTATTAACTATATAAAGAAAAATCTATCTCACCTAATTTAGTAATTATGCTTAATGAAATATCACTGGACGACTATTACAATAAACATATTGAAAATAAAATAAAAAAAACTAAGAGTTGGTATCTTCTGGTAAATTTTCTAACTTTTTACCCTTTGTGTAGATACTATCTTTGACTCTTTGCTCAAGCACATCCCACCAATTTGCAAAGAAAGAAACGCCTCTCACTAGCATGTAACTCAAATAGGACCCAATCAAAACGATCATGTATGCATGTTCCATAATTGTCCAGTTGGATGATAGGGAAGTACCTTTGTCTTTTGAAAAGACTCCTAACAACATCTTTGTGGATTCTGATATTGTGGTTATATCTGGATTTATCAAAAAGTTAAATATCATGGCCAGAGATGTTAAGTAGAAAATATTAATCAAATGGAACTTTATCGATCTTTTGAAAATGCTTGACAAAAGAATATTTGCCAAAGCAGTAAATCTTCTGTCTTTATTCGAAAAAAATACGGTTGCAGTCTTCATAACCTTTGGATAAACCAGTATCGTGATAAAAAGTTGACTTATTCTACCAATTTTATTGTCTGCAATCAGAAAATTATCAATATCCAAATACACAAAAATGTCATTAAATGGCTTACCAAAAATGCAGCTCAAAACATATTTCACAACCTCAACCCCATGGTATAATAACATGATATTTGAAAGAACAGAAACAACAATTTCGATGGAAATAACAAACAATCCAAACAAAAATTTGATAGTAAACGTTTCTTTGAATTCAATCAGAGCATTCAACAATCCAACACCAGCATCGAGTTGATCGATATCAACCTCCTGCCTTCTTTCATTCATCAGATTCTCACCATTTTCATCTGCAACTTCATTTTCATTTTCGTTTTCGTTTTCATTAATAATAGCGTTTCTTTGTTCTTGAACAGCATAATACTTAGGGATGAAGGTTGAGAGAAATATAGAGCCAAAACAAACAAAATATACGTTGATATGATTTGTAAATTCCGCTGTGACCCCTTTTGGAACAATAAACTGAAGTGGTAAACATCCTAGTCTAGTGATAAAATGGGAAATGATAGCAATACCAATTAACAAAAATGAAGAAAATAACCAAATCAAAGCAATCAGGACCATATATCTAAACCTAAAATTTGGAGGAACATAAACAACAAAATAATGGTCAAATTCTGTATTCTGTTCATCTAAGTAACCAAATTCGCCGGCAGTAGCTTTATTTCTTTCATTAATCTTCTCCAAATCAAGTGGTTTCAGTAATTTATCATCAGTAGTAACTGGAACAAACATGGTTTGTACATAGCTTCTCGAGACTATATCAGAAGATGGAACTCGCATTAAAATACCATCTGGAATAAAGTAAGAGTGTACGTTAGGTATTTCTTGGAACAATTTAGCAGCTTCTTCATTAGTTTTTGGGCTCGTGAAAAGTTCTGGATTAGACCACTGCGCAGATTGAGATGCAAAGAATTGATAGAAGTAATTACGGTATAATATATGCCCTCTTTCTGTGGCTACGTCATTTCCTAATATGAAAGAAGATAGACGCAGATTTCTGGAACATACTTTAAAAACATAAATCCAATAATCCTTGACAGCTCTCTTAACAAAGCGATTATCTTCAAGAATATATCTTGTGGCATAACATGTTAACAAGACAGCAAAAGAATTGTAATCAAATATACTGTCTGGTTTTAAAGATTCTGCAAGAGTGAAAAAGTTGGACTTCAATATTAGAGGGAATAACAATCTCGTATGGAATCCAAAACCGATAATGATAAATACCGCATAAATGAACATCGATAGACATAATCTTGATAATTGAATTCCCATAGGGTGAATCAAACTATCATGTAGAATCCTGATATTTGGATCCTCAGGTGAACGGATAAAGAATAAAACACCGGGTCTAATAATATTCTTTCTGATCATACCAATGTATTTTGCAAACCAATACATATATAAAGTACCAATGATCCAGTAAACAAAGAATGAGAGCGGGAACCAAACTCTGAAAATATTTGGAATGCACAATACTTCAGAGTTTGAGCGTAAAATAGGACAAAAGAATGCAACGTCTAACATAACACCTGCCAATATTGGAAAACCAGCAAGTTCGATAAAAAACAAGGTAAAAACCTTAAAAGTACATCTTAAAGCAAAAGTAATCTGAAAGATTTGTCTTCTCAGATTATTTGTCATACCATTCATCTTGCCATAGCCTCTACTAACAAATTCAGAGGTTGCCGCTATGATAGCAATAACAGTTAGATATGTTGTGATAGCTGGCAAAGAACGTAGAAACATTGAATGCTTCATCGTGTTGTTTTGGTAACCTAAATAATAAGCTTGACATGCATTCAATATTTTAACAAATAGATGGTCATGAACCAAAGTTCCAAATGGGATAAATTTCAGAAGTTGAAAATAAACCATATCAACATGAGATAATGTAATTAAATATAACATACCCCTTAGAAGAATTTCAAAAATCTTAGAATATATTTTTATTAGTCCAAAACCAATAAATGTTGGAAATAAGTATGCCAACAGTAAGTAAAGGGAACAAACAACAGCACCAATTACAAAGTAACCCAAAATAATAGTGAAGTTCAATTTGATATTGATCAACAATACATTACCACCGTCATCAGCAGCAGCGTTAGCGACACCATTTGGTTCATTATCTCTTTCCTGCGCATTGGCGTTAATCTCAGGTTGTACAGGAGGAATGAATATAGGTGCGTTGGGTCTGTTCATAGCATTTTGAGCACGTTGTTCTTCCTGTTGGGCAATTAGATTATCAAATTGATTTTGAGCACGACGGTTCATCATCTCTTCAAATCTTTCTCTAAAAGGATCAACAAACTCATTGTTTTCAAAGTCATCGTGTGGGTTAATATGGTTATCGTTGTGATTTCCTTCATCAGAATCAGACTCATTCTCTCGTTCATTTGTAGGTACAAAATCTGGATCATTTTCCTCACCCTCACTATCCATATCTAGCTCATGAATATTTTGATTGTTATTGTTTTGAGCCAAATTTTGAGGAACAACTGGAGGTGGGTCATCTCTGTTAACCTCTCTAGCCCTCAATGCTTCAGCTAAATGATCAATCATAACCTCATCCATCATTGGAAATCTCTCCATCAAACGAGCTTTTACATCATTAATGGAGATTTTTGGACCTATTTTGTGAAGTATCATCTTAGAAAAAACTTCTTCTCTAACTATCATATCATACTGGAAATACAATGCAATGTGCAAAATAACGATCAGGGCAATTTGTAATCCAGTGAACTTATAATTCCACAGTAATTGTTTTAGGACAGTCATATCATCTAATTTGATATTTGCGTACAATTCAGGGTTTTCTGGAAAGCCAAATAAGAAACTTCTAGCTAGATCATTTTTAAAAGGTAATGAACCATCTAGAATAAATGTGTATAACTTGCCCAGAGCGTTCCATACTAAGGGCCAGCCAAAAAAGAAAAGTGCAATTGCTGTAGCATATTCCAGTGCTTTCTTAAGTTTTACCAATGAGGACTTCAATGTCGACTTTAGTAATACAATGAAGGGTATCTTTTCTGGCATATTTTCCACATAGGTGGTTTTAAAATTAAACAGATGATGACATATATCACAGTTTACCTCAGTGCCAGGCTTTGAGATATCAATATTTTTGGAAGCTATCCACTCTAGCAAACATGATTCGTGGATATACTTAATAGAACCACGACATTTGCACGGATGAAAAAGCGGGCTATCTTCGGTGGCTTCACCTCTGCAAATACGACAGGTCGAATTTGGAGGTATATCCGAAGACATTTTTATTCTTAAATTGTTATTACTATTATAGTTATTTTTTCTTTTTTACTTGAAACAGGTACTGAGTATTTCTCCCGTTAATTTTTTTATCTCTTTCTTACTTTAAAAAAGGCAAAAACAATTAAATTCTTTTCTTCTAAATCTAGTATTCTTCTCCCTTTAATTGTTGTAGCCAGGATCAATCGCTAGGTACTAATCCAATTATATATGAGTTCTCTTCTTAATTTAACAAAGGTGGCGTTTTCCCCTTCTTTTTTATTGCTTTTGTTTTCTTTTTTTATTCACTTATTGGATACGTTGCCTTAGAAACAATATTTTATTTATTTTACCAGGAGAATTCCCTATCAATTATCAAAGAATCCAAAAAAATAAAATAAAATAATTCTTGAGGAAACAAAAACTCAAATTCCTTACATCATTTTATTTTTATTTTTTTTTCTCTCCCACACAGCTACGATCATCCTTCTTCGATTTTCTTTTCTTCCTTTCTCTTCCTTTGTCGATCGATTCGATTTTTTTTTTTGTTCAAAGACGTCACGTGAACAATTAATAATTATTGCACAGGTTCATCTAACAGCTATCCCATAAGATTCATCTCTGTTGTGTACAATATATGTTGATTTATTTATTTCAAGGCATTGTTTCCGATAAACGTATGCATGTTTGTAGAATAAGATTCGTCAACCTCATAGAGGTTACTAAGAACTCTCCTGTCTACGACATTGAATGCGATGTTCATGTTGAGGCGTATGAAAGGCTGACCCTTCTTTCTCCCCTTCTTAATTTCTGTTCAATAATGTTGCTTGCTTTTCCTCACTAAGACAAGTACATATACATACTGACACCAGATATATATCCTCCTCCTTTGAGAGGGTTGTAAAATCAGTATGAGATGGTGGGGCGCTGGCTCTTTTCTTTTTGTGCCCTTGGCCATCTCAATGACGTCATAATGATTTTTTTTTTTATTTACGACATATTGGTTGGTAAACTATCATAATAGTTATGATATTCAATAGCATTTTTAATGAAGCAATTATATGATCCCTTCACATGATTCTTGTTGAATGATATTTGTGCAATATGACATTTATCTCTTCATCTAGCATTTTATTCTAGATTAAAGAAACAAACTATATTATTAGTTGATGTACTATTGAAATTACTGAAAAGAATATTAGAAATAATGGATTTGGTTTACAAAACAAAACAAAAAAAAAGAAAGAAAAGAAAGCTAGTATGGAAAGTAACGGAAATACTGAGGTAGGTAATGTTGCACTGATTTTTACTTCTTCTTTATAAGTACCTACCATCCCCTCCGATCATAACAGAACAGTTGAGACTAGAATACCAGCTATTATACTCAAAATTCTATTACAGCTAATATAAGTACCATGTCCAACATAAGTTGTTAAAATTGTGTGGTCGACAATACCAGAACCGCTAAGAGTTGTAGTCGTATATTGATTTATACTACCTGCAGGGCCTGCTTTTGCTGACGATGATGACGATGCGGTTCTTGCTTCTGCTGCTAAACTTTGACTCATTCTTAGTGATTCAGCCTGAGTTACTGTTACTGGATAAATTCCATTTCCAGTTCCCGCTTCTGGATTAATAGTGGGAATATAGCCAGAACCGCTAAGCGTTGTAGTCATATATTGATTTATACTGCCTACAGGGCCTGCTTTTGCTGACGATGATGACGATGCGGTTCTTGCTTCTGCTGCTAAACTTTGACTCATTCTTAGTGATTCAGCTTGAGTTACTGTTACTGTGTGAATTCCAGTTCCCGTTTCTGGATTGGTAGCTGGAGTGCCTAGGCCAAGATAGCCTCCTAAAGCACTGTTACTTGGGCTGCTACCTTGGGAATGCCCACTGATAGAAGAAAAAATCTGTGCACCTCCTTGATCAGCACCAACACTTGGTTGTTCGTTAGCACTCTGTTGTCCATAAGTACCAGTAACTGTACCAATTAAGTTTGATGGCTCGATGAATTCTGTTGTTGTAAATATGCTAACAGAAGGTGTTATAGGTGAAGGTAAGCTTACTGGTGGAGTGGATGATGTGACCTCGGAGGAGGAAGTATTACTTAGAGGCATTAAAGAGGTTTTAGTAGAAGGTACAACGATAAAAGAAGAAGGAGAAAATAGTGAAGGTGTTGATGGTACAAATAAACTGGAAGTCTTAAATGAGCTGGAAGGTTTGATTAAACTAGAAGGTTTTACTGAACTAGAAGGTCTGACTGAGCTGGTAAGTTTGGCTGAACTGGAAGGTCTGATTGAACTGGAGGGAGCAATTGAGCTGGAAGGTTGAGCTGAGCTAGAAGGTTTGACTGAGCTGGAATGCTTAGCTGAACTGGAAGGTCTGACTGAGCTGGAATGCTTAGCTGAACTGGAAGGTCTGACTGAGCTAGAAGGTTTGACTGAGCTGGTAAGTTTGGCTGAACTGGAAGGTCTGACTGAACTGGAAGGTTGAGCTGAACTGGAGGGAGCAATTGAACTAGAAGGTTTGACTGAGCTGGTAAGTTTGGCTGAACTGGAAGGTCTGATTGAACTGGAGGGAGCAATTGAACTGGAAGGTTTGGCCAAACTGGATGGAACAATTGAGCTGGAAGGTTTGGCTGAACTAGAAGGTCTGATTGAGCTGGAAGGTCTGATTGAGCTGGAAGGTCTGATTGAGCTGGAAGGTCTGATTGAGCTGGAAGGTCTGATTGAGCTGGAAGGTCTGATTGAGCTGGAAGGTCTGATTGAGCTGGAAGGTCTGATTGAGCTGGAAGGTCTGATTGAGCTGGAAGGTCTGATTGAGCTGGAAGGTCTGATTGAGCTGGAAGGTCTGATTGAGCTGGAAGGTCTGATTGAGCTGGAAGGTCTGATTGAGCTGGAAGGTCTGATTGAGCTGGAAGGTTTGGTTGAACTAGAAGGTCTGATTGAACTGGAGGGAGCAATTGAACTGGAAGGTCTGACTGAGCTGGAAGGTTTGGCCGAACTGGATGGAACAATTGAGCTGGAAGGTTTGGCTGAACTAGAAGGTTTGGCTGAACTAGAAGGTTGGGCTGAGCTGGAAGGTTTAACTGAGCTGGAATGCTTAGCTGAACTGGATGGAACTGCAGAGCTAGGTGATACAACGGAAGAGGATGGCTGGTTTGGGCATTGTGTATCGGTTGGAGGTGTGCTCTGGTAAATAACAACATAACAGGGCACAATTCCTTCTGGAGTAGCAACAGATGTTTCTGAACCTAGTAACAAAAAAGGATTATATCCGCAGCCAATGTCATACTTATTTACTCCGTTGCTCGTGGTGACTGTAACAATACCAGTATGGTAATCATATGTGTAACTCCCGTCGTTACCAAAGGTCAATATAGTATTCGATCCACCTAGCCCTTCTACTTTAATTGTATTAGGGTAATTGGCCTTTTCAAACGATACAACTCCTAGACTCCCCAATTTCACTGTATTACCAGTAAATGTAGGTGAGCTTATTAAAACATTACCATATTCTATATCGATTACACCATTGCTACCTTCGACACTGGATGTTATTTCATAATTTGCTGCACCGCTAAACTGTATAACACCATTGTTCTGGATACCATTGGCTGGGGCAATAGTGAAAACATTGCCAGGTAAATATTGTTCGGTTGGTTCAGTTGGTGACCCAGGATATTTCTCATATGATATCTGACCATTATTGATCAACGTATTTGGAGCGATTTCTACTACTGAGTTCGCATCGGATTTTGTGTGTGCAAGTGAAATAAGGATATTACCATTATTAGTCAGCATGTCCGGGTTTAGTTGTATTGTTTGTGTTCCTGACAGGTATGCATCGGAAACTGTCAGGGAACCGTCATTTACCACATTCCCAGTGTTCTGTATATCGAATGTGAAACCAGTGCCATTGCCAGCATTACCCGTTATAGCACCACCAGAATCAATGTTTACATCATTAGAAAATGTATAACTTTGTCCGTCATTTAGTGTTAGAGAACCAGTACCGGACACATGAACAGGACTTGTGAATGATTGATCTCCCGTCAACGTTGTTGGGGTAGTATAATCTTGAGCATATGCCCAACTGAGAATTGACACTAAAACGATCAAATGATTCATCGTTACTTCAACAAAATATGATTACATTTTCCTTTAAATGAAAGAACCAGACACAATTTTTGAGCCGGGACGAACTTCGTGATGAAAGGCTTATATATATCCTCAATTATTGAGGGTGTCGGATAAACATTGGCTTTTGTTCAATCAGTTCATTTCAGTAAAATGTCAAAGTGGGTCGGTGTGTGATCTCCCCAATGCTGGCTCTGGTCCCTCTCTCCTCACAATAGGCTGATGCTGAACAAATTCTACAATAAGGAAAATCTACTAACAGAATAAGCAAGCACTGTTATAGAGAAAATTCGCATATGAGGTCATCAAATAATGAGGGTGAGAATCTGCAGGTGTTACTTTTTATGGCTATCTATCAGTCAGTCAACATTGCTTCTTTCCTTTTCAACTGGGAGCCATAATCAATCCTATTACTATTTAAGAGTACAATCAGACCGTTCTTAGAAATGCCTGATTACTAAAACAAAAGTTATAACACAGTGATGTAATGGATATGAGAGTCATTAGGAATAAATAAAAGAGGGTGGTTCTCTGCAGTGTATCCTTAAAAAAAAAAAGGACCCTTGCAATCGGGCTCTTCCCTCTTCGCCTTTTTCTAACAATCTTTTATGTATCTCAAAGGAACCATGCGGGGAGTGCATACAAACGGCTGAAGGGTATGCAGAGAAAACAAGCAGAATCTGTTACACTATGGAAGCGATAAAGGGCACTAAAGCTTAATTTAGAAACAGAGAAAACAAGCAGGTTGCCAGACAACTTGGAGCTTCACAAAGGTAAAGTTTAAGAAAATCGGAAAATTATTAGGAATCTGGGCCTTCCAAAAGAGAGTAGGTTCCCTTTTTGTTCAAATTCATACTTCATTTTAAAGTATGGATAAGGAATGTATATATTGTGTGTGTCTCGTAACTACAAAATGTAATCGTTATGAAAGAGATCAAATAAAGAAACATGTAAAAAAAAAAAAAAAAAAAAAAAAAAAGATACATAAAAATATATATATAAAATATACTATTAATGCAAACAAAAAAAATGATAAATCATAAGATAAAAATATAAGATTAAACAAAACTATGATAAAGAGAATGTATAAAAAATCGATACAAGGGAAAGTCAGGTAGCAGTAACGCAACTTTTTTTTTATTATGCCATCAATTACAATATTAGAGCAACAAATATTATTCCCAGAACTGTCAAGAACTTATTTTCGACCACATTATTTCCGTGGCCTGCAAAAGTCGTTAAAATTGTGTGGTCTATTGTGTCTGTACCAGCTCTTGTAACTGTTACACGTGAGTCGGTTGTACCTGTGCTGACTCTAGCTTCTGCAGCAAGGCTATGGCTATGAGGAATTTCAGCACCAGCACTAACTGGTTGAGCTCCTACTTGGCCTGTAGCTTCTGCGGCAAGAGTATGACTATGGGGAATGTCAGTACCGGTACTAACTGGTTGAGCTCCTACTTGTCCTGTAGCTACTGCTTGACCTGTAGCTCCTTCTTGACCTGTAGCTCCTGTTTGGCCTGTAGCTCCTGCTTGGCCTGTAGCTCCTGCTTGGCCTGTAGCTCCTGCTTGGCCTGTAGCTCCTGCTTGGCCTGTAGCTCCTGCTTGGCCTGTAGTTCCTGCTCCTGCTTGACCTGCAGCAATTGCGGATAACTCTACAACAGTGGTTGTTGTAGGATGGTTTAAAGGAGCAGTAGATGGGTTGGAAGAAATAATGTAAACACTTGATGGCTGCAATGATAGGGACCCTGTTCCAGAGGATGGGGCCATAGAAGCGTCAGAATAAATACTAGGGGTGGGTTGAGTAGGATTTGTGGATGTCGTATCTGTTGAATTTACCGACTCCGCCGATACTGGATCTGATGAAGAGGCTGGGTCTGATGAGACTGGGTCTGATGACACCGGATCTGATGAAGAGGCTGGATCTGATGAGACTGGGTCCGAGGAAGAGACCGGGTCCGAAGGAGAGACTGGGGCTGATGAAGAGGATGGTTCTGATGAAGAGGCTGGGTCTGATGAGACTGGGTCCGAAGAAGCGACTGGTTCTGATGAAGAGGATGGTTCTGATGAAGAGGATGGTTCTGATGAAGAGGCTGGGTCCGATGAGACTGGGTCCGAAGAAGAGACGGGGTCTGAAGAAGAGACTGGGTCTGAAGATGTAGGGTCTATCGAGGATGATGAGACCGGAGCAACTGGACATTCTACAATGGTAGGTTGATATTGATACAATACGTAGTAAGCAGTGTCTGAAACACCTGGTGCAGGACCTTCCAATGTTAGAAATAGTGTAGAGTTATATCCGCAACCAATAAAATACTGATTTGTCCCGACAGAAGTAGTAACAGTCAAAATGCCTGTTTGATCATTATAGTTAAAACTTCCACCGGTACCATAATTAGCAATAACAGCATTTTGATTGAAACCTTCTATTGGGATTGGAGTAGGGTTGTTTGACTGTACAAATACACAGATGGCAGAATCATGTATTTGAAAGGTTTGTCCTGAGATATCGGATGAATCGATGAATAGTGCATTGCTTGACACTCCAATAGTACCACCAGGACCCTCGATTTTGCCTCTGATGATGGACCTCGGGGCTGATGAAAAATACAGAGTGCCTGTGTTTACAATAGTACCAGATAAAGGTGCAACTGTAAGTATATTACCACTTAGTCCTGGATCATTTGGCTCAGTTTCTGAAGGAACGTATTTCTGATATCTAATTGTTCCTGAATTTTCAAGCGTTCCTGGTGCTATAGTTATTTCAGAGGCGCTGTCAGTTTTAACATGCCCTAAAGAAATTAGTATCTCACCATTATTCGTTAAATCACTTGGGTTTATTCTGATAGTTTGTGTTACCCCAAGAGCGTTTGGGTTATCAACATTAAGAACACCGTTATTCACAAGTTGACCAGTGTCTCCAATTTCAAAGGTAAAGTCGGTGCCAGTTGCAGCAACAGCTTTTAAAACACCACCTGTATCGATATCGACATTGTTACTGAAGGTATAACTTGTACCATCAGATAGTGATAACGTCCCTCCATTAAGAACATTTATAGGGTCTGTGAAGGCTTGGTCACCTGTCCTTGAATCATCACCTGAGATATCTTCGGCATTAGCCCAGAGAAATAATAAACTTATGAAAAATAGTAGATATTTCATATTTATTTATTTTTTTTTTTTGTTGGAATTATTGTTATTATATTGTAATAACTTTTATTAGAATAGAAGGGGAGGAAAAAAGATATCGTTTAGGAAAAAGACACCGATACCAAACCCTTTTTATAGCTTCAATTTTTTACCTCCTTCTTTTTTATTTCATTTTATTGTTGGGAGTTCTAGGTTCATCAATTCAAGGATTGGGAGGGGTAGTATTGTAGCGGGAAACATTTCTCTTCCCCTGTATCCTTTTCTGTGGTGTAATTTATTTTAAGGATTTATTATAATAATCTGCAAATTGGCCCCCATGGTCAAATGGAATATTATTTCCAAAAAAAACGAAAACATAAACAAAGAACAGTTCATGTAGATGTCCAATATATCTTAAAAGAAAAATAGATACTCAAGGCTTGAAAGTAGAAGAAATGGTTGCAATACGATGCCTCGATGACTTTTACGTTTTCTATCCGTTAAAATACGGTGAGGAAAAGTATACAAAACCAGAAAAACTAGGAAACTAGAAAGTCCATAGTTACCACGAGTTTTGTGAGCTGGTTCCAGAACTAATGGAGTCAGGATGACAGACAGTAATTGAATATAAAATAGTAATTGATGTTCTCCCTACAGTATTCTTTTAGCTAATAATCGGACTTCTATACAATCAAAGAATGTTTTTCGCCGCATTTCATTCAAGGGTTGTAACGGAAACCCTTAATTATAATTCCTCTATATCTAACAACCCTTCAACTTCCTTCTCGCTGCACGGGAAATCTGTACTAATTTCGGAGACAAATTTCTATGCCCTTAAAATCCGAAAATGAACATTTTCATTTTTTTTTGTTTGTGATCACATTCAAAGAAAATGAAAACTGCACAGAAGGTCTGCAGGGTTAGTTTTTTAGTGCATGGAACACATGCGGGGAAGGAAATCCTTCAAATTATGAACCTTAATTTTCTGCTGGAGCTACGTGAGTTTCTCTGTGTTAATTTCGGTTGGTGGAGGGGAGGTAGAGAATACTTCGAGACCCTGAATAACTCCAGCCGTTTAAGGAAAAACGGTCCACCCAGACACCATATTATGGCCAGATGCGGAAAGGGTTTATTTATATTTAGTGTATTGCAACGGGGTTAAACATATAATAATTATTTCGCTTTTATGGTTGTTTATTATTAGTGATATGTAATTCACAAAAAAATGTGGTAAAGAAAAGGTAGAAGAAAGAACTGAGGATTCGTATAAGGGACTGGGTCTACAATGTATTCATAAACAATTGATTCAATATACATAATTATTTATATGTATTAAAGAAGAAAACAGACTAAATTACTTGATATATAGTACAGACCAGAGTAAAATTTAACGAAAGGAACTATTATTTTTTGTACAGTTGTATAAAAAATGAATAAAGGAAAATAAGAGGAACACCAAAATTATAATTGAGAGGGGAAATACACTATTGAAGAAAAGAACTGTATAAGAGGAACAGTAAATATAAAATTTCCAAACCGCGAAAAAAAAAAAAAGAAGAAGAAGAAGAGAGAAATGTTGATTATAAAAGGAATAAGAAAAAGATTAGGCCCGTTAACGTAGCTAGGAGTATATTACCAGAAAAGTTGCTACCACATCCTGCAAATCCTGTTACTACTGTGTGATCAGTAGTACCTATGTTAGTTGTTGTTGTCTGATATTGGTTTTCACCTCGAACGGCAGCACTCCTTGGCTCAGATGCGAAATAGTTACTTAATTTCGGTGAGCCTTCCTGGCCTGAACCTGATCCTGAACCTGAACCTGATCTGGAACTTAAAACAGACCCATTAATGTAGCCGTTATTATTAAAGCTGCTGTTATGGTTTCCGATTCCTGGAATAGTCATAATAGCACTTTGAGTACGGCCAGGTTGTTCATGAGATGAGCCAGAAATCACTCTGATCGATGAGTGTGATACTGTAGAAGACATTTTAATTGGTACCAAAGGAGAATTAGCGACAGATGATAGGGTTGATCTGGATATCTCAGTCAATGATGATGATTTTGCAGTATCTGATGACACAACTGACCTCGGTATACTTGGCGTTGATTGAAGACTTGAATTTAACACTGCTTTTGATGATGATAAAGCTGTAGTTGATACACCTGATGGAGACTGAACTCTGGTGGAAGATTTAGTGACTGAGTTAAATGAGGTATTTGAAAAGGATTGTATATTTGATGATGATTGTGTCAATATGGCTGAACCAGAATAATTAACTGAGCGAGAATGTTGGGCTGAACTATTATGATGGGGTAAATCAGAAGGTTTGACTGAGCTGGAAGGTTTGACTGAGCTGGAATGCTTAGCTGAACTGGAAGGTTTGACTGAGCTGGAATGCTTAGCTGAACTGGAAGGTTTGGCTGAGCTGGAATGCTTAGCTGAACTGGAAGGTTTGGCTGAGCTGGAATGCTTAGCTGAACTGGAAGGTTTGGCTGAGCTGGAATGCTTAGCTGAACTGGAATGCTTAGCTGAACTGGAAGGTTTGGCTGAGCTGGAATGCTTAGCTGAACTGGAAGGTTTGGCTGAGCTGGAATGCTTAGCTGAACTGGAAGGTTTGGCTGAGCTGGAATGCTTAGCTGAACTGGAAGGTTTGGCTGAGCTGGAATGCTTAGCTGAACTGGAAGGTTTGGCTGAGCTGGAATGCTTAGCTGAACTGGAAGGTTTGGCTGAGCTGGAATGCTTAGCTGAACTGGAAGGTTTGGCTGAACTGGAAGATTTGACTGAGCTGGAATGCTGAGCTGATGGGACTACAGAGCTAGGTGATACAACGGAAGAGGATGGCTGGATTGGGCATCGTGTATTGATTGGAGGTGTGCTTTGGTAAACTACAACATAGGAGGCTATAGTTCCTGCTGGAGTAGTAGTATATGTTTGTGAACCGATCAACAAAGAAGTATCATATCCGCAGCCAATGTCATACTTATTTACTCCGTTGCTCGTGGTGACTGTAAGAATACCAGTTTGGTTATCATATGTGTAACTCCCGTCGTTACCAAAGGTCACTATAGCATTTGATCCACCTAGCCCTTCTACTGGAATTATATTAGGGTAGTTCGCCTTTTCAAACGATACAACCCCTAGACTCCCCAATTTCACTGTATTACCAGTAAATGTAGGTGAGCTTATTAAAACATTACCATACTCTATATCGATTACACCATTGCTACCTTCGACACTGGATGTTATTTTATAGTTTGGTGAACCGCTAAACTGTATGACACCATTGTTCTGGATACCGTTGGCTGGGGCAATAGTGAAAACATTGCCAGGTAAATATTGTTCGGTTGGTTCAGTTGGTGACCCAGGGTATTTTTCATATGATATCTGACCATTATTGATCAACGTATTTGGAGCGATTTCTACTACTGAGTTCGCATCGGATTTTGTGTGTGCAAGCGAGATAAGGATGTTACCATTATTAGTCAGCGTGTCCGGGTTTAGTTGTATTGTTTGTGTTCCTGACAGGTATGCATCGGAAACTGTCAGGGAACCGTCATTTACCACATTCCCAGTGTTCTGTATATCGAACGTGAAACCAGTGCCATTGCCAGCGTTACCCGTTATAGCACCACCAGAATCAATGTTTACATCATTAGAAAATGTATAACTTTGTCCGTCATTTAGTGTTAGAGAACCAGTACCGGACACATGAACAGGACTTGTGAATGATTGATCTCCAGTCAACGTTGTTGGGGTAGTATAATCTTGAGAATATGCCCAACTGAGAATTGACACTAAAACTATCAAATGATTCATCGTTACTTTTCAACAGTATATGATTACATTTTCCTTTAAATGAAAGAACCAAACACAATTTTTGAACCGGGACCAACTTCATAATGAAAGGTTTATATATATCCTCAATTATTGAGGGTGTCAGATAAACATTGGATACTGTTCAATTAGTTTCTCCTTTTCCGTTTATTTCACTAAAATGTCAAAGTGAGTCGGTGTGTGATCTCCCCAATGCTGGCTCTGGTCCCTCCCCACTCACAGTATTAGGCAGCTGCTGAGCAAATTCTACAAGAAGGAAAGTGTACCAAGCACTGTTATAGAGAAAATTCGTTAAGACGTCATTAATTAATTTAGGTAAATAAAACCAATAAGGGTTAGAATGTGTAGGAGTCACTTATTTTGGCTAGGCATCTTAGAGTGTGCCAATTATTTTCTCATACAATTTTCTAGCGCGAAATGTGAATCATGTTTATTACCAACTTGCTATTTGTCGAAAAGGCAATCACGAAGGAAATCCTTGAACTGATGTAATGGAAATAAAAAATTGAAAACAAGAATAATTTACGACAAATTAAATGGCGTAGGCCCAAAGCAATTTTTTATTCCGAAAGAAAACGCAACGAAATTCTATACCTACAAGTGACTAGGAAACCTTCATTATAAAGAAACCGATAAGGGACATATTACCTGCAATGGGTGGGGTGTATGGAATGGCGGGGGAGAGCCTTTTTTTAAATTGTGTGCGTGTGAAATTCTGTAACAGGGATTCAACATTTCCTCGTAGTCTTTTTTATTTATTTTTTTCAGAAACCTGCTGGTTCAGAAAAAATTGCGATTTACCATATATAGTAACTTGTCTCTTTCTCTGTAATATGGTGATGTCGAAAATTCATGTAGTCTGCAGTCGCGGTATTCAAATATGCTATTTCTCTGTCTCTCTTAGGACATCTCTGTGCGTATAGTAAGTTTTCACCCCCAAGTAAATTTTTATTTCCTGTTCTATAGAAGGAAAGATGAAACAAATAGAGTAAAGAACATATGAAACAGAGCAGAATAAAAAAAAACAAATTAAAATGATCCAGGCTCAACCTTTGATGCTGCTTTCAGAGGTTTCATTTCAGACAAGGAGGGTAGGCATGAGTCAAGTTTTCTTGATCTGTTCGTACGGGATTTTTCTCCGGTGACCGCAAGATAAATAGTGTTTCTGATCTAGGGCTTCTTTTTTTTTTTATTTATTTTGTTGCTTGGGAAGGTTTCTTATTTTCCTAGCACCAAACCAAAGGTCAAAAGTTTCTCTTTGAGATATTATACCTTTCCCCCCTTTTTTTTTTATAATACTGTATATAAGTTAGTAGAAATAAATGCAGCACTATAACCTTCCCTGAATTAGCAACAAGCAACAGTGACATTACATCGGGGCTTCTTTTTTTTTATTTTTTTACTTTTTTCTTTTTCTGGACACACGCACAGAGAGGTAGGAGGGAGGTAGCTAAAAGTCAAGATCATTATCTCTACTGCAAGGGAGGGAGGAAAGGACCCTTCTCAATGAAAATCCTCCGTGGTTCTTACAGTGAAGCCCTAGACCCTGTGTTTTCGAAATCCCTTGTACTCCGACTTGTGTGTACGTGGGTGTGTAACACAAACACGCGAAGGGAGAATAGAGAGGGGGAGATTTGCAGTTGCATCATATTTTTTTTTTTATTTTGATTTGCATTCTGGGAACAGAAAAAAAAAACCCTCTCTATCTGTAGGTTAAAGGAAAAAAAAGTCAAAACTATGATAAGGGAAAATAAAATGAAAAGGAGAGGTTCTGCTGGGCTTCCAATGTTGTACTATAAATTGTTACCATGATTTATTCTCTTATCATAGTGATATTTGTTACCGTGTATATTTGTCATGAAACAGTGTTGGAGAGTTCGATCATACAGAATTGAAAATCATATATATATGAGAGTTTGTAATTGGTGTTACCTTATGCTATTGGCCAGCCATCTTTTGTTCTCTCTTCATTTGTAATTTCAGAAAAAGGAAAAAAATAGTATAAGTTTTATAGTTGTATACTGAACATTTCACTACTTAACTTTTTATCTGTTGATGTAGCATTTTTTAGTTATTTATTTAGTTGAGATATGATCTTTTGTAGTCATTATCAATCTTTGGGCTATTTTATAGTGCACATTTGTTAAATCCTTTCCCCCTCAGCTAAACGTTATTTTGAGATTATATGTAATCATTCTGTAAAAATCAAGATCAGGAACTAAATGAAAAAAACAAGATAATAAAGTAAAAAACGAGGGACAGGCTCTTTTATACAGTCTCTTGGTTTTTATCATCTTGGGTAGATAGATATAATGCTTGAAATAAGAATATTAAGAACTTTATTCCTCATTGATTATTTACTTGCAAAACGTGTTCTTTTTTTTTTTATTCTTTTTGCTAAGGTGACAGGCACTCCACCCTCTTAAATTTTCAAAAAGAAAAAAAAAAGCAATAGTCATGATAGCCACATATGAATCAATCATAGATCAGATGTGTAAATACAAACAAATCGTTTGAGTCCATATAACATGGGTATATGTGGTGATAGTTGTTTAGCAAGCTAGTCGTTCTCCCCACCCCTCGCCACACGGTGTTTTCTCTCAGACAATCATGCAGGCACGGACTCCGCAGGAGGGTGACTCACACTTAATACTGCACACAAAAATGAGGGGGTGAACATAAAGCGGAGTATGGCTGAAATAAATACTCTTTATTGCCATAGAAACAGTCACAGCAGTCCTTTGATTAGCAAAACCGGAGACTGGTGCGGCGGGGTGAGGGAGACTTTGGTTGTTGTATGTGTTCCTTTTTTTTTATTGATTCTTGCACAGGTTTTAAAGTGGGGAAAAATTCTTGGTCCTGGTGTCGTCACCATCTCATATGGAAAACTCTGGGCGATGTCCATACTATAGTTGTTTCTGTGAAAATCAATATCTCATATTATCGTACTGATTCACAAGAGATACTCCCCACATAAATAATTAATTACTATTTTTGTATCATGTCAGTATATTGAATATACTAATGCTACATTCACTATTACAGACGGCGTATATGGTACAGTATACTTTGCAGGTAAAAAAATAAAAAAAATAAAAAAAAAAATAAAATCTGTTCTCTATTCAAATTAAGTACTGTGCAAAAATCTGAACAGGATATCTCTCCTGTATGAGAACATGTGAATGGCTCTCCAGATGTGGCGTTAAATTACTTAGTAATGATTTTGGATATTGGTTGGGCAAACCCTAGAAAATGCTTATTTTTTTATTTGTTGCTCATTGACTATTTTTCCTCATTAGATTTTTCAACTCGTAAATTGCAACAATATTTAGAGTTTTGAGTGTATTATATCTCTGAAACTGACAGTTAAACACTATTCATATTCTGCCTTTGTAGATACATTACCTAATGTAACAAATGAATATATGCGTGTAAAGTAGATTCTATTGAGTATACAAAAAAGGGATGTGATAGGAAAAGACCATTATATACTAAATGGTGCCAAAAACAGTGTTTATCGTTAGAATTTGTACTAGATATCTATCCTACTATCCATCTGTATTTTTAAGAAAAGAATATGGGTAACAAAAGACAGCACAGCTCAAATTTTCAAAAAAATGCTGACTTATAAGCTCAGTGATTGCAAATAACTTTTATCAAACAGATTTTTAATGAACTTTGTAACATAATCGCAAACAATATATATTATTAGTATTTCATTACTATTTTTTTAAACACGTTGAATGCTGATTTCAACTCTGCAAATCGATCTATACCCAAGATAAAGTTTAAAAACGGATGGTATTTTATTTTTAAGAGATATAAATTTCACATTACCTACATATTCTATTCGTTTACGCATAGCTTAAAAATTTTCAAAATGAGTATACTTTCATCAATATAAAATTTTGACTGATTGTTTACAAGAATGTATTCTAAAAATAGCTTCCTTTTATCTCATATCAAATTACTTTACAAAATTCTAGTTCAATAACATTACAATATTGTATATAATTCTTAGAATTATGAAATATAGAAATTAATTATCTCATTTTCTTATTACTGTATACTGTTGAAAATAAATTTGAGCCATGATGGCTGTTTGGTAATTAAATTTTAACAGATTAATGAATCATCTAGAACAGATAGAAGAATATTTATATTTTGCGAACATAAGGTTGTTTGCCTTGTTTTTACTTTACTATTATCCAGTTGATTGGAAGAACTATAAATTTGTCGGAAAACGAAGGATATGACCCCCAAAAGAACTATAATATCTAAACAAAAATGTGGAAACGGCGGTTGTTATTCAAATCATACGGCCAGTAGCATGATAGTTACAGAAATTATCACACTAAATATGGGACCGTTTATCTGGTACCCAGCACCAGAATATGTCGTTAGTATTGTATTTTCGACAGTATCTGTCCCGCTTAACGTTGTAGTAACATATTGTTGGACACCTCCACTACTTGAAGAAGTTCTAGCTTCTGCAGCAAGAGAATGGCTTTGAATTTGGCTTGCACCAGCAGTGCCACTAACGGCACCACCTGAACCAGAGCCTGCGCCATTAGTCCCTGAGCCGGATCCGGAGCCTGTACCACTACCGCTACCACTAGAGCCGGATCCTACGCCATTGGTTCCTGTGCCTGATCCTGAGCCTGATCCACCGCTACCACTAGAGCCGGAGCCTGCGCCATTGGTTCCTGAGCCTGATCCTGAGCCTGATCCACCGCTACCACTAGAGCCGGAGCCTGAGCCATTGGTTCCTGAGCCTGAGCCTGAGCCTGTACCACTACCGCTACCACTAGAGCCGGATCCTGCGCCATTGGTTCCTGATCCAGAGCCGGAGCCTGATCCACCATTACCACTAGAACCAGAACCTGTACCGCTACCGCTACCACTAGAGCCGGAGCCTGCGCCATTGGTTCCTGTGCCTGATCCTGAGCCTGATCCACCGCTACCACTAGAGCCGGAGCCTGCGCCATTGGTTCCTGATCCAGAGCCGGAGCCTGATCCACCGCTACCACTAGAGCCGGATCCGGAGCCTGTACCACTACCGCTACCACTAGAGCCGGATCCTGCGCCATTGGTTCCTGATCCAGAGCCGGAGCCTGATCCACCGCTACCACTAGAGCCGGATCCTACGCCATTGGTTCCTGTGCCTGATCCTGAGCCTGATCCACCGCTACCACTAGAGCCGGAGCCTGCGCCATTGGTTCCTGAGCCTGATCCTGAGCCTGATCCACCGCTACCACTAGAGCCGGAGCCTGCGCCACTGGTTCCTGAGCCTGAGCCTGAGCCTGTACCACTACCGCTACCACTAGAGCCGGATCCTGCGCCATTGGTTCCTGATCCAGAGCCGGAGCCTGATCCACCATTACCACTAGAACCAGAACCTGTACCGCTACCGCTACCACTAGAGCCGGAGCCTGCGCCATTGGTTCCTGTGCCTGATCCTGAGCCTGATCCACCGCTACCACTAGAGCCGGATCCTGCGCCATTGGTTCCTGATCCAGAGCCGGAGCCTGATCCACCGCTACCACTAGAGCCGGATCCTGCGCCATTGGTTCCTGAGCCTGATCCTGAGCCTGATCCACCGCTACCACTAGAGCCGGAGCCTGCGCCATTGGTTCCTGAGCCGGATCCGGAGCCTGTACCACTACCGCTACCACTAGAGCCGGATCCTGCGCCATTGGTTCCTGAGCCTGATCCTGAGCCTGATCCACCGCTACCACTAGAGCCGGAGCCTGCGCCATTGGTTCCTGAGCCGGATCCGGAGCCTGTACCACTACCGCTACCACTAGAGCCGGATCCTGCGCCATTGGTTCCTGATCCAGAGCCGGAGCCTGATCCACCATTACCACTAGAACCAGAACCTGTACCGCTACCACTACCACTAGAGCCGGAGCCTGATCCAGAACCACCATTACCACTAGAACCAGAACCTGTACCACTACCGCTACCACTAGAGCCGGAGCCTCCAGAACCACCATTACCATTAGAGCCGGAGCCTGATCCAGAACCACCACCAGTGTTAGAACCACCACCTGAAGATGTTGGTGCATGACTGGATGTTACTGATGAGCTTGGTGATTGTGATTTAGATGAAAGTACTGAATTAGATGGTGCAACTGAGTTTGATGGGACAGCGGCACTAGATGGTTTTGCAGATGATGGTGCTGCCGACGATGGTTTTGCCGACGATGGTTTTGCCGACGATGGTGCTGCCGACGATGGCTTTGCTGACGATGGTTTTGCAGATGATGGTGCTGCTGACGATGACTTTGCCGATGATGGCTTTGCAGATGATGGCTTTGCCGATGATGGTTTTGCAGATGATGGTTTTGCAGATGATGGTTTTGCCGACGATGGCTTTGCAGATGATGGTGCTGCAGATGATGGTTTTGCAGATGATGGTGCTGTTGACGATGGCTTTGCAGATGATGGTTTTGCAGATGATGGTGCTGCAGATGATGGCTTTGCCGACGATGGCTTTGCCGATGATGGTTTTGCAGATGATGGTGCTGCAGATGATGGTTTTGCAGATGATGGTGCTGTTGACGATGGCTTTGCAGATGATGGTTTTGCAGATGATGGTGCTGTTGACGATGGTTTTGCAGATGATGGTTTTGCAGATGATGGTTTTGCAGATGATGGTGCTGTTGACGATGGCTTTGCAGATGATGGTTTTGCAGATGATGGTGCTGTTGACGATGGCTTTGCAGATGATGGTTTTGCAGATGAAGGTGCTGCCGACGATGGCTTTGCCGATGATGGTTTTGCAGATGATGGTTTTGCAGATGAAGGTGCTGCAGATGATGGCTTTGCCGATGATGGCTTTGCAGATGATGGTTTTGCAGATGATGGTTTTGCCGACGATGGCTTTGCCGATGATGGTTTTGCAGATGATGGTTTTGCAGATGATGGTTTTGCCGACGATGGCTTTGCAGATGATGGTGCTGCAGATGATGGTTTTGCAGATGATGGTGCTGTTGACGATGGCTTTGCAGATGATGGTTTTGCAGATGATGGTGCTGTTGACGATGGCTTTGCTGACGATGGTTTTGCAGATGATGGTTTTGCAGATGATGGTTTTTCAGATGAAGGTGCTGCCGACGATGGCTTTGCCGATGATGGTTTTGCAGATGATGGCTTTGCTGACGATGGGACGGCGGCACTAGATGGGACTGTCGATGATGGGACTACTGACTGGCAGACAGTATTAACAGGTAAAACCTGCGTGTAAGTTACTGAATAAGAAGGTGTGGAGGCCCCATTATCTATTGTAGATGGTGTACCAACTAAAAGTGACAGTAAATACCCGCATCCAATATCATATTTGTTTACACCTGCACTAGTTGTAACTGTTAGGATACCAGTTTTATCGTCATAGGTAAAAGATCCGTCTGAGCCAACTGTTGTTATAGTACTTAATAAACTTAAGCCCGTGACCTTTATAGGTGTTGGATTGTTAGTTTGTGTGAATGCTACCCCAACAGTAACCAGATTCATCAAATTAACCGTGTTCCCAGCAAAATTGCTTGAGTCTACAATCAACGTACCGGAATGAACGTCGATGTTACCTGTTCCGGTGACTTGCCCGTTCAGGTAGTATCTGGCGGCTCCATCAAAACTAATTGTACCGGTATTTTGAATAGGGTTGGTAGAAGATACGGTAAAAATATTGTCACTCTCAAGTGGATCAACTTCAGGAACAACACCATATTTGGAAAACGAAATTGTACCGGAATTAATCAATGTCCCAGGGCTTATTGCAAGTACCGACGATGAATCTGAAGCTGTGTGTCCTGTGGATATAGAAATTGAACCAGTGTTGTCCAGTGTTTGAGGACTTATTTGGATATTTTGAGTAGCACCAGCAGTATTGGGGTTAACTACCGTTATAGATCCTCCATTTGTTACATCATATGCACCAGTCATTTGGAAAACAGAATTAGGATTTAATAGCTGACTTTCGAGATTTGCATTTAAGGCACCTGGATTAGTAATAGACACAGCGTCATTAAAGATGTAGCTAGTACCTGCATTCAACGTAAGAGACCCTGTCCCTGCAATAGTCACTGCTTCATTAAATGTCTGGTCTCCAGTTAAAGTCGTAGGTGTAGTAACATCTAATGCTTTAACAACAGAGACGAGGAAAAATAAAAATAAACTAAACATTTTAACTGTTGCTTGAATAATGCAAGCAGATCTTCGATTTGTATTTAGTCAGACAAATTTTTTATACTATTTGTATTGATGTTTTATTATTGGCTGAGATAAATAGGACTTGGTACTTCTGTTTATAATAGAATATAATCTGCTAAAAGGAGATCATTCTTCAAACAAAGGAATTTCAATCGCATTTTATACCTGAAAAATAATTAGTTTCTCTCAGCAAAACTTCTGCTGACATATTTGGAGCAATTCATTGTAATTGATACAGTGAAAGAAATCAATCTATTCAATTCTTTGTTTTTGGGAAGGGAGGGGGGTTAAGGAGTTTAAATTGTTGTGTTTAGTTGACATGTTAAAAAAAGAAAAAGAAACTAAAAGTTTAACATGAGGGTTAAAATTCTTATTTTAATAGACTGCAATAAAACCTAATATATTGGCATGCTATCATCATACTGTTGTTATCGTCTAAAACATAGCAGAGTTACCATGAGTTGTCCCAAACTTCAGCATATTTTCGAAATAATCAATCACCATGTGCTCTCAATTGGACTAAAAATATAATATCAATTAAACGTCACCAGTTATTAAAATTCTAGCTAGCACCATACTACGATGATTCTTTTCTTTTTTGTTCCTTTCTAAGTTAGTACAGACTAAAAGAAAAGAAAAAAAATACTAGAGCGAAATTTTGTGCTATCCTAGAATATAATAAGCATATACGTGCTCTAGAACAATTAAACGAAGATCTGAACTACACCATATGACTACAGTTCATTTAGAGAACCCTTTACTCACTGTCTTTTTTTCTCTTTTTGCTTATGGACTAAGGTGACAGGCATTCCACCCTCTTAAATTTTTGAAAAGAAAAAAAAAAGCAATAGTCATGATAGCCACATATGAATCAATCATAGATCAGATGTGTAAAATACAAACAAATCGTTTGAGTCCATATAACATGGGTATATGTGGTGATAGTTGTTTAGCAAGCTAGTCGTTCTCCCCACCCCTCGCCACACGGTGTTTTCTCTCAGACAATCATGCAGGCACGGACTCCGCAGGAGGGTGACTCACACTTAACACTGCACACAAAAATGAGGGGGTGAATATAAAGCGGAGTATGGCTGAAATAAATATTCTATATTGCCATAGAAACAGTCACAGCAGTCCTTTGATTAGCAAAACCGGAGACTGGTGCGGCGGGGTGAGGGAGACTTTGGTTGTCGTATGTATTACTTTTCTTTTTATCCATTCTACATACGTTTCAGAGTGGGGGAAAAATCTTGGTCCTGGTGTCGTCACCATCACATAGCTGCAACATATGCAAAATCTGGATGATGTCCATTCCATGGTTGTTTCTGTGAAAATCAATATTATGTGATTCTCATTGATAGCGATTTATATGCTCCAACAAAAGAATACTAAAGACACCTCTAGGACTGATTCTGGGTGAAGGAACAACATGAGACATCACTTGTATAGGAAGAGATGGTGAGTGCCCATTCAGAAATGAATAGTAAACATTACTCAGCATAGACTCTATTGCTAAGAGATTTAAAATTAATTAATTAGAGAAAATATTTCTCTTTCAGTATGTTTTCTGTTGTTACTAGTAAATACACCCTCCTTAGATACTAAACGTTGTTTTTTTTTTAAATACCAACCAGCTTCGAATTGACAGTTATATTTTCAATTTTGTTTTAGGTGGATGGCTTTAGCGGAGCTAAAATTTTAAAAGATGTCTATAGCTACTGTGTAAAGATAAATATTGGGGTAGTGGACTTTAATAACTACCCTCTGTCTTTATCTTAATTTCTTTTTTTCTATCGTGTTACATTTCATCATCTTTTTGAAACTGACCGGTAGGTTTAATTTGGGAAGCAGCTTTGCTTTACTGTCATACATCATCAAGGAAAAAGGAAAAAGGATTAAGATGATGGTTACTCAAATTAGGATATCAAAGTCATATTAAAAAGCCACAAATATGTTTTAAGAATATCAATTGGCTTCGATTAGAACATATTCAGGTGTAGCTTAATAATTTTTCATATTGAATAAATGATTTCTTTTGCCTCTTTTCTTTTGTAATCCCTATTAGGCTTAATACTTTGGATAAATACCCATTGGATAAAGAAATAAAAATTGTTAGCTTTATTGTAATTTATTTTATTGTAGCTTTTGATGGTGACGTAGAACAAATGTAATGTAATGATTGAACATAATTTACAATTTCACATAGGTCAAAAGTAATCAAGATATAAAACCAATCTTTAGTCAATCAACAGAATCAACGCAGTAAAGAATGGTCTAGAACAATTTAGATCGATAAAACTAAATCGTCCACATTAATGCACTTCTTAGCCCTCTCAAGTTAAACAAAAAAATTTAAGTAGAGATTTGAAAAAGACAAATAATTTTACCCGACCATTACAAATGACAAAAAATAAAAAATAAAATAAGCCCTGTAGGGGGCTCGAACCCCTAACCTTATGATTAAGAGTCATACGCGCTACCGATTGCGCCAACAAGGCTTATTAAATGCGTTGAAGTCTGGAAATGACATACCTACTTTATTCCTTCACACTTTTGCTAGATTTCAAATTTCTTTTCCAATCTTTTCCGATTTGCATTCTATGACATGCTACCTTTAAACAAACGTTCATCTTTTCGAAGTTGATTGATATTTGAGATAAATAAAGGTGGCAACTGAAACATTCCATAAAGAAAACGTTATATATTTAATTTACAAAGTACGGTTCTGATTTGACTGCACTGTATACTAATTTTGTAACAGGAAAAAAGAACTTAAAAAAAAAAACATTGAAGAGAAATAACAATGCTTCGAAGACCTGTAACGACATTAAAATTATCATCTGATGATGTAAGTGACTTGATAGCTGAACTAGAGGAGAAAAAGCTTCAGAAGATTATAAATTCTCAGAGGAAAAACGTTCTTCGAACATCTACCAGAGTAGACGGTGGATCAGGTACTGTACAACTGCAAGAAAATGAAAGACCTTCGCAACCTATCGCGGATGAGTCCTTAGATGACCCAATTCCAGTAGATTCTTTTATACATGCTAGTCCTTTAGATAATAAGAATAATCTGAAGCCAGAACGATTTCAGCATGGACTAGATATATCACTGGATGATATTGACCCCAGTGCAACATCTGAACAGGTTTGGCCACCAGTACCAACTGTTCAGCAAAACCCTAATTTTACAAGTGATATGAACCAGAGCCAGTCAAACCCATTTTATCAAGCATGAAATGACGACGTAATATATGTTATATATTAACTGTAACCAGATGTTAACCTTCCGCTACAGTTTTTTATAATTACCAAAACAGTTAAACTAATCGTGGTTGAGATGTATCAAGTAAGAGCCAGTCCAAATGAAAGATATATACATAAGTATAGGTATTTATAATTAATATAATTAGCATCTACTATTTATGCCAATTTACTTCTATTAGCTGCCAATTTCAACTACAAAGACCATACCTTGAAGACCTGTGGTTCGACTAAGGTTGTATTGTTCTTCTGATCCAGTTCCATAGACATATCATCTTTTTCTCTATTATTGTTATCTTCCTCCTCCTTATCAAGCATATCCATGTTGGTATCCATCTGCTCAGAAGTAATTACCAATTTTTTAGTAACATTTAATTCTGAAAGCTTTTGGTTGATATTACCAACATCACGGCTTAGGTTTGCCTTATCATCTGTAATCTTCTTGATATCTTGATTGTACTTCTCATTTTCGTCAGATAATGCACCATTCAGATTGTTTAGCCTTTCCAGTTTTATCTGTAGCTTTTTCACGTACTGTTTCACTAATTCTTGTGTTAATAATCTCATTTGCATTTCATACTTATCAGCGCATTTTTTGGCCGACTTCGGTAATTTTTCTTCTATAGTTTCCTTGCTGTTACCACTTAGAATTTGATCAATAGTTTCCTCCATAATATTAATAACATTATTAACATCAGAAGGTTGAGTTTTGACTTTATATTTGTGTAGAAGATGTTTAACATCACCGTCCTGCAGTGGAAGAGATAAATACTTATCAATACAATCTTCAATTGTTTTATTTCCACCAACATGTTTTGAAATATGGTTCCAATTGCTGCTATACATCTCTAAACCTTCTAATAAAGACACTATTTCTTGATCAGACCAATTTTTTCTGTGGGGGAAAGAGTTTTCATCGTTTAACTTTAGGAAGTCAGAAGCTTTGAACTTATCGCCAAATTGATCTTTCGAAAAGCATTTGTTGCACAGATTTGAGTGTCTATTGCGCAAATTGAAGAATTTCACAGTCATATTATCATCACCACACATGTGGCAAATTAAAACTTTTTGCATATCTTTGGATTGTAATTTCTCTGACTTCAAGGCATTGTAAGCATTAGTGGGATCATATATGTTTTCACGTAAGGCCATATTTATAGGATACTGGTTATTTATATTTGTGGATAATTTATCACCTTCTTCATGTTCTTCCTTAGCTATAAGTGCTGCCTCATCGTATTCTCTTAAATTCACGTTCAGGTATGATTCATCTTCGTTTTCAATTGCACTTTCGAGTCTTCTCTTCTTTGCTATTTTCTCAGTCTTCTCTGGCAAGAACGGCTTTAATCCCTGAGGTGTATCCAAAATGATTTGGAAATGACCAGTAAAACTTGGTCCTATTATGGTTGGTTTCGACCTACGGTCAACGTGATAGTTTATTAGCCCCCATTTTTCCAGAAATTCATGGATCTTCACTATTGATGCAACATCCAAAGCAATATTCCTTCTAACCGCTGTTATGGTAAGGTATTCTGTTGGAGATAACCTGTATGTATTAATCATAAAATTCCTTGTATCCTTATAAGATTTCTCAGACTTAAACCTAGATGAATCATCAAAGAACTCAGGTAGAGATCGCTTCTCAATAGTATGAACCTCTTCCATATTAAACCATTTCGAGAAGTCAGGAACAACTACTTCATTTGTCTGTTTCATTAGAAATTTCAATGCCTTATCTTCAAAAGAAGAAGCATCTTTCTCATAATCAGTAGTACTTTTAACCTCGTCGTGAGATCCTTCTTTCTTAGGCTCGTCTTGCAATTTTATTTCCATTATGCACCTTCCAATTTTTCCTAATACCTTTTTTTTTTTAATATTTATAATCTTTTCACTCTTTTCTTGTTAAAATTTAAAAGAAAAAACAAAATAGGAAAGATTGAATTCTAATTATAAAATTAACCAAAAGATAAAGCTCAAGTACTTGTATCTATGTCTATTGTTTTCGTATTCTTTCTTTTTTTTTTCTGGATTTAATACGTTGGGAATCCTAAAAAAACACTAGAAGATTGAAAAAAAAAAAAATAAAAACAAAAAAATTCACTTCACGAAACTTTTTTTTTTTGTCATAAGCCAATGGTCACGTTTGTTTTCCGTATCATTTGAATATCATGCGACATATACTCTTCAACGTATATATCACATGATTTATCGTTACTAGTGGTTAACACGTGGTGGCTCGTATTTTATAACAAAACGCGTCAATGATTTCACCAATTTTTTTTTTTTTCTTTTTTTTCGCGTCAGGTGGTGTTTTTTTTTATTTCATTTCGTTCGTGTCCTTGCGATGAGCTTGGTTCCCTTGAAAAAAAGAAAGAAAGTAATATTAAGAAGGAACTGAAATTTAAATTAAATGATCTGGATAAAGGACGGCGGTTGATAGATCCTTTTGTTTCAAGAGAAGAAGGGAGAAGACTAAGGGAACATTAAAAAAAAAAATAACATAGAATGAGTACTAAGAGGTATCTAAGGAGTAGTCGTAATGGTGCTGTTGCGAGTTATAAAGAACCAGATGAGGATGATTTGAGTGCAGACACTATGGTGTCTGATAGTGATGATGAGAGCGGGGTTAAGAAAACTGAAGATACGCCGCCTGTGTGGTTAAGAGATGGTACGGTAGGTCCAGAAGATATTGTCTTGGATTCAGATGAGGAAAAGGAAGATGATGATCATGATCTTGATGAGTTGTTGCTCAAGGAGCAACAGAGGCATATGCAAGAGGTATCAAACGATGATGATGAAGATGATGAAGTTACTGATATGGATAAAGCTAGTGTAGAGCTAAAACTTAAGAAATTAAACGAATTTGTCAAGCAGAGTCAGGTGTACTCAAGTATTATTGCGGATACTTTGTTAAAGAGAACTCTGGAGAGAAGTGAAGAAGCAGAAGAAGAACCTAAGCAGGATAATGAACCACCAAAGAAAAAGGCAAAGACAGGAAGATCTATCTTTGATTTTTTCAAGAAGAGAATAAGCACTGATGATAATAAAGAAGTAGCCAAGGTTACGGATCAAAAATCGGAAGATGAACGCATCGCCAGTGAACAACCCTCACTACTGAAAAACTGTATCTTAAAACCTTACCAGATGGAAGGCCTGAACTGGTTAATTACACTTTACGAAAATGGTCTTAATGGTATCTTGGCTGATGAAATGGGTTTGGGTAAAACAATTCAGAGTATTGCATTGTTGGCTTTCATTTATGAAATGGATACAAAGGGGCCATTTTTAATTGCTGCACCTCTGAGTACAGTTGATAATTGGATGAATGAATTTTCTCGATTTGCTCCTGATATTCCAATCTTGAAATATTATAGTCAGCAGGGTATGGCGGCAAGACAAAAATTGTTAAAAAAGTTTTTCAGACAAAATAAAAAAGAGGGTGTTGTTATTACATCTTATGAAATGATTATTAGAGACGCTAATACCATTATGTCAGAACAATGGAAGTTTCTGATTGTTGATGAGGGACATCGTTTAAAAAATATTAATTGTAGACTGATTCAAGAGTTGAAAAGGATCAATACCTCTAATAGACTATTGTTAACAGGTACTCCTCTCCAAAATAACTTATCAGAATTATGGTCCTTGTTGAATTTCATTCTGCCGGATATATTTGCTGACTTTGAGATCTTCAACAAATGGTTTGATTTTAAGGACCTTGATCTACAGAGTAACTCTGCAAAATTAAATAAATTAATAAATGACGAACTGGAGAAGAACTTAATTTCGAACTTGCATACTATTCTAAAGCCCTTCTTGTTGAGAAGATTGAAAAATGTGGTATTGAAGGATGTCTTACCACCGAAAAGAGAATATATCGTTAACTGTCCGCTATCACCTATGCAACGTAAATTCTATAAAATGGCATTATCTGGTAAATTAAAGGTTACTATTTTTAAGGAGCTTATAAAGTCATTTTTTACTTTGAACCAAAAGCATATAGGGACGGTTTCTAATAAATCTATTCGAGAGTTCATTGATTATAAATTGGATAAAGATGCGGACACTATTCAGCCAAATGAAATTCTAAAACAGATGGATGATCTTTATATGGAGCACTTGAATACATTCACGAAAAATCAAAGATTACAGAACATGATGATGCAATTAAGGCAAATCGTGGACTCAACATTACTTTTTTACTTCCCATATATTGAACCTGAAGAATTGACACTAGATTATCTTCTTGCTTCCTCTGGTAAGCTTCAAATGTTGCAAAAATTGGTTATTCCACTAATCAAAAAGGGCCATAAGGTGTTGATTTTTTCACAGTTTGTAAATATGCTTGATTTACTGGAAGACTGGACTGAGTTGAATATGTTAGATTCTTTGCGTATTGATGGTACCGTCGATAATGCAACAAGAAAGGAAAGCATTGAGAAGTTTAATGACATAAATGATAAAACACAGGTCTTTTTATTATCAACTAGGGCTGCTGGTCTAGGTATCAACTTGGTTGCAGCTGATACTGTCGTTTTATTTGATAGTGACTGGAACCCACAGGTTGATTTGCAGGCTATGGACAGATGTCATAGAATTGGTCAAACGAAACCCGTTATTGTCTATAGATTATGCTGTGATAACACTATTGAACATGTTATATTGACCAGAGCAGTTAATAAAAGAAAATTGGAAAGAATGGTTATTCAAATGGGTAGATTCAATAACTTGAAAAAATTAGCAATGAATGAAAGATCATTCTTACAACAGAGTACAGGGAAGGGCTCTATGATAACAAGTAATAAGGAACTTGTACAAGAACTATCTCAGTTATTAGTTAGTAAGATCTCAAGTATTGGCTTTGAAGCTAACTCGAAGACACATGATGATCTTTTGACTGACGAGGAATACCGCGAACTAGTTGATAGATCACTAGATGCTTACGCACCAGATAGAGAAATTGATATGCCACATATTAGACTCTTCGAAACCTCTTCTGGTTTTTAATATTAATTGTAAATAGGATGAATAGTAGTGATTTGAATACAATTGAGCATAACCCATGATATATTTTGTATTTAATTAATCCCATACGTATCATACATTATTACTGTCATATATATAAGGTAAAATAATATTATTGAGTATAGTCAATCAATCATTCATAAATTTCTATAGAAGGGAAGACATAAAAGACGTTAAGTTTAAATATTTTCATTCAGCTAATTTTTAGGTTTGACAATTGTGTAGATTACCATGGCAAACCAGTGTAAAACTCTTTCTGGTTGTACATCCAGACTAGAGAAGTGGTAGAGACAACTAATGGACCCATGAAACCCTTGCCTAACTTACAAGTACGGAAAATAACGAGTTCACTACCGAAATGAACCAAAGCAATAATGTAGGAGATAAAGGTCAATTGGTAAATGTGTGGCTCATTTAGGAAAAAAGCACCATAAAATCTAATAACACAAGAGACAAAGGTCCAAGTACCGAAAGTTCTTGCACTCAATGCTGTGGTTTCAGCAGGCTTGTTCTCGTAAACACGACGAGTCAATTCTAATCCAGAGACATAGGTTTGAACAGAGTTAAACACAGAGACGATAGAAATAAATAGCAACCATTTTGGTAGGTAACCAGGAGGCATGTTGTAAACGGCCTCCTGCAGGGAACTGACGACTTCTTGGAAACTAATCATTTGGTAATATTTCTTTTCGGTATAATATTTCTGGAATTTATTTTATAGGCCAATTGAGGAATTACTTGTTCAAGTAGTAACTTTAATTTGAAAATGATTTATTTATTTTTTTTTCCTTTTTTTCATTCTCTTATAGTTCTAAATTTTTAACATAATTTAGTCGAGTCCTCCCTTATGAATATTTCGGCAGAGAAACCCCCGTATAAAAATAAAAAATAAACCATTAAGCTGAGATGCACTTCGTTTAGATGAAGTTATCTCGAGAGTTCAAACCATCTCTGATTGCAATAAACTGTCAATTCACCCAATCAATGGACCTAAATTGTACAAGCATTTTTGTCTTTCCTGTAACCAGGAGCATAGATTGGATCATCGTTCTCCTTTTGTGAATAATCTCCTTTAGGAAGTGTGACATAGAAGATACTGAAGTAATTTTTCGGAAATTTAGTCTTGCGTACAACCTCAGCAAATGTTGGATGATTTTGTTAATGAACAATTTAATGTCTCCATTAGTCAATTGAGTCTGGGATTTGAGCCGATTCATGAATTCGTGATATGGGTTAGGATTCCTTAACTTACAGTTTGCAAAATATATTTGTGAGTATGCCTTGTTACTTTCTTTAACTTCTTCTGGAATAATTAACTCAACTAAATTTTGTAACAACAAGAGTAAATGTTTCATTAGGGTGTATAATTCTGTTGCCGTGATATTACATCTACGAGCCCTTGAACTAGTAAGACACCTTTCTATTAGATTGTTTATGATAAATTTAACTGATTCAAAATGAAGAGTGAGTAGAGTGTCTGCATCAAGATCCCTAGTGAAGTGTATTTTTTTCATTGAGGTGCTTAGCATTGTACTTGATTTGAAATAAAATGCAGCATATTCTTCTATTGAAAATTTCAGAAGGAGTTGGTCGGTCACATATTTTTTAATTGGAATAATTGTTGTTGATTTATATCTCATCTCCAAAACAAAGTTTGATACTAAAATTAATTGGTAGCAACGGTAGAGAACGAGTATTGTTTCATCTTCAATCGAAAAATTTGCAACTGCAATTCTTGGCACTAAATTGACAAGCAAAGATTTGTAGCTTTTGTAATAGTGTAATTGTAGCGTCCTTTGGTCGAAATCTGAGACCAGATCCTGCAGTATATCACAATGATCCATTAAGAAAAGATTCTTCCTCATGTCTTCCTCATAACTAGACCCAGCGAGCCAGATTAGGTTGCAAAAAACTTTGATATTATTAAATTTTTCATCATCAAGTTTCAATATCTTCTTATATTGTTGAAGTACATCGGTGCACAAACCAGTATCTCTATTCACTTTTAATGTAGCAATCTTGGGGATTAGATTTTTATGTAGGCGCTTAGACTTTCTGAGTTTGTACCTTATCAAAGCAAAGCATATTAGCCAATCCTCTGCACTTGAAAGGTCAGACATATTCGAAAGTTTTCCTATTATTTAGTTCTGATTTAAATATTTTATTATTATTTTTTTTTTATTTATAAAATTCATAAATCTTTTCATCCTATACAGTTCTGGCTTTATTAACATGTATCTCCAGAACATAAATTTTTTAAAATTAACCGTTCAAAAACAGATTAAAGTCTTATCATATTAAAGTAGAGCTTGGAACTATTTTGTTCAAGTATGATGAATATGCATTTATTTAAATAGTTTATTCTATGTATGATTATTATATTATGAGATTAGAATTACTGTTTCTTATTATAAAAAAATGAGTCAATATGGGGACAATTAATGAATAAGATAAGAATGCATATGGTAAAATTAATGTAGAATATTGTTGAAAATATGGTATTGCCGGACAAATGGGAGGACAAATGCAAAAAAAATAAGTGCTTGGAATATTAGATATGTAGGTCCAGCCTACTGAGTTTAGTGACACAGTGCAAATACAATTGTCCACTTTAGACACCTGAAGAACCAAACTTGGCAGCCCATTCCTCATATTGTTCCAACCCTTCTTGAGAAACAGAAGGCTTAATGTATTCCAAACTATTTTTGAAATCAATTAATTCTATTGGTCTAATACTCTCGCGTGTCGTTTCAAGAAGTTTATCACCAAGTTCTCTAAGAGGTCCCATCGCAGCATCTTTAGCCAAGGATGTTATATCACTTCCTGAGTAACCTTCTGTTAGTTTTAATAACTGTTGGAAGTCTTCATCACTTATGTTATGTTTTTGGTGAGATAGTAATTTCTTTAGTTGGACCTCCCTTGTAGCAGGCTCTGGCAATGGTATATACTGTCTTCTAACGAAACGTCTTCTGGCTGCCTCATCAATACTCCAAGGTAAATTAGTAGCCGCAAGAACTAGTACACGGCCGTCATCGCCATCTTCACGAGCATTACCAGCAGCCGCACTAGAAAGTGAAGACCATTGAATCAGAAACTCATTCTTGATTCTTCTACTCGACTCATTTTCACCATCTGAATTTCTACTACCCATAATGGAGTCTATTTCATCAACAAAGATAATAGATGGTGAGAGCTTCTTAGCAATTGCGAAAAGTGCTCTAACTAACTTCTCACTTTCACCTAAATACTTGGAAGTTAAACTGGATGCACTGATAGAGAAGAAAGTGGAATGTGATTCTGTTGCTACAGCTCTAGCAAGCATAGTTTTACCAGTACCCGGTGGGCCAAATAACAACATACCACGGACTGGTTCCCTTAGACCCAAAAAGAGATCCGGCCTTAAAAAGGGATATACAACAGCCTCCTTCAAAGAAAATTTAGCATTTTCTAGACCAGCAATATCTTCCCAATGCACCTCGTCACCATGTACAACAATTTCCGAAAAGATTTGCTTAGCTGCCGCCTTATCGACACCAGGCAGACTGTCAATAATTTCATCTTCTAATGCTTCTTTCAATTTCTTTTCATCTGTGACATCTTCAGTGTTCTCATCAGGTGTACTAGGAGTTTTACTTTCCGTAGGAGTTTTTTTAGTAGTATCACTAGATTTTATGACCTTCTTTTTGATGTTAGTTTCCTTCGGCTTGTTGTTAGATGTTATTGTCTTAATTGGTTTTGTACCCACTGGTTTCTTAACCAGCTTTCTAGGCTTTGCATTTGTAGGCTTTGTACTAGATGATGCACTTCCTGTCGGCCTGGTATCAATTGCCGGTGTGCTTTTACTCAATGGTTTAGTCTTATAGACAATAGTAGATTTTGGTTCAACCTTAGATTTTGGTGGCATCGTTTTCTTGACAACAGGTGCACCTTTTGCACCTGCAGGTCTCACGGTTCTAGCCATGGGTTTATTAGGACGTACAACAGGTCTCTTTTCAGTAGGTTGTTTTAATGCAGGTTGTGATGATGCAGATTTTTTCGTGTATACAAGTTTTGCTACAGCAGCAGCAGAAATCGGCTGAGATTGAGCACTATCCAAATAATTTTCAATTTTCATTTGTGGTTTTTCCTGCAGTGATTCCTTTTTCTTTAATGGTTTTGCTGCTGCATTACCAACTGGTACCTTTACAGTCTTTTTCTGAGGGATACTTCTTAGACTATCGGACTTCTCAGTCGTATCAGTATTTCCATTCAATGTGCTCTTGGTAGTACTCAGTACGGGCGCAGATCCGTTAGTCTTTAGCGAGTAAGGCTTTGGAGCATTCCAAATATCTTTATCTGATGCATTATCCAATGAAGGTAAAGGCGGCAAAGGTGGAGGAACAACTGGAACTTCGACAGGGGCCACAGGATTTTTGGTAATAGATTGACTTGAAGACGAAGAGGTCACAGAAATACTAGACGCAGCGTCATCTTTCCCACTCAATCTACTCAGGGCATCTAACCTTGCTTTAGCTTCATCGTTTTGTTCAATATCCGATTCATCCGAGTAGTCATCAGCAAAATAATCATCCACGTCAAAAGCAAAGTCTTCATCGACTGGAGATGCCACTGTAAGGTGTTTTGATATTCTCCTATTCATCCTCACTATATCATTTAAAGCTTTTGTACTCTGACTCGTTTCCATGTGAATCTTGGGTTTAGGCTTAGATTCTGGCTCTTTGACCTCATCCTCATCACTGGCTAAATCAATCAAATCTGCAATAGTGTCCTCATAGTCATCACTTAGCTCGCCGTCATCGAAGTCATCAAAATAATCTGCAACCACACTTTTCTGTTCATTAAGTTTTGGTTTCCCCAAAGGCTTAGAAGTGGCGAAATATACCTTTGCATGCTTCTCACTGTTAAGTGAGTTACTTTGCTGTGGTTTTCTGTTCCCTAACGGGTTAAACACATTACCACCATTATTATAATTGATATCCTTACGTTGCTCTTGTCGGGATCCTTGATCTCTTAAAGAAGTAAATTTTTTACGTGTATTTGTGTCCTCATTTGGAAGCACTAAATTATTCAGTATTGGTTTCATTGGTGAGTTTATCCTTTTCCTATGAGTTACCTCAGTAAACGTCAAGTTATCCTCATTTGCGCGGTCTCCATGTTCTTCAAAAAGCCTCTTAACACGTTCTAAATTGACCAACCCCTTTTGATAGAGTTCAGTTATCCCGTCTCGTACATCAATTTCTTCCTGTGAGTATTTGGATATATTGGGATACTGTCTTTCTACCATGGTAAGCTGGAACATCACATTGGTGCACATAGCCTTCCATCCTTGAATTGCCTGCTTATAATGCCCCCTTTCCTCAAGTTTTAAGAAATAAATACTTTCATTTGCAATCTTAGCATATAGCTCTGAGAAATCTGTTAGTGGCTGTGGCTTCTTCTTCCCAAGTTTCGCCAGCCTACTAAATAATGTATTAGAATTATCCATCTACAATTAGAAACATGCAAATATTAATGTAATAAAACAAGGACCAAAAAATGTTCAAAAATCAAAAAAAAAGCAATAACAAATATCAAATGTCAGAAACACCAAATATCGAATATCAAATCACAAATTCCACAAATTTCAATACCAGTATCAATCAGTTTTTTTTTTCCACTCTCGTTCTCTCCCTCTTTTGGTTTAGTTATAAGAGATTACTTCCAGTTCCCCAGAATGATTTGAATAGATCAGTATGTGGATGATGATTGGAAGTACTTATTCTTAATCATCTACAAATTAAAAACAAAAAGCTGGGGGTAGAAGGGATCAAAGAATACGTCAAATTTTCATTTGTGTGCGTTCAAAGATCAAAAAAAAAAAAAATTTAAAAAACTTATTGCCATTAGACAAGTTGTACGGGCATTTCTAAGCGAAACGGCGCGTCACAATAACAAAACTTGATCATAACATCACAATATTGATATTCTTATATTATCAAAACGTTGATATTATACATATACAATGGTAGATATTAAACATAAAATACTAACAATTAAATGCAATTGGGGGGGGGGATGAATAATTAAATTTATACAGATAAGGGTTTTATTTCTTCTTTTGTTTTTCGCCCAGGATGTACTCTTCAAAGACTCTTGCGTCCTCAGCTTCCTCAGGAGACCTTCTTGCACTTGCAAATTTGGAGGCGATGTATAGCATACCTTTGGCCTTTTCTTGACGTTCCTTTGATGGGACGGACTTATCGTTCAGCACGCTGTTGCACACGTCTTTCAATTTTCTTTCAAGCTCGAACTTGTTCATGGCCCACATGACACCTAGTGCAGCACCAGCCATGTCCTGTTCGAATTTGGCCTTTTCGTATTGATCTAAGGTGTCTTCGTCCACTTTGCTCATTTGTTCCATGGTTCTTTGGGCTTCCATACCAGTGGATAGCAAATTGTAAGCAGACTTAACACTACGGGCGTTGTCTCTGGTGCTTGTGAATATCTTGGAGAACCCGAAAGTCTTCTTCGCCATTAGGTAGTTGTTAGCTTTGGTCTTGTATATCCTTGCAATCAAATACAATAGCTCAAGCCCGAAACTCTCTAGCTTCAACTCTTCTATCTCTTGATCCAGTTTCTTGGAGAACTCGTCAAGGTGGCCACCTTTAACAGCTAATGTGTACTTCAACAATTTGTCGTTGAGCTTCTTGGCCAATTCTTCCACCTGGACTGCCATCTCTGCTCTTCTCTTCTTCTCCATCTCCATTAGCTTCTCCTTCTGTTCTTTGGACAGCTTACCAGGCTTGGCAGCTTCGGTTTTCCCGTCGTGTTTAACCATGTTACTGCCATCACCATTAGCCGAGGTCGCGCCGTCAGTACCCGCTCCTGTGGCAGAGGCTGATGGGTCCTCGCCCATCATCTCAGTGGCCTCATTCAACTCCTTGAACAAGGAGAAATCACCAATCCAGTCCTTGAATCCATCACCACCAAACATCGCCGTGAAATACTCTTCGGCATCTTCAAAACCTTGCTGGGGAACAGCATCATCTTTACCGAACTCATCGTACCGTTTCCGCAACTCGGGATCATTCAAAACTTGGTACGCCTCACCAACCTCTTGAAACTTGGCCTGAGCATCGGGATCATCGGGGTGCTTATCAGGATGCGTTTGCATCGCTTTCTTTCTGTACGCCTTCTTAATTTCTGACGGCGTGGCATCAGGGGAAACTCCCAAAACATCATAAAACGCAGTATCCTTAACCATTGTGCCTCGGGGCAATATACTCAAGTATCCTAGATTGCGTACTTACCAAAAATAGCACTTCTGTTGTAATTGAAATAAATCAAAACAAAACTTTTTCATCAATCACAGCTTTTTTCAATTTTTTTTTTTTTTCATCAAGAGCCATCACCTGTTATTTCCCGCATTACCCAGCTTTGGTAAAAAGCAGAACTTGCAATCAAAATATTGACATTAAAATAGTTTAATATCAACAAAAATATATTGTTGTAATATTATTATAGTAGAATAATAGATTTTAACATTTTAGTCAATACAGATTATAGACTACTACTAACCAGTAACTTCTCACACCAACACATCCAGTTAATGGTTGTATAGTGTAGTGGTTATCACTTTCGGTTTTGATCCGAACAACCCCGGTTCGAATCCGGGTACGACCTTTTTTATTTTTTTTCAATTTCTGACCAAAAAACAACAAATTAATTACAACAATATTGGCTAACACCACCTATTCTTTTTTGTATAGGTAAAAGAGAGCATTATAAATACACGTTTGGTTTTGTGTATTGTATATATATGTATTTGTATTCATATAAATGTATATGTGTGGATACACGTGACTGTATATCACTTATACACGAACATTTTGGGTGTCTGGAACCGGTTAGCACTGGTTTTGCCTGTGAGGAGGGGCAAGAGAGAGAGAGAGAGAGTTCCCCTTATGATTACTAATGGATCAAATCGATATAAAGAAAGAGGTTATTTTGTTTAGTTGCTCTATTATTCTTTATATTTTTTTATAGAAATAAAACAACAAGTCCTATATAACACATACAATAATGTCAAGCAGGAGCCAGGTATTGGGTCTATACAAGCAAATCATCAAGAATGCGAACAGGTTTAACGACTACAACTTCAAACAGTATTTTTTGAGGAAAGCACGCACTGAGTTCAAGGCCAACAAGGATGCAGACGCCAGTAAGATAGAGGCCCTGCTCATGGATGCTCAGAAGGATTTGGGTGTTCTGAAGAGACAGTCTATTATATCCCAGATGTACACTTTCGATAAGCTAGTGGTAGAACCACTGCCCAAGAAATAATTTTATGTATTCAAAAAAAAAATAAAGTTTATCTGTAATTAGTTTTTAGATTTGAATTATTATTTGACACAAGACGACAAGGCAGTTGATCGTTAAATTGGATCAAAAGCAAGTTTTCTACCCTCGTTAAACGCATGGTCTCAGAAGTCAACGTACAAAAAATCCAACTGAAAAATTTTTCAGTGAAAAAAAAAAAAAAATTTTTTTGTGCGATGCGATGCGATGAGCTCATCGCCCATTGTTCTATATATTTAATTAATAAATAAAATAATAAAATTATATTCAGTTCTGCTTCTTTTATTCTTTTTTTTCAATTGCTAACTATCTCAACAAAAGATCAGATAATCCAAAAAAAAAAATGAAGAGAAAGGGTGATACTCAGGAGAATGGTGCTAAGCAGATTCAGCTAGAAGAGGACAAGGTTAAGTCTCTTTTCAACCAAAAGTTGTGGACCAAAGAGTACAGAGAGCAGTTGAAGAACGAAATCGATACCTCTGCTCCATACAACTGGGGTAACATTCACCAGCTGGTCTCCGATGACCTTTTGCGTTCTGTCCGTAAGGAAATCGAGACTGAAATCCACTTCACCAAGAAGGAGACTGATATCTACAAGGTCAACCAGAGTGGTGATCTGGCTAACTTGTCTGGTCTAGACTGGAATGACCTGTCTAGATTGCCAAACATGTACAAGTTGCGTGAGATTTTGTACTCTGATGTCTACAGAGACTTCATTGGTTACGTTACCGGTGCCGGTAAGCTTTCTGGCTCCAAGATGGACATGAGTGTCAACACTTACACTAAGGGTTGTCACTTGTTGACCCACGATGATGTTATTGGTTCCAGACGTATCAGTTTCATCTTGTACTTGCCAGACCCAGACAGAAAGTGGAAGCCTCAATACGGTGGTGGTCTAAGATTGTTCTCTAGTATCTTGCCAAACATCCCAGAGACCGATCCATGCGCCAAGTTCGTTCCTCAATTCAACGAAATTGCCTTTTTCAAGGTCTTGCCAGGTTTCTCCTTCCACGATGTGGAGGAAGTCAAGGTCGACAAGCACAGATTGTCTATCCAAGGTTGGTACCATTTCCCACAAGAAGGTGAGCCAGGTTACACTCCTGGTCAAGAAGAGGCCTGGGTTAAGAACAACACTTCTACTCTATCCCAATTGGAGACTAACGTCCTACAGGACTTCGAATATCCAAAACAAGAAAGAGACATCTTGCCATACCACCAAGTTAAGCACTTCGAGAAGGTGCTTTTCGCTGCTGACGGTAAGAAGATCGACGAAGACGAAGTCAAGAGTGTTGTTCAAGACACTGACTACTTGTCTGAGGAAGAATACAACTACTTGGCTAAGTTTATCTCCCCAGAACACTTGAGCAAAGAGGGTATGAAGAAGTTGCAAACTTACTTCTTGGAAAACTCCACTCTGCAGATTAAGGATTTCTTGAACGAAGAAGTCTCTGAAATGTTGAAGAAGTTGATCAAGGCCGAAGAACTAGAGAAGGAATGTCCATACTTGGCTAAGGACGTTGAATCCCCATGGGCCACTGCCATGCCAGCCCACAAGTGGAGATACATGTACATTGACGGTAAGAACCCACGTAAGCTTTTGAAGGCCTCCGACATCATGGAAGCTCTTAACAACGAAGAGTTGCCAAATTTCGAGCTTTTGAGAGAGACCTTGCAAGGTGCCGAGGGTGTTGAGACTGAATTGAAGTTGATCGACCTTGCCATCTTCTACAAGAGTACTATGTTCAAGAAGTACTTGACTCTATTGACCGCTCTATGTCCATTGAGTGAACAGATTTTGATCAGAAGATTCAGACCAGGTAACGATTTCACTTTGGCCACACAGTGCCGTCTAAACGAGTTCCTACAAGATGTCGAGGGTGTCCTTGACTCCATTCTTGTCGGTAACCTATCTCTGACACCAACCGAAGGTTGGGAGTCTGGTGAGGTTGGTGGTTACGAACTTTACATGATTGATGACGAAAACGCTGAAATGGAAGAAAGAATGCACAAGGATGTCGAAGATGCCTCTGTCTACCGTACCGATGACAATGGTGACTCCGTTCTGGTCAACAACCCACCAAGCTGGAACACCTTCAACTTGGTTCTAAGAGACCAAAGTGTTCTTGAATTCGTCAAATACGTCAGCTGGGCCGCTAAGGGTAGCAGATGGGATGTCAAGATGGAATGGGATGTCAAGTATATCAGCGAGGACAAGGAGTGAAAAGAAAAACCTCAAATTTGTGTGATATTTCTTTAAATTTTAAAAACAATACTTTTATATATATAAAATTTTAAGGTTGGAAGGGTTATGTATAATGCCAATTTTCGTATAGACAATATAGAAATAAAAAAAAAAAACTATCTTTAATAATCATTCTTTATGTATATACATGGAGGAATATGGTTTAATATTTACTTTTTTTAATATTAGTCTAGAAAGTTGGTATATCTGTGCGTCTTAGACATTAGACCGATAGCTTGACATCTTCTAATAGCTTTGGCCATACGGCGTTGATTTCTAGCAGAGAGACCTGTGATGTCTCTATGCAGAATCTTGCCAGTAGAACCAACATAATATGATAGAATTTCAGGACGAGCATAGAAGTTCAAGGGGTTCAAACCATGTTTCTCAAACAGGTCCAGATGTGCCATCTTGGGAGAATTCATCTTTCTATTCAAGTGTAAACGCGATAAGGAGAAGTCAAATGGATCATATATGGACGATCTAGAGAACTGAGGCACGAAGTTGCTGTTAATGGTCTTAGAAGCCTCCTTCTTGTCGAAATTCACGTCTATCACTGACTTGCGCTTTGGACTGATATTAACCACCCAACGTTGCTGTGTTTTTGCTAGGCCAACAACCCTAGAAACTGAACTCCTACCAAACATATCTTGCTGTATTGTATTTGCTGCTCTTGATGTTATGACTTTGGTATGGTATTGCTTGTTACTTAAAAAGAAAAACTTTTTTTGGTTCGTCGGTTTTTCGATTAAAAAAATGATGAAAGCTCCCTGTGAACCTTGAATTCGAATGCTTTTGAATCAATGGCCTATAAAAGAACAATTTGCCCCTAGATAAGTGGAGAACAAGGACTTATGGTATTGTCAGACCGGAGGCAAAGACAGAGTCGAGGAATAGTGAAGCAGGAGGGAGAGCAAGAGCAAGAGCTGGAGCAAAACAAGAAACGGAAGTATAATTTTAGAAGGAAAGTGCAATTGGACTACTCTGCCTTAAATGAGGGCGAGGATAAAGTGGCCAAGTTTAAACATCCGCACATTGAGATCTTTAACCGCGAGTTTGAGAAGTACTACGGGAAGGAGGACTACAAGAGTATAATAAGCTATAACGAGTATGTAGAGCAGTTTGAGAGCATTGATGTTCCTTTGAAGATTCGGGATCCTGAGAATAGTGGGATAATTGTCAAAGTTAAAGGAGCTAAAAAGGGGATTGCCACTGTGGCGGAAGTACTAAAATGTATAGGTGAAGACCACCCCGTAAATGTGATGGATGTACAATCACAGGAGAATGAGACATGGACAATGAGCCAATGGAATGACTATTTTGGTAAACCTCATGAATCTAGAGACAGAATACGTAATGTCATATCTTTGGAGGTTTCAGATTGTGATATACTGGAATTCAATAGGCCTAATATTGTTAATACAAAGGATATGGTTGATATAACTTGGAACACATCGGATACTCACAAAGATGATATTCCTAGACCTAAAATCACAAAATATTGTCTAATGTCTGTTAAGGATGCTTTTACGGACTACCATCTAGATTTTGCTGGTACATGTGTATACTATAATCTAGTCTTTGGTAAGAAACGCTTCATTCTTTATCCACCAACCCCACATAACCTTGCAAAATATGTAGAATGGTCTACAAGCACATATCAAAATTCAATATTCCTGGGAACCGAACTGGAAGATGGAATTGCCATGGAGCTGAACAGTGGAGATCTCTTTATGATTCCGGCAGGGTATATTCATGTGGTCTACACTCCGGAGGATTCCCTGATATTTGGAGGGAATTACTTGACTTTCAGAGACATATTGAAACATTTGAAAATAGTCGAAGTTGAGAAGGATACAGGTGTCCCTAAGAAATATACATTTCCGAACTTTGATGAAGTAATGGGGAGAACCTGTGAATGGTTAATTAAGCAGGCACTTAATGACCAGAAGTATGATTTAAATGTCGATGATATCGAAGGAATTGCTAACTATGTCAAACAAGGAAAGACCAAGTACAAACCTGTCGATTATAACGACAAAAGATCCATGTTACGAAAACTAACGAGTATATATTCTTCATGAGAAAAAGATGGAAAAATTGTAACCATAACTTATATATAAATCTATAATGATAGTAGTTCTTAATAGGTATTGTCATTAGTATTAAACATCATATAAACATCAACTGTATATAGGAGAAGTTGATTTATTTAGTGTCTGAGTAGGGACATATCTTGTTCTATTCCGTAGAATCAAGACTTCATAGAAATATCAGTTGTTATAGTTTTTTAGAACTATGTTATACTAACATTTTTTGAGTGTTCAAACTCATGTAGTTTATCTTTATTATTAATCAATTTCAAAGTTTTTGTTGGGAGAGAGATTCACAAGAATTACAAGTTTAGTCTCTTAATTTGTTCTAATCTTTCATCGACAGCATGTTCGAATTGTTCGACACCATCACCTGGTTGCTCGTCCAACAACTTCTTGTGAATAGATTGAAGAGCCTTAATAGAGTCCATTTCATCAATGACACAAGAAATGTTAATTTCATTGGCACCTTGAGAAATCATCTCAATATTGATACCTTGTTCGGCAAGAGTGGTAAACATAGTACCGGCAATACCGATAAATTGTTTCATTTGCTTACCAACCAGAGAGACGATAGCCATCTTTTTGATGATATCGACAGAACCCAATGGCTTCAACTTTTCCACAGCTTGTCTTAAAGACTTCATGGAATCACTGTCTGGAATCGGAAGAGCCATAGAGACATGAACCTCAGAAGTAGAAATCAAATCGACAACCAGCTTGTATCTATCCAAGACGGTGAAGATCTCAGCCAAGAAACCATGGGACAAGGTCTTCTTATTGGAGTGAACGTTTAACACTACAATATCGTTCTTGGTAGTGATGGCTGTAGCACCTCTTCTCTTCTTCTCAAAGAAAGTAGACTCGAAGATCTCAGGTGGGTGAGGTGGAGTAGATTCACCCTTCTTGGCAACGTTATCTGGGTAGATGATAGTACCATCACCCTTTGGATTTTGAACGTTCTTGATTCTAATTGGAATCTTAGCTCTGATAACTTGTTCCATGGTAAATGGGTGAATAACTTCAGAACCATAGTAGGTCAATTCGGAAGCTTCCTCAGGAGTGACACTATTCAGTAGACGAGCTTGTGGGACTTTACGAGGGTCAGCGGTGAAAATACCATCGACCTCTTTCCACACTTGCAATTCATCGGCGTTCAAAGCAACGGCCACTAAAGCGGCACACAAGTCAGTATAACCACGACCAACACCGTTCAGAAGACCCATTGGAACGTAACCGAAAAACCCAGTAAATACAGGAACGATTTTCTCCTCGGAGTTGACGAATGGTGCCAGCTTCTCCTTTAGGGCCTGTACCAAGAAGGTGTAGAAAGTAGTATCCAGTGTAGTGGCTTGGTAATCCGATGGTATAATGGTGGACAAATCAACGTACTTGGCTTTACATCCATGGTAGTTACATAGAGCTGCAATAAACAGACAACTCAATTTCTCACCACATGACATAACAAGATCAATGGTTCTGTTACTAACTTCACCCAATATCTTAGAGGCGGCCAAGTACTTGTCAACCAAATCCAACTCCTTATTAGTATCCGCCACAAGCTTGACCATCTCGGAAGAGTCTCCCAAGTATTTTTCGGCATTACTGACATGGTCCTGCCTTATAGTCTCAATAATATCGCTATAGTCCAAGTCCTGAGACGCATAATCGCAACATTTCAGCAGTCTGGAGGTAGTACCTTCCTGCTTGGTGTAAGAAGATCTAGCTGAACACACCACGGCAACATTGTTATTGAAACCACCTTCACTTTGTGGAGCAGCGTAGTATTTCACGATGTCATCGACAATCTGAGTAGCAAACTTACCAACAGAAGTACCACCAAACTTCTGGACAACCCAGTTGGAACTAGAACTAGTAGAGAAAACCATTACGCCTTTTTTAAACTTGTATTCTTGTGGAGATGGAGGTTGTAAACTCAAGTTAAATAAAATAAAAAGGAACCTTTTGTAAAAAGTCCAGCTGTTATAAAGGAAAAAGGATCGACGGGTTAAATTTGTACACCACAATTTTTATTTTTTTTTCACAAATCTGCTCAAGCCTAGAAACCTCCGTAGAAACATCGAGAAAAAATTTTTTTTTTCCATGGCATCGAGAAGAATGAGTAATAATGACACATTTTTTTCAATATTGGTTTGATATTAATCTCTATTTTCACATATTACTGAACATAACACCGATCTAATTAACAGGTTCTGATCATTTTGAGATTGTTCACCTTGCGAGGATCAATTCTATACCAATAATAATACTCTTCCAGTATTTGGTGAGATATGAGTCATGATTGAAATTGTCACGTTGCGGCGATCGTAACTTATCACTAAACGGTTAGGGTAGATAAATATATGGAATAATATAATACTCTAAAAGTGAGATAAAGAAATGGGCATAGTATTTCAGGGAAGGTTTGTATTATATATATCAGTATAAAATAAAAAAAATAAAAACCCCTTTCAGATGATCGTAAATCATAAAGTAAATATATATAGAAGGAAAAATAAAATCTAATAGAAGTGAAGTGTGTGTGAAATAAAAAAAAGGAAAAGCTAATAATAATAAGAAAAAGAATAAGTAATGGTCATTATTCATTCCACCGTTAAGGTAGACCGTGTTTTTTTATAGTAAATTTTTTTTTTAATTGTCATTAATCATTCTTAGCACAAATACTGCGAGTTAAACAACCTTGTCTATCTTAGAGCATTAGCAAAAGGGTTTCTGAAACCATCCATAACAACATCAACAGAATAGTTCTTGCCGCAGTTGTTATCCCAAAACTCAAGTCTGTGTATGTCATCTCTAGTTGTGTACTGGATACAGAACTCAAGTCTTGCTTTACCGGCCCATTTACTGGCATCATCTATAACGAAGTGGAACACGTCCATTGCCTTTCCGCCTGGGACCACGCCGTCACCGTCGCTGACCCATACACACTCTACTTCGCCGACAGTTCTCCAGCTGTCCCATGTATATCTGATTACGACACGTTTGTCAAAGAATATGTTTCTCACCAAAACTTTCCCGCTGAGCAACCTGGTGTTCATCGGTGTACCGTTGTCTATTCCGGCACCAGGACTGAAAAATGCCCTTTCTCTATGAATATGTAGTGACAGCTCCTGTAGGAATACCTCCTTCTGCTGAGATAAGTTAATGAATATATTTAATTTCAAGCTCTTGGGATTCTTGTTGCTCAGTATCGGGAAGTTCTCGTTGTACAGGCCCACCACACGGTGTTGTTGTTGCTGAGGCACATTACCTGCACTGAAGAAGCTTGCGTTAGCACCGAGCATAGTTGGGCCAAGGTCTGACCTGTACTTGTTCATCACTGGCTGCTGCCCGTTGATGATATCCTGTATTGAGTTGGTACTCGAGTTTGCAGAGTTGTCCTCAGAAGAGGACGATGGAGATAGCGAGTCGTTCTCCTTATCATTGTGGTTATTCTCTTCTGCAGATTTCTCTTGCATTGCAGCAAATCTCTTACTCTTCCTGAGCCTTTTCTCCTTCTTTGTCTGGTTGTTGTTGTTCTGATGATGCGGTGCTGGCGTGTTTCCATTCCTTTCCACTCTGCGAGACTCCATCTCGAGGGCGTGCAGTCTATCCTTAGTCTTTTGGTCCAGCGACATGTTCTGCATCATTGCCGATATCTCATCAGCCTTGTTCTTGCGGGGTTCTTCCGTGTAGTCCCCAGTGTACCTCCCGTACTGGTCGTATATGTCCGCGTTGGAGACATCAATTGGCCTCTCGTTCTTGTTGAAGTACCGCACGGGTGCCTCCTGGTCGAAGTGGACGGACTTACTTCTCATGAGCTTGTTCGGTGCCCGCACCGAGACATGCATGGGTGTGTTCAACCCGGGGGTGCTGGGTAGGGACTTCGACCTTCTCTTGAGCGAGCTCTTGACCAATTCACCGGACTTCTTATATACAGGTGGTGAAAACGGCGCGGGGTCATCCCCTGTCAGCCCATCGAGATTCATGGTCTCGAGTCCCGGCAGCGTCGACCGCGGCGACAGCTCCTCGAACCCCGCAGTAGGACTGCTCCCGCCGCCCTGCTGCTGTGCTAGCTCTTCGTCAGCGTACTCCTCGTAATTCGCGTCCACTGTCCTCGACTGTATATTCTTGTTCAATTGTGTGTTTCTCAGCAGCTCTTCCTCAGGAAACCTATCCTTGTTCATCTGCGAGACACGCTGCGGCTTGTGCAGGAACTGCAGCGACGTAGCCGTCGCAGCTCCCACAATTGCACTGTTCTTCCTAGCCGGAGCAGGCGTGTATGTCATCACTAGTATACTGAGTTATCAAACAACAAATGAAATAAAAGATATAAATTACGAGAGTAAATTTACGAGAGGGTCTTCTTTATAACCTCCCCTTCAAACCGTTCCCTTCCCTTTTTTTGGGTTGAGTCTCCCCTTCCCACCCGGGTAACCAGATTGTGTGGGGTGGTGATTGTGGGTCGTGGGCGTGGGATTGAGAGTGGGATAGTGGGAGTGGTGTATTTATATACAATAACAATACAATACAATATGAGCAGGACAAGTAAGATCACATTTAGTGTGTCCTGTCCAATTACGTTGAATATTGTTATATTACTATGTAGTATGGTGTAGTACAGTATAAAGCATACTATATCGTACCGTACAGTACGATATAGAAGTCTGTCGAAAATCTTGTCAAGAATTGTGAAATCCTGTGAAATGCACTAACAAAACGCCGTACAGAAACATGGTCTTTTCTGTTTGTAAGGGGGTACCCTTGGTGAAAAACACTGATTTCCGCCTTTGGGGGCCTGGGAATTGGTATATAGTACAACCATGGTCAGATGTTGTAGAGAGAACCACACTGTGTGTTAGTATGTACTGTAGGGTAAACTACACTACAATACAGTACAGTATAGTATAATACAATATAGTATAGTATGGTATACTATACCGTATTCTACGATATAGAAATCTGTGAAAATATGTCCAAAATGAGAAATAGCTGGTTTTTCGGTAACGAAACCGCGTACAGAAACATGAGATTTTCACGGTTGTAAGGGGGGTGGGTACCCTTGGTGGAACCCACGATTCTTGGCTGTGCTACGATGTTGTTCTACAAGTATGGTACTATAGGATTACACAATATTATGAATACAATGATACAATATTATGAATACAATGATACAATATTATGAATACAATGATACAATGATACAATATTATGAATACAATGATACAATGATACAATGTAAAATAGCTGTAACAATATTGTCGCCTTACTGTACGGGAATTTTCTAATATCAATTAAGTAGTACATTGTGTGCACAGTTTTTAACACAACAATGCATTATATTACATTGTAATGATACATACCACCTCTATCATCTCCTTCTATTGTGTCCTGTGTGTTCAATTCTTCATTGGATACATCCTGGTAATTGAGTCTCCCCCTTACTATATCCGGGTAACATTTGTGAGGAGTCTTGGAAGGAGGGTTAGGAAGAGAAAAATTGTTCGAGGGGAAGAGGGAGAGGAAGGGTGGTGTATAATTTACATTAACACTGTACGTAGTTACGTAGTACAGTATATATATAAGTACAACTACAATAACACAAAGATGAGCAGGGCGAGTAAGATTACGTTTGGTGTGTCCTGTTTGGTAACGTTGACCACGGTTATAGGTGTGCACTATGTGCAGGCGCTGGAGAGGGACACGCTGCACCAGGGTCCGATCAAGGATGCGCAGCGTGTAGCGGAGAAGAAGAAGCGGATGGGGCCTGCGAGCGAGGGCAAGAAGCTGCTGAACCAGAACGAGCACGATGTGCAGCAGGAACTCCGGAGGAAGTACGAGGCTATCCAGCCCCTCAGCGGGGAAGTCGTCACAAAGGATGGCGAGCGTGTCAGATAAAAAAAAAATTGTTTTATATAAAAATCGTATAAAGAAACACTCTTGTAGATAATAAAAAAAGAAAGAAAATGAAAAAAAAAAAATAATATTTGTATACGACAGCTGAGTGATAAGAGTTTTCCAGTGAAAACAACGCGTTATTTTTAGTTTTTTTTTTCATTCTTTGTCATCGAGTTGGGGCTGTTTCTGTGCAAATTGCTTTTTTTTTTTTCTTGAGGGGGAGGGGGAGGGTCATTGTTCTCATTTTGTCATCACAGAACTGCGCGTGTGCTTTGTGACAGAGGATTTTCTTTTTTTCTTTTCTTTCTTTTTTTTTTAATTTGCTGAAAAGAAGTTAAGAAAAAAAAATTTTGTAATCTCTCTCTCCATCGCTGTGTTATCTCTCTCTGGTGATGTAACAATCTCATCTGTCTTAATCTTTAATTAATCTATTGTAATTTCTTTTATTTAATTAATAGTAATTTATTTTTTGTAACTCCTTTTGGGGAATAGAAAGGTATATAACCAGAGTACCTTGTTCTTCTTCTTTTGACAAGAAAAAATAAAACACATCCAAAACAAGTATCGAACAAGTATCTAACAAGTTTCAAACAAATATCAAACTATTCATACAAAAAATATAAAAATGTCGTATGAGGAGGATAAAAAAGGGGACTACTACGACGTAGAGATGCGCGTGGAGTCCAGCGATGTGAACAGCAAGAGCGACCACTTTGCGTCGATGGACACGGAGGAGATGCAGGACCACACCGACGTCCTGGAGACCAAGCTGTCCATATTCAACAGGCTTGCGGCCATGATCAGTGCCGAGACTAAGGGTATAGAGCCTATCACCGATGATGAGAAGAACGACGACTCGCTGATAAACGCCGCATCGATGTGGTTCTCCGCCAACATGGTGCTACCTGCGCTGGCGATCGGGGGTCTGGGCCCGCTGGTGTTCGGTGTGAACTTCGGTGTCTCTGTGCTGACGATCGTGTTTTTCAACATTTTAGGGCTACTCGCCGTCGCTTTCTTTTCTGTGTTTGGCGCTAAGTTCGGGCTTAGACAGATGGTGCTCTCCCGTTTTCTCGTCGGGAACATCACCGCCAGGATATTCGCGCTGATTAACTCCGTGGCGTGTGTCGGTTGGGGTATCGTCAACACCGTTGCCGCCTCCCAGCTGTTAAACGAGATCAACCCGGGTCCACACCGTCTGCCTCTGTGGGGTGGCTGTATCGTGATCATCGGTGCTACAATCCTGGTTTCCTTCTTCGGTTACAGAGTTATCCACGTGTACGAGAAGTACTCCTGGATTCCTAACTTCGCAGTGTTCCTGGTGTTGATTGCCAGACTGAAGATCTCCGGTAAGTTCCACCAGACCGCCTGGGGTTCCGGCCCTACCACCGCGGGTGCCGTACTATCCTTCGGTTCCGCCGTGTTTGGTTTCGCCGCCGGTTGGACCACTTACGCCGCAGACTACACCGTGTACATGCCAAGAAACACTAACTCCTACAAGATCTTCTTCGCCTTGGTCGCCGGTCTTGCGTTCCCACTGTTTTTCACCATGATCCTGGGTAGTGCTTGTGCACAAGCCGCTGTCAACTACACCCCATGGAAGGACTACTACGACAATAACGGTATGGGTGGTCTGACCTTCGCCATCCTGGTGCCAGACTCCCTGCACGGTTTCGGCCAGTTCTGCTGTGTCGTCCTGGCCATGTCCACCGTCGCTAACAATGTCCCTAACATGTACACCATCGCTTTGTCCGCTCAGTCTGTCTGGGAGCCATTTGCCAAGATCCCAAGAATCGTGTGGACCATGATCGGTAACTTGGCCGCTCTGGGTATCTCCATTCCTGCCTGTTACTTCTTCTCCACTTTCATGGAGTACTTCATGGACTCTATCGCCTACTACCTGTCTATCTACATCTGCATCGCCCTGTCTGAGCACTTGATCTACAGACGTAACAGCTTCAGCAACTACAACATCGATGACTGGAACAATTTTAAGAAACTACCTATTGGTATCGCCGGTACCATTGCCCTTGTTGTCGGTGCCTTCGGTGTTGCCCTTGGTATGTGCCAGACCTACTGGGTAGGTGAAATCGGTAGACTAATCGGTGAGTACGGTGGTGATATCGGTATTGAGTTGGGTGGTTCTTGGGCTTTTATTATCTACAACATTATCAGACCTTTTGAACTGAAATATTTCGGTCGTTAGACCATCTACTCTATTTATTTTTTTTTCTTTCCATTCGTTCTCCCCTTTCATGATATCGTAGTTTTATTTTTTTATTTTGCATTACAATAAACGGATCAACAGTATCCCAGACCATTCCTTAGCATTTTCCACACAGTATTAATTAATAGCATGTAACATTATTTATTGAATATTAAAAAAAAATATAAATATAATTATAAAATATTATAAATTCAGAAAAAATTAATAAGTAAATATATTTATTCATAATTAATCATCAAATGGTTTTTTCAATCTTCCCATCTTTTAAATAGTATAGCAGTGTTGACACCACCAAAACCGAAACTGTTACATAGCGCATACCTCATTCTATCAAGTGGTACCGGCTTGTCCCTAACAAAATGCATCTGAGATGATCCAAAACCCTCCATGAGTTCAGTAAGGTTATTGGTGTGAGGAACTATCTTGTGGTATAGTGAGAGAATAGTAAATATACTCTCAACAGCACCTGCTGCACCGAGTAGATGGCCCATAGACCCCTTGTTGCTCGATACGTAAACTGGTCTCTCTCTATTGACATTCTCAATTAGGGTCGATTGAATAGCACGACACTCGGCAGCGTCACCAAGCTTTGTCGACGTGGCATGCGCATTGACGTAGTCTATTTCCTCTGGCTGTGCGTCTCCGTGTGATAGGTCGATCGACATCTTCATTGCCCTGGAGGCACCTTCCCCGTTTTCCGGCGGGGAGGTAATGTGGTTAGCATCACAACTCATACCATACCCGACAATCTCTGCTAAAATGTTTGCATTCCTTTTCTGGGCACTCTCCAACGATTCCATCACGATAGCACCGGAACCTTCACCTAACACGAATCCACTACGATTCTTATCGAAGGGCCTTGAAACACCATCCAAAGTAATACTCTTTGCCCTGAGAAAACCGGCAAGACTTAATGGATGTACACTAGCCTCGGAAGCACCAGCGAGACATATATCTTGCATCCCCAACTTGATCATATTGTATCCATCGCCAATGGCATTGTTGCCTGTAGCACACGCCGTAGAGACACTATGCAATGGTCCTCGCAGGTTGAATTTAATAGCTATATTACCTGCGGCCATATTTGTGAGAATTCTAGGTACAAAATAAGGGTTCACTTTGTTCCTCTTGGGACTTGAGTCAAACGTCAACGATGTTTCATATATGTCTGCGATCGATCCTATCCCAGACCCAATCAAACATCCAACCCTATCAGGGTCTACCTTTGATTTATCTATCTGTAAATTATCGTCATTGATAAGCCCTGCCTGCGTCAGAGCCTCGTAACTAGACAGCACCGCCAGTTTGATGAAGCTTGACATCCTCCTTCCATCCTGCGAACTGAACAACGAGGGCTGCTCATCGACCAATTGCGTTAACCCTTGAACGGCACCAACGCTCAAACTCTCCGGGAATATCGACTCCCATTTCTGAAACTCATTGCTGTTTTTCAGGTCCCGAACCTTTGTGATACCATTGCTGTCAGATTGTAGAAGACGTCGCCATGATTCCTTCACAGAATTGCCCAATGGTGTAACACACCCAAGCCCAGTAACAACCACCCTGCGAGACATCCCTGTACTTTCTTGTCCCCAAAATCCGTTCTATTAAACTGTGTGTGATACACTTAGACCTGCTTTGGTCCTTGTTTCACACAGTCATCTACTTATCTACATGACCATTGAGCATATTGTCAAAACATTTCCACAGACAACAAAAACCCGAGTTACTCCGAATTGGATCGGAATATATCGGAGTTGGTGGGATCCGGGTGATAAGGATCGTCGTTATTTTTTTTTCGTTGTCGTCGTTTTTTTGAAGAAGGACAAACAAAGAGAGACCAGCCTGGCATTACTTTTGGGATTTTGAAACTTTTATTCTATTTCAATATAGGGTCCCTTACGATTGGAGTTGTTGTATTTCGAGTTTGTTTTGATAAAATATACAAGAAGAAGAAACTACCTTAGGAAAAAAAAATGAGTTATTCCACCCTAACTGTTGTACAATTGAAGGAACTATTGACTAGTAGGAATCTATCTGTTGCTGGTCTAAAGAACCAATTGATTGAAAGATTAGAGAACGACGATAAGAGTAAAGCCAATGCTGAGCCTGCTCCTGTTGCTGAGTCTGCCCCAGTAGCTGCTGAGCCTGCTCCTGCACCAGAAGCTTCTTCTACAACAGAGACTACTACTGAGCCAGCTGCTGCCGAACCTGTAGTTGGCAATGAAGCCAGTACTGAGACTGCCACAACTGAAGCTGCTACTGAAGAGAAGAGTCAAGACAATGCTAAAGAGGAGAAGGTCGAAGAAAAGAAGGAACCTGAGAAGGAACTATTTGATACTCTATCCTCCGAGGAGATTAAACAGAGAGCCATTGAGTTAATTAACCAAAAGCTGCACCGTGCCAAGAAGTTTGCTGCTGAACAAGAGCAGATCGATACACTGGAAAGAATGAAGACCCGTATTGAGAAGTTCGGTGTCGAGCGTAACATGCCAATTGCTGTTGAATTGGGATTGGTTAAGCCTCAGGTTCCAAAGCAAAACCAACAAAGGAATAACCAAAAAAGAAAGGGTGGTAAGAACAACAACAGAAGGGGCAGAGTTAACAAGAATAGAGGTCCACGTAGAAGATGGTAATTGATTCTTCCCTCTTAGTCACGAAAAGTAAAAAAAAATATAAAAAAAAATAAAAAATGATACTACCATAACAACTGTTAATGCTCCTAATAAATTGAAGTGTTGAAAGAAACCCTTTTGATAAGGTCTTTATTTTACATTTTGTTTTATTGCATTTTTTTTTTCTATCTTTAATCTTTAATTTTTTTAAAAATTGTTGTCTGTCTCATTATCTTTTAGAGTAACAGACTTTGTACATATAATAACTGACATCTTATATTTTTTTTTTTTTTAGGTACACTTTTGAAGTGCAGGAGTTGTACATATAGTTTAACATTTTTATTCTAGCCTGCCTTGAAAAGGTTAATTGTTTAATTATTTACTTCTTTTTTAATTTCCATTGATAAGATAAGATAAGAATTGTGTGTCATATATAAGTTGTTGTTTCGAGACTCTGCTCTAATTTATTAGGAACGTCACGTTCAATTGATAAAAAAAAAAAATGTGTCATCGACATAGTTGTCCTACAGTGGTTGCTTAGAATTTACGGTGAATCCCGATGGCATTGAAAAAAAAAAGTATGGAAAAAAAAAAATGTAAATATTAAAACAGTGGACCCTGATTCCTGCAGATTAAGGCAGTGAGGAAAGTGTAAACAGTAACGGCTATTAGATTAGATTTATTAAAAAAATTCTTAGATGTACATTATTTATTAGGTAGAAATTTTTTACAAATAGTACACAAACACAAGCATGTGAATCCACAAAGTAAAGAAAATTTATATAAATAAGTCCGGGAAAAAACATTTACATATTAATATTTTTAATATTCTTTAATAGGGAAGATGCAATTTTGGAATGTGTGCCTTGTCTCTATATAAAAAACTGTATAGTCTCATAACTCTACTCTTTTAATTGTAAGCCTCTTTTTTTTAGTGTTAAGGCTTTCTTTTTTTTTTTTGAAGTTGTTTTTGGTTTTCATTTTATTATTATTGCTTTCACTAGTTTTTTATATTTTGACAGATTAGTGTGGTCATTAAAAGGGATACCTTTCATTGAGTTATAAAAGGAAATGCATGTTGTATCAAGCTGAGTTATTGTTAATCTCCAAGCAGAAGGAAACAAAATAGAACTTCAGCAAGAGTACTGGAAAGCCAGAGGTGAATGTTAATCCCTAGGTTTCCTTTAAGACAATGATTGAGCAATTGGGTGAGGTAGATTACCATCCTTGAACAGATGTCTCTTTTTGTCTTCTGGTTCTTGAGATGAGTTTCTTTGATTGATTCTGCTGATAATGTTATCAATAACACTAACGTCAGGTTTAATGGTTATTGCAGAAGCTGATCTTGAAGGAACCGAGGATGATGGAGTTGGGATTGGCAATGTTAGTGTAGTTGATGGTGTATCAGCTCTTCTTTGAGGTTGTGGGAGTCTGATACTGTTGTTATTCAATTGAGTGAATAAATTGTTCTGATTTGATTCTGGTTGATTGACATTTTGGGATTCTTGGTCAATTTGTAGGGAGACAGCACTTAAGATGTCTAAGCCAACGGCAGATTTAGAATCGGATATGGCAGGGGTCTGGTTGGTTGCATTAGTGAATTGATTCAGTGTCAATTCTTCCAGCAATGGATTCAATGCACTTAGAGTCTTGTTGAATCCATGATCCTTAACCAAACAACCAATGATAATGAATAACAGCTTAGAGATGAAAGGAGAATCATTTTGCTTAAATATATTGGCATTAATGTTAAACTTGTTGAAGAGACATTTCGCTAAGTTAGTCAACGATTCTTGTTGGAATGTCTTCAGGGTGATGTACTCCTTGGTGGAAGCAATGTCAGCAAACTTCTCTGAATAGTTGTTTTCGACAGAGAATGAAATGGAAAATTTCATTGCCATTTCACCTAAAATCTCGATATTTGCGTGTGTAGCAAAGAATGTAGCCGAGGTAGCAGGTGCCGGTTTTGATTCATTTAGTGAGTCATTCTTGGATATTATAGAGTTGCAAGTCTCTGAGTTTTTAACGAGCTCGATGAACGCTTTATTGTGAATCACAGGTAAAATTATCATATCAGAGATAATCGACTTAGCAACATCCTCGTCAGTTACCGGTTTCTTTGGATGCGATGGTTGTTGAGGTACCTGTGATTGTTGTTGCGTTTGAGACTCGCCACCAGAGAGCAGGTTTGACTTCTTTAAAGAAGTAGGCAACGGCAGTAGTATGTTTTGTACAGCGTTCTGGAAACTGTTATTAGGTGGTGATAACACAGAATGATGGAATGGTAGAGAAATGGTGGATGGTGGAGACGCAATAGAAGTTGGCGTATTCATTCTCGAGATTTGCGTTTGAGATTGACGTGTGGCCAATTGCGAGTCACCAGTTGTGTTCTTAGACGATGTAGCTATCGTGGTGGCAGTAGTGTTAGTATTAGTACTAGCACTGCTCATAGAACTGCTGGAGCTGCTAGTGCTGTTACTTCTACTTCTACCGCTGACACTCTCGGTCTGTGATCTAGAACCGGTAGGGGTCGCTGGTTTCCGTACTTTCTTCTGTGTAGAAGAAGAAGAACCAGGAGTCTTCTTCTTGGATCTCTTTCTGTTTCTCCTGACAGATTGAACTGCAGCAGTAACAAGTTTTTCGAAACCTTGGGTGGCCTCGATAGGAAACTCGAATTCGATTCTCAACATATTGGCAATCTGCTTGATGTTCTCATCTTGCTCACTTGCCTTATGTTTACTCAACTCGAACTTATCGATAAGCTCTAGTCTCCGACTAGAAAACTGTTTCCACTTGACTTCATCAGTGAAATCTAGTTGTTCTCTGATTTTATGTGTGGTACCATAACCTGAGGCAGATAATGGCATTATTATTTTTGTTAGTTGTTTTTTTTTTATATTTTTTTTTTATTATTTTTGATTATAAAAAGAAACTTTACTACCTTTCTATTCGATAAATAAAGTTTTTATTTTATTTTATTTTTATTTTATTATATTTTTTTTTTATCCTTAGTCTTATCTTTATCTTTTTCCTTTGATATGATCTTTCTCTATTTAACAGACCATAAAGATTAGACAAGAAGTTATTTTGTTGTGAGTTTTTTTTTATTGATTTCTTATCTGGTTCAATAAATAAAAATCTTTCTTTCAAAAAGATTCAATTGTTGGAAAGACTCGTCGACTTTTTTTTTTTCACTTTCCCAATCGTCGACTCTTTAGGTCGTTGAAAAAAAAAAATAAAATATCCTTGGGAACACCGGGAATCAAAGAATAGAAATCCAATTTCCTTGCTTTCTTTTCTTCCTTGGATTCCCACCCCCCATTGTGTGTGTCTTCGAGAAGGACGATCTCTTTTCTGATCTTATCCCTCTATTCCATCGCTTCCCACACTGATTTCTAAGCAAACTGACTCAAATTATGAAATAAAATTTTTTGGGACCCTGGAAAATGGAAAAAAAAAAAAATGGAAGCTACGAAAAAATAGAAGAAAGAGAAAAATTTTCTTTGACATTTGCCCTTCGACGATCTTACGTTGGTTTCTGTATGGAATCTCAGAGAAAAAAAAAAATAAAAACGAAGGTGAAAATTCTTATCCTCTCTTTTGGGGGGGAACGCCTCTTTTTTATTTTTTTTCTTTCTTTTTTGGAGTGGTGCGTCCGTGTCTAAGGGATTTTCGCTGGGTATTGTTATGTGTTACTTATTTATTTCGTTATGAAAGGGTAACGTGTTCATGTCAACTCAGAAGTGTGCGTATAACAATTTTTTTTCACATGGATATAAGTTGCTCCGATATTTTCATCAAGCTGTATTTCTCTCTTGTACGGCCAAGAGAATAGATTCCCACCACACGCATCCCATGTCCTGCCCTAAAAATAGTAACGCCAAATGGCAATGTCGATGTTTTTTATTGTCAAGGGATTCCAGCACAAAAAGGTGTCGGGATCACAATCCCGCAAACAAAAAAAGTTACTTTTTTTTTTTGTGCCAAATAATGCCACTTTCCCTTAAATATCGCCGTGGGCTTGTTGTGTGCATGAAAATGACAAAGAAGCTTACACTATTTGACACATAAAATACATTCCAATGCCTAGAAAGGGTTGTAGCTGTAAGGGGCAGTGATGACATCACCAGGTGGACAGAAGAAAAAGAAAAGAGGTTTTAAAAGTGTGCTGTGAAAATCAAGGAGGAAAAGCGGTGTGTGAGCACAAGGAGATAGAAAGAACTTAGAGAGACACAGCGTAGATCTGAGTCAAGTTTGCATTGTGTACGTATAATGGGTAGCCTTATGGTACAGAAAATCAAATAGCATTATAGTACAGAAAATGAAATAGCATTATAGTACAGAAAATGAAATAGCATAATAGTACAGAAAATGAAATAGCATAATAGTACAGAAAATGAAATAGCATAATAGTACAGAAAATGAATATGATATTTTATTTAATAAGGAATATATATATATACGTTAGTAATGAGTAGGGGGAAAAAATTATAAACTATAGGTTGGATTTGAATTGGTCCTCAGTAACACCTTGGCCCATGGCAGCAGTAGCGGTGACACCACCTTGAGCCAACTTCAGTAGACCGTCTATGTACTCGGCACCAGACCACTTTTGGTGTTTTAGTACATCGACACCCTCGTCCATTTCCTTTTGTTGCACGTTTTGGGCGTAGGCCTTCATACCTTCTGCGGCGAAGTCCTGTGAGAACTTGTGTGTAGCCAAGGCGGTGGTATGTAGACCGGCCAAAGTGATAAATTGCCAGATGTAGCCGAGCTGGCCCAATCTTTCGATGAAAGTGGCGGATTCGTCGACAGACATGGCCTTTGGCCAGTTGAAAGATGGGGATAGGTTGTAAGCCAACCATTGGTCTGGGTACTTGGCCTTGACACCCTCGGCAAACTCTCTAGCTTGTTCGAAGTCTGGGTAGTTGGATTCCATCCAGACCAAGTCAGCGTATGGTGCGAAGGCACGAGCTCTCATCACGGAACATTGGGTACCACCGCGGTAACGGTATAGACCTTCTCTGACTCTAGGTAGATCCCAGTCGAAGAAGATGTCCTTACCCAGTAGTTCCTTGGCAAGTTTCTTAGCTTCACGGTGGGAGGTTTCGGACAATGGGCCGACTTGGGCGTTGAACTTCTTGATTAGTTCATCTTTGTTAGAGACGTTGGACTTGCTGACCTCTTCGGCGAAGGCTTCGTGGAATAGCTTTAGGCCGGCCTTAGCTTTCCAGTCTTCTTCCAATTTTTGCAACTCAGCACCAGAGACACCAGCCATGATAGCTCTATCCATGAACTCGGCAAATGGTTCGATGTCTGGGTTGGTGGCACCGACGATGAAGTAGTGGTCTCTGGTATCGATAGTGGAGCTAATCAAAGTGGCAGCCTCGGAATCGGTTCTGGCAACGATAATCAAGTCACTGTTCATCACATCGGCACACATTCTGATGGTGACCAATCTGTTAATGTGTTCTTGGACTGGGATAACACATCTACCGGCCATGTGGCCACACTTCTTGTTGGTAGAAGTTTGATCTTCCATGTGGATACCTGCGGCACCACGCTCGATGAACATCTTAGTCAACTTGTAAACAGCGGTTAGACCACCGTGACCAGCATCTGCATCGGCGATGATTGGTGTCAAGTAGTCGATGGCAGGCCCCATGGCGTCCAGCTCCTTTTGAGAGGTAGCCTTGGCTCTGTCTTCCCATTGTTTCCTGTCGTGGAATTGTTGGGCCTTGAACAAGTGTTCTACCTTGTTTGGAACGGTGTCCATTGGGTAATCAGCCAAATCTGGACCAGGTTCGTTTGAAGTTGAGGCGGTGGAGGAACATTGCCAGCCGGAAATGTAGATAGAGTCCAAGAACTTGGCCATCTGGGAGACCTGGACAGGGTCCATAGCACCGAAGGTACGTGAAACGGTACCTTCTTTGTGATGCTTCTCTAGCATCTTGTAACATTTATCAGCCATCAAGGAGGAAGGGTAGTTTAGAGCAGGGAAAGTACCACGTCTCACGGCAATTTCTTTAGCAGAGTAGATTCTCTTGGTCTTCTTCCACCTTGGTTGAGACCACCATTCTTCAATATCTTTGGCATCTCTTTCGATTCTAGCTTGTAGAGCTTCAAACTCGTTAGCAGTAGGGTTTGTAGGAACAGGCATTTTATTATATAGTTGTTATTTTTTTAAAAAAAAAGCACAAAATAATAATTATTATTTTGAATAAAACTTCTTTTGGATGTTTTTTTTTTTGTTTATATTTCTATTAAAGAAATAATTAAGAGAGAAGTTTTAAGAAATTATTTTAATTACAAAAGAAACGTCCCTTTATATACCCAAATATTTTCTGTAAATCAACTTGAAATCAAATATTTTTGTTAATAGAAAATGACAATATAAGTCATTTAATTCAATCTTCATCGAATAAAAAACTTTCAAAAATTTCAAGAAAAAAAAAATCCCATCAGTCCGGATGAATGGGGGGAGCAGCAGGGCATTTAATAAATGTGAGTACTCAAGCAAATTAACACCGACTGTCAAAATATGAAAAATGAATCCTCGGTTGAATGGAAACCGATGATTGGATAGATGGGGGAGGGCAAGAGCGAGAGACAGGATGTGTCAGCAAAATGCAACTCCCCTTTTTTTTTGTTTTTGGGTTTTATTTCTTTCTCGAGGATGACTCGTTGTCTCTCTCTCTTTTTCTCCCTGCGTTTACCGTACCGAGAACTCGGAGTTTTTTTTTGGTTTTCAAATGTTTTTTAAAAACTGACCCGTGAAAAACGTCACCCTCCTCCGGCAGACCGGGGGTGGTCGGTGGGTATTAAGGGATATTTGTATCAAATGATATCAATTTGTACTAACTTATCAGGTGATATCAGTGTGTACTAATAAATCATGTGATATCAGTTTGTACTATTACACATATGACTTTATCGTATAATTGTATATCACCCCCCCCCTTTTGGAGCGGCTGTAGTCGAGAGAGGGATGCACCCCCCTTGGAACGTCTCGAGACGTTTTGTGTTGAAAATTGGAAAATAGGAAGGGATGACTGAAGAGTAAACCCTAACACCCAAGAATTCTTGTCCTTTTTCTTTGTGTAGATGGTGGGGCTGTGAAATTACCGAAGGAAAGTAAAGTTGATCCGAGGGGGGGGTGAGTGAGTACAGTGTACAAGAAAAAAAAATGCGGGGGTGGGGGTGAGACGAAGGGGGGAGGATGGGTTCAAATAGGGAGGGGCAAAGGGGGTTTTGTAAACAGGGGGGGGGAGGATGTTCAAATTGGCTTAGAGAGTGAAGCAGACAAACTAAAAAAAGAAGGTACACAGACATAGGTAGATCAAGGCAACATCAACATCACAAGAGCCCACCCCCCTTGTCCTTCCATTGTACCATTGTAAACATTGTAACAAGGGGGGTTGAAGGGGGGAGAGTCGATTGTTTCTTTTATTGGACAATTGGGATATCAAAGGGGTTAGGATAGATTTGCATTCAAAAAAAAAAAATAAAAGGTATATAAAGAGACATTGTTTTATCTCATGTCTTTTGATCTCTTCTAAAATAATAATATCATATCTACGATATACAACAAAAAAAATAAAAAAACTATATACAAAATACAATAATGGCTAAGAAGGATAAGAAGGTAAAGGTTAACACCATTGTTACCAAGGAAGGTGAATCGCTAAAGGTCTTTGAAGATCTAGGTGATTTTGAAACGTTTATTCAGAACGAAACTGAGGATGAGGAGTTCGACCACATTCATTGCAAGTTGACTTACTTCCCTCCTTTCGTACTACACGAGGCTCACGATGACCCTGAAAAGATTAAGGACACCAATAACTCCCACAACAAGAAGTTTGTGAGGCATTTGCACCAGCACGTTGAAAAGCACTTGTTGAAGGATATCAAGGACGCCTTGCATAAGCCTGACTTGAAGTTCCACAACAAGTCCAAGGAGGAAACTTTCGAGCAGATCACTTGGCACTACGCGGAGGAGACCGAGTACCATGGCAAGAAGTTCAGACTTGAAGTCGAGGTTATGTGTCACCATGATAACGCTCATGTCGATGTCGATTACAGAACTGTTCCAATCCATGACGCTTAAAAAAAAAAGAAACGAATTTCTCCCTTTCTTTTTCACATAATTCTATAATGATGTTACGAGAACAAAGTATAATCCCCTTTTTGTAGAAATAATTATATAATATTAATATAACAATATTTCTTATTATCTTAGATCATTTTCTGTTTATTTTGTTATTTAATGTTTTGTAAGTTAAACTGCACATGAGTCCGTAGTAATCACACAACGTCGAGGTCTAAACTTAAAACCGTGTCGTGAGAAATGAATATATCTACCTGTGCATATATTTAGAGGAAATCCAAAGACTAGCAAAATTACTCAGCAAAACACAATTACCAATTCTAAACAAGAAACACACCATCAAATTATCATAGTCCTTATACTATTTAATACAGCATCACATGACCAATTATAATAACTTTATACGGACAACTCGAAATTTTTTTATTTTCCAGCAAAAATTTAAAAAAAAAATGTTCAAAGTACTGCCACACCTTTGAGAAGTTTGTTCTTTAAATGGAAGTTTAATTATTATTAAAACAGGATCAACATAAGGTTAAGAAAAAAAAGAAAAATCCTCTTTTAATTAAAGTTCTAATATTTGAAAGAAGAAAGTCCTTTTTTTTTTTAATAAATTTATTTAAATATCGAGCATCCCTTTCGTTAGAGTAAAAAGGAATAGAGAAACTTCCAAAAAAAAAAAAGAAGAAATTTATAACAGGATTAATAAAATTATAAAGTAGTAATTAAAGGAATAAAAGAAAATGATTAACCCACACATTCAAGAGAACCAGCAAGCTATTCAAAATACGTTGAGTAACTACGATACATCATTTCTATCTGAGGATGAAGAAGACTACTGTCCGTTGTGTATTGAACCATTGGATATCACGGACAAGAATTTCTTCCCTTGTCCCTGTGGATACCAGATTTGTCAGTTTTGTTACAATAATATCAGACAGAACCCAGAACTGAACGGTCGTTGTCCTGCTTGTCGTCGTAAGTACGATGACGAGTCTGTACGGTACGTGGTCTTGTCTCCTGAAGAACTGAAGATGGAGAGAGCTAAGCTGGCCAGGAAGGAGAAGGAAAGGAAACAGAGGGAGAAGGAGAAGAAGGAGTACGATCATAATAACAGGAAACATTTGGCTGGAACCAGGGTTATCCAGAAGAACTTGGTTTACGTTGTTGGTGTGAACCCTCCTGTGCCATATGAAGAAGTGGCTGCCACTCTGAAGTCTGATAAATATTTTGGACAGTATGGTAAAATCAACAAAATTGTCGTAAATAGGAAAAATCCACATAGTGGCAACAGTAATGACCATTACCACCACCATGCCCCTGGATACGGTGTGTACATTACCTTTGCAGCTAAGGATGATGCAGCAAGATGTATTGCACAGGTGGACGGTACCTACATGGATGGCCGTTTAATCAAAGCAGCCTATGGTACCACCAAGTACTGTTCTTCTTACTTGAAGGGTATGGTCTGTCCAAATCCTAACTGTATGTTTCTGCATGAACCAGGTGAAGAAGCAGACTCTTTCAATAGAAGAGAAGCAGCTAACAAGTTACAGCAACAAAACCAGGCCCCACTTTCTTCAGGTTCTTTCAAAAGTTCCAACGAATTTGGTTCGGCTGCTCCTTCACCTCTACCACTTAAGGCACACTTACACAATAGCAACAGCAGTGCTAATGTTCATAATGATTCCAATGCCTCAACCCCAGTGTTGACTCCAGCTCCAGCACCTCCAAGTACTTCTAATCCTTGGGGTATCAGCCAGACCGCTTCGGCTATTGCGAACATTGATCTATCCAAACCATCAAGCTCCATCAACCTTCCAACCCTTAACGATACATTGAGCCAAGAACAAGAAGCTAGCAATAACGCAGGCAACTCGAAGAGCTCAAGCAATACTGCAAGTAGTAACAAGAAGAAGAATACCAGTAACTCCAAGGACTATGTTGATCCATACGATGTTTTGAATGGTTGTGTTAACTTCCTAAATGATAGAATGAAATCGCTATCCAACTATGAGAACAAACGTTTCAGCCTAAGATCAAACCTTGTCGATGAAGAAAGAATGAATGCATACCCATCCTTGTTTACATGGGATAAGATTGAACCAGTTGAAACTAGTGATAACATCTTGACCAAGAAACTAGTTGAGATCCTAGCCATTAAGCCAACTGATTACTCTCAATCTGTAATCCAATTCCTACAAAACGTAAGTGCAAACCAACCAGAGTTGATTAACTTACCAAATATTCAAAGCATTGCTAATGCCAATGCAGCAGCAGCAGCTCAAGCCGCTGCGGCCGCTACGAACAACGGTAACCAAACCCCAATTAACCACCCAATTAACCCAAATATTCCTCAACTAGGTGGAAACATTATGGGTAACGGTACTCCAGGTCCACAACATGTTGTCATGCAAGGTATGCAACCTCCACAACAATTGCACCCACAACAACAAGCACAAGGTCTACAACAATTCCAACAAATGCCAATGGGTATGGCCAGCAACGGTACTGCACCACCGGGTATGTTTGTCTCCCAACAAGATATGATGCAAAAGCAGCCACAACCACAGCCACAAATGTCTCAAATGCAACCAAACAACGTTGGTTCCAATGATCTATTAAACCAGTTGATTAGTGGTAAGAGACTAGCCGCTGCCAACTAGTACATATATATATGACATTTTTATATAATAATTATGTTTTCTTTTTCTCTCATCTTCTACATGTTTTTACTTAATTAGTTTGTTTTTATTTAACAGCACGTATTTACAAGATAAATAAATAAAACTTAATACTCCCATTAATTTGCTAGCATTTCGGTTCAATATATAGTTTTATATATTTTACTGCTTACAAGCCAAAGAAAAAGGTTATTCTCTTGATTTAATCGCTTGTAGCTTCCATGAATAAAAGAATCCTTTCTCCAACAGCCAGAATGGTAGAGAGGTCATCTAACTCGCTTCCACCTTCCAAAATTTCTAAAACTTTTAATATGGATCAGACTAGATAAAAAAAAGCTATATGACCGTTAACGGAAAATGAATTCTCGCTTCTTCTTACCTTAAAATTTTTTCATGCCCACTATAACTGAGTCAAAAAAAAAGAGCAGCAGTGCCAGTGGCAGAGATGAAAATAAATTTTGAACAGTAGACGGAAGGTACAACCACGACTCCGAGGTTTTTTGGATGGGCACTGAAAAAAAAAGGTACCCAGGAGCGAAATTATTTGAAAAATTGCACAAAAGGGAAACTACTAGCGAGATAAGCAAACCTTTAATTACAAAATCATATCATCTTCAAACTTACATTTACAAAAAGTCATTATTATATAAAGGATAATAAACTTGTTTTCTCTCATTTTTTTTTTATGGATTTGTTTTATATTTATAGGTCTATCAGTTCGAATATAATTGGTTAAGTCTTCATTGTCTCCTGATTTTCAAAATCAATTTTTCATAGGAATTTTTTTTTTTTTCACCAGGTACCAAAGCAAAAATATCTGGAGAAGAACCAGGGCATCGCATCTTATAGAAAGCTAAAATAGAAATAAAAAGCTAGGACTACAATACAAGCACAGATAGCATTAAAAAAACAGTCATGTCATTGAATGTCCTCCTCTATAGTAAGAGGATTAATGCTTCCAGATTGAAACAAGTTTCACAATTATTTGCTAAGGCAAGATATACTACTGCTCCTAAGGCATCCCTTGTATTTTCCAAGGAGAAAAGTAACGATACACAAGGGAACTCTACAAATGGTCATATCACATTCAATGGTAAGAAAGTAGGGTACTCTAAGAGAGCCTTGTCTTCTTCCAATGGTGTCGGTTCATCCGGAACTAGATCAACTGTTATCCAACTTTTGAACAACATCAGTACCAAGAGGGAAGTAGAACAATACTTGAAGTATTTCACGTCCGTATCGCAACAGCAATTTGCTGTTATTAAAGTTGGTGGTGCTATTATCAGTGATAATCTGCAGGAACTGGCGTCATGTCTAGCGTTCTTGTATCACGTTGGTTTGTACCCCATTGTTCTTCATGGTACTGGTCCTCAAGTTAATGGAAGACTTGAAGCTCAAGGCATTGAGCCTGACTACATAGACGGTATTAGAATCACAGATGAACACACAATGGCTGTAGTGAGAGAATGTTTCCTGGAGCAGAACTTAAAGCTAGTCACTGCATTGGAACAACTCGGTGTTCGTGCTAGACCTATTACCTCTGGTGTCTTCACTGCTAACTATCTGGATAAGGAGAAATACAATCTTGTTGGTGATATTACCAAGGTTAACAAAGATGCTATTGAAGCATCTATCAAGGCAGGTGCTTTACCAATCTTAACCTCTTTGGCTGAAACTCCAGCTGGTCAGATGTTGAATGTCAACGCTGATGTAGCAGCAGGCGAGCTTGCTCGTGTCTTTGAACCATTGAAGATAGTATACTTAAACGAAAAGGGTGGTATCATTAACGGTGAAACAGGTGAAAGAATCTCTATGATCAACCTAGATGAAGAATATGAAGGTTTATTGAAACAGAGCTGGGTTAAGTATGGTACCAAGCTAAAGATCAAGGAAATCAAAGAACTTTTAGACTACTTACCACGTTCATCTTCCGTTGCCATTATTAATGTCCAAGATCTACAGAAGGAATTGTTTACTGACTCTGGTGCAGGTACTATGATTAGAAGAGGTTACAAGTTGATCAAGAGATCCAGTCTTGGGGAATTTCCATCATCTGATTCCTTGAGAGTGGCATTACAAAGGGACCCAGATGTTGCCTCTAACCAATTGTCTGCTGCTACTTACTTAAGAGAACTTGAAAGCAGTTCATTTGTTTCTTACTCTGATGAACCATTGGAGGCTCTAGCTATTGTGAAGACTGAGGAAAAGGTTCCAAAACTAGACAAATTCCTATGTACTAACTCAGCATGGTTGAATAATGTTACTGATAATGTTTTTAGCACTTTGAAGCGTGATTTTCCAGCTCTTCAATGGGTTGTTTCAGAAGACGACGCAAACATTGCTTGGCATTTCGACAAGTCCCAAGGTTCTTATTTGAAAAATGGTAAGGTTCTTTTCTGGTATGGTGTCAATGATCTAAATACCGTCTCTGAATTGATTGGACACTTCACAAAGACAGCAACCTCTTCTGTCAATGGTCCAAGCGGAGTTTTTGCCACTGGCCAATCTAAGAGGTCATACTCAACTGTTCAAAGAACTGCTCCTAAATTTGAAGCTACTAAGAAGGAGAAATCCCGTGTTGCTTTGATAGGTGCTAGAGGTTTCACCGGTAGAAATTTAGTCTCTCTAATCAACCAACACCCATACTTTGAGATTTCCCATGTTTCAAGTCGTGAATTGAAGGGCCAAAAGCTAGCTGACTACGATAAGGCTGAGATCATCTACGATAACTTACAACTAGAAGATATAACAAAGCTTGAATCTGAGAACGCTGTTGATGTTTGGATTATGGCTTTGCCCAACAACGTCTCTGAGAAATTTGTAGGTGCAGTTCAACAAGGTAACGGTAAGTCTAAGATCGTTGATCTTTCTGCAGACCATAGGTTTGTATCAGAGAAGGACTGGGTATACGGTTTACCTGAAATCAACAATAGGGAGAGAATCATCAATGCCAAACAGATTTCAAACCCTGGTTGTTATGCTACTGGTTCTCAGCTTTCGATCGCCCCATTGTTGCAACACATTGACGGTTTACCAACTGTGTTCGGTGTGTCCGGTTACTCTGGCGCTGGTGCTAAACCTTCGCCAAAGAACGATATCAAGGTACTAAGTGACAACATGATTCCCTACGCATTAACAAACCACATCCACGAGCGTGAAATCTCTACCCGTCTGGGCCACGAAGTCGCCTTCATGCCCCACGTAGGACAATGGTTCCAAGGTATCTCCCTAACGGTCTCCATACCTATCAAGAAAGGAAGTATAGAGTCCAGCGAGGAAGCAGCACAAATGTACAAGAAGTTCTACGAGGGTGAAACCCTGGTACATGTCATAGACGATATCCCTCTAGTGAAAGACATTTCAGGTACGCACGGCGTAGTAATCGGAGGGTTCAAATTAAACGATACAAAGGATAGAGTCGTTGTATGTGGCACCATAGACAATCTACTAAAGGGTGCGGCCACACAATGTTTACAGAACATGAACCTAGCTATGGGCTACGGGGAATACGATGGTATCCCAAAAGACAAGATTATTTCTTAATTCCTTTTTCATGAAAATCATATTATCTATACGTCATTTTAATTTTAATTTTACTTTTTTCTTAATCTATCACTCCACAGCACACGTAAATACTATACATAGTTTATTACCATAACTTTACCTAAGATGGTAAACAATAAACACGAACTTTTAGAATTGTTTTTTTAATTTTATTTTTTGTTTTGATTTATTTATTTACGCGTTCCTCTTTTTAATTTTATTTGCTTCGGCTTCCACTATTTCAAATTGTTGTTGTTTGTAGCTTATTATTGTTTACATTTTGCACTGTTTACGCGTCTCACTCCACAGAAACGTCCGTACAACACTAAATTTTCGAGTGATAAAAATGCAAAAAATTCAAAAAATTTTTCACGCGTTTCGCTCACACCCTTTCTTTGGGCCCCCTGCCCTGCCCTGCCCCCCAAGTCGATAATTGAAAAAAAAATTTTTCTTATTGCAAGGCAGCAAAGCAAGAGGGAAATAAGATATTACTAATGTCAATAAAAGAGATCAAGAAGTTTCGTGTTCTTTCCTCTTATTGGAAAAAAAGCTGTTATTAAGAACCCAGAAAGAAAATATTTTGGATATATAAGGAGTTGGTTTTTCCATTCTATTTTTATTAACAAGGTCTTAATCTTTACTAATTAAAATTAAAAAAAAAAATAATAAAACCAAACTAGATCTTTACTTTCCTCTTTTCTATATCACTAAAACTATAGAACTTTTAAAAAAAGAAATATAGCAAAAGAAGGAAAAATAATATCTAAGACAGAGATTATTTAATACCAAAAAAATAAAATAAAATGTACGTTATTAAAAGAAGTGGTCGTAAAGAGCCTGTGAAGTTTGACAAGATTACAGCCCGTATCTCCAGACTCTGTTACGGTCTAGATCCACGTATAGATGCTGTTAAGGTTACTCAAAGAATTATCTCTGGTGTCTACGAGGGTGTTACCACCATCGAGCTGGATAACTTGGCTGCCGAGACATGTGCTTACATGACTACTGTCCACCCAGATTACGCTATTTTAGCTGCTAGAGTTGCTATTTCCAACCTTCATAAGCAAACAACCAAGCAATTCTCTCAGGTTGTCGCTGACCTATACAACTACATCAACCCAGCCACTGGTAAGCACGCTCCTATGATCAGTGATGAAGTTTACCAAATTGTACAGGAGAACAAGGACGAGCTGGATTCTGCTATTGTCTACGACAGAGATTTCCAATTCAACTACTTCGGTTTCAAGACTCTAGAACGTTCCTACTTGCTAAGAATCAACGGTGCCGTTGCTGAACGTCCACAACACTTGATCATGAGAGTTGCTCTAGGTATTCACGGTAGAGATATCGCCGGTGCCTTGGAAACTTATAACTTGATGTCTCTAAGATACTTCATCCACGCTTCTCCAACACTTTTCAACGCTGGTACTCCAAAGCCACAAATGTCCTCTTGTTTCTTGGTCGCCATGAAGGACGACTCTATCGAGGGTATTTACGATACTTTGAAGGAATGTGCTTTGATTTCCAAGACTGCTGGTGGTATTGGTCTTCATATTCACAACATTCGTTCCACTGGTTCTTACATTGCTGGTACTAACGGTACTTCTAACGGTTTGATTCCTATGGTTCGTGTCTTTAACAACACTGCACGTTACGTTGACCAAGGTGGTAACAAGAGACCAGGTGCTTTTGCCCTATACTTGGAACCATGGCACGCTGATATCTTCGATTTCATCGATATCAGAAAGAACCACGGTAAGGAAGAAATCCGTGCTAGAGATTTGTTCCCAGCTCTATGGATTCCTGACTTGTTCATGGAACGTGTTGAACAAAACGGTAACTGGACTCTATTCTCTCCAAGTTCCGCTCCAGGTCTAAGTGACTGTTACGGTAAGGAATTCAAGGAACTTTACGAACGTTACGAAAGAGAAGGTCGTGGTAAGACTATCAAGGCTCAAAAGTTGTGGTACTCCATCTTGGAAGCTCAAACTGAAACTGGTACTCCTTTCATGATTTACAAGGATGCCTGTAACGAGAAATCTAACCAAAGAAACTTGGGTGTTATCAAGTCTTCTAACTTGTGTTGTGAAATCGTCGAATACTCTGCTCCAGACGAGACTGCTGTCTGTAACTTGGCTTCCATTGCTTTGCCAGCCTTTATCGAAACTTCTGAAGATGGTAAGACCTCTACTTACAACTTCCAAAAGTTGCACGACATTGCCAAGGTTATCACCCGTAACTTGAACAGAGTTATTGACCGTAACTACTACCCAGTTCCAGAAGCTGAGAGATCTAACATGAGACACAGACCTATTGCTTTGGGTGTCCAAGGTTTGGCTGATACTTTCATGTTGTTGCGTTTGCCATTCGATTCTGAAGGTGCTGCTAAGTTGAACATTCAAATCTTTGAAACCATTTACCACGCTTCTTTGGAAGCTTCTATGGAATTGGCTAAGAAGGATGGTCCATACGCCTCTTTTGAAGGTTCTCCAATTTCTAAGGGTGTTCTACAATTCGATATGTGGAACCAAAAGCCATTAGGTATGTGGGACTGGGACACCTTGAGACAAGATATCATGAAGCATGGTGTCAGAAACTCTTTGACCATGGCCCCAATGCCAACTGCCTCCACTTCTCAAATTTTGGGTTACAACGAATGTTTCGAACCAGTCACTTCTAACATGTACTCTCGTCGTGTTCTTTCTGGTGAATTCCAAATTGTTAACCCATACTTGCTACGTGACTTGGTTGACTTAGGTGTTTGGGATGAAGGTATGAAGCAACACATCATTGCTCAAAACGGTTCCATTCAAAATCTACCAAACATTCCACAAGAATTGAAGGATCTTTACAAGACCGTTTGGGAAATCTCTCAAAAGACTATTATCAACATGGCTGCTGACCGTTCGATTTACATCGATCAATCTCACTCTATGAACTTGTTCTTGCAAGCTCCAACTATGGGTAAGATTACCAGTATGCACTTCTACGGTTGGAAGAAGGGTTTGAAGACCGGTATGTACTACTTGAGAACTCAAGCTGCTTCTGCCGCTATTCAATTCACCATTGATAAGTCTGTTGCTGATCAAGCTGCTCAAAACCAAGTTGACTTGTCTAACTTGAAGAGACCAGCTTATGTTGAAAGTAAGCCATCTTACGAGCCAAGTGATTTCTCTGCTGACTGGGCCTCTATCAAGCCACCAAAGATTTCTGAAATTCAAGAGTCTGAACAATCCAGAGATGTTTCTTTGACTCCATCTGCTTCCTCTTCTAACGAAGACCTATCCAGCAGTGTCGGTTCTTTGAAGCTTTCTGAACACCCAGCAACTCCAGTGTCTTCCACTACCACCAACATTCCAATTAAGGAAGAAAAGAAGGATGCAGCTCCAGCTGCTGAAGATGATGAAACAGAATTTGATATCTACAACTCTAAGGTTATTGCTTGCGCTATTGACAAGCCAGAAGCCTGTGAAATGTGCTCTGGTTAATCAGTCCCTTATATTTTTGTTTGCATATCCTTAAGTTTCTAATTTGTTTTTTCAGATGTTCTAAAATTTTTCTACTTATTCGGGGTTTCTAATTTTCATTAATTTTCGGTGTAATTTTTTTTTTATATTTGATACTAGTTGGGTTTTTATCTAAAAGCTTTTCACTATTACGAATTTCATTTTTATTTTCATATTTACATTATATTTGTATATTTTTTTCTATTTAGTAATGATAAAATTTTCATAATTTCAAAAAAAAAGTCTACATTGAATAACTCTATAATTAAAAACTCTTGTGTTATACAAATGCCATCTACCGCAATTGTGGACCTGTTTACCGAGCTATAAATATACAAGTCTTCATTTTATATCACTATGTACTAAAAGGAGCGAGTAAACTGTGTCAGAAACCGAATAAAAAAAGGGCCCAAATTTCAAGTGATAATGCAATCAAGGTCCTCTTAGTTACGAAAAACAAGAACAACTACTCATTGAAAGGAGCAGATAATATATCCAACCAAAAATATTAGATATAGCTTCCTATACAGGCACCTGGAAGGTTTATTTGTTGTTTCTTTTTTTTGTTTTTGGAAAGTAAACAGGATTTAGTTTAAGAATAATATAAATATTGCAACAGGATTATAAACACAATTTAATATCTAAAATTCAACAATCATGACGGTTAATTCAACCCACTTAGGAGATTTACTCAAGGACGAAGTGACGATTGAACGTATTAGAGATTTAAAAGAGCAATTACTAAAGGAGAAGTCCACAATAGACTATCAACTAAGCAAAGAGTCCACTAAAAATTTCGAGGATGTTAAGGAGAGTATTCAATTACTGAGTATATCACAGAAGGATATCAACGAGATCAAAGAACAGCTTGCTAAGGTGAAAAAACTAAGCATCGATAGTAAATCTGCAATCACCAAGTATGACACTATTTTTGATGCCACTAAAATATATGAAAAAATAAATATCACTTCCGATATTTATGATAAAATTGTTGGATTTAATGATGTGGTGGAACGTGTAGATAGAATGTTGGATACTGAATTGGCTCAAGATGGTCTTGAAACTGGTTGCCCATATCTATTACAAATTCATTACTTATTATCAATGATCAGAAACTTTCAGGATCAGATGACTGTTATGGCTAATGTCGCCTCTGATGATGCGCAAAGAACCTGCCAAAAATTATTTGCGAGAGTTCCAAGCTTGATTGACAAGTTTGATCAATTACTAGAATCTCTAATATATGATATTGTAGAGATGATAAGGGCAGAGAATTTCTCTCTTGTAGTGAGACTATTCAAAATAATAGATGTCGAGGAACGTGAAGATTTGAGATTAGAAGCAGTTAGAAATATCATAAAGAAAAAAGAAATTGAAGCTGAGAAATCAACATACAAGAAGCTTCCCAACTCCAAAAATATTGGTCGTTTAGAAATGATGGGCAAAGATAAGAATACAAGCGTGGAATACCCAACTAATGAAGGATTGTACAGAGAAATCATGAATGGTACCATAACCAGCAGAGTTATGACTAGGGGTTATAAAAATTTCTTATTCAACAAAATTAAACAATCAATTCAAGATATGTTTGTAGAAGTCAGAAAAGAGTATGAAGGGGATAAGAAATTCGATGTGCTAAGTAATCTTGATTGGATTTTTAATGAATTATTGGTTGTAAAGGATTATCTAACAAAATACACGCCCCCATATTGGAATATTTTTGACAAATATTACGAATTTTATTATAATGAGGTTCATATTCTGATAAACGAATTGGTTGAGTCTGAACCAGAGACCATTATTATCCTAGATATTATCGACTTTGATAAAACATTTCAAAATACGTTGGTCAAAGACTTTGGATTCAAAAAGAAAGACACCAAGACGGTTATCGGTGAAGAGCAGAAGGAAACTTTATTCAAGGATTACCTAAACTTGATTGTGGTAAAGATGACAGAGTGGCTGGGAAATTTGGAAAACACCGAATTCCAAACATTCAAAGAAAGAACCATCCCTCCACACTCAGATTCAGAAAATCTATTACTACTAGATGGTACTAAAACATGTTTCCAAATGTTCAGTCAACAAGTTGAAGTGGCTGCAGGTTCTAGTCAGGCAAAAATCTTGGTTGGTGTTATTGATAAGTTTTCTGATTTGATTGGAAAACGACTTGATCGCTGGATTTCAGTTGTTGATGACGAAGTCAGAAAACTGATGAGATATAATGAGCTTTATGACATAGACCCCCATTCTATCCCACCTGAAAACGAGGTTCCCGGTGGTTTATTTGAGTATGTGATTGCCTTAGCAAACGACCAAATGAGGGCAGCCGATTATGCTACTGCTATTGGTACTAAATATGGTGCCATGGTTACAAAAGCATACGAGAAAGAAATTGGAACACATATTGATACTATTTTAGACAGATTTGCAGATGTCAGTCAAGTATGTATTTCTGCTCTATTAACGATCATTTTTGATGACCTGAAGATCCCATATGCCGAGATATTTAGTAAATCTTGGTATAAGGGTAGTCAGGCTCAACAAATATCAGATACCATCTCTGAATACTTGGAAGATATAAAGGTCTTGATGAACCCTGTGCTTTACGGGTTGTTCATGGAGAGAGTCATCGAAAATACTATCCTTGGTTACATTGGTGCATTAAAGTATGAACATAGTATCAAAAACAAGAATAATAAATTTTTGGAATGTGTCAAGAGAGATTTCGAGATATTCTACAAACTGTTTACCAAGTACATTGGAGCTTCAGATGAAACTATCGAGATAGTTAAGGAGAAGTTTGAAGTCATGGACTATTTCATGGATCTATGTTGTGAACCAGTTGACTCAATAATAGATACATGGAATAGGTTCCTACAGAGATATCCAGATGCACCAATTGTTATATTAGAATTTGTGTTGAGATGTAGAAAGGATGTAGATAAATCTCACAGGAAGAAAATGGTACAAAATGCAATTGAGATCGCTATGCAACCACAGCATCTGGCTATACTAAGTAGTGACGACTACGAGCCATCATACCTACTAAATTTTACCATTAAATCTGCTAAGAAATCAGATGACATAGAACACCCTATATAAGCTATTTGTAAATCCAAAATAATAAAAATAAGAATAAAAAAAACCTCGAATTTCTGGTCAATATAATATACTTATACAATCTTTGTTTATTTATTTAGAAATCCATGCAATTGTAAATACATATTGTTTTTTACTCTTTTCATCAGCCACTATGTGATTAAACAGCCCATCCTTCTTAGCGTTCCAAGAGGCACCGAACTTATTTTCAATATTTATGCCATCATCCCCTACTATATCCACTACAGCCAAATTAACGATATATTTAAACTGCGAAGAGTGTTTACTCAATGTCTGCAAAAGACATTTAATCAACTCATCGCTGTGTGTTACTGTACTTTTATCGACTTTATTAAACTCATCCTCTATCAGTGCCGTCAACTTGGACACCGTAAGAGGTCCGTTATCGCTTTTATTGCTAACAGTTTCAACAGAAGACATTATATTAGTTTCTTTTTTAGTATATCAAGTCTGTATAGATAACCACCAGAGATCAATACCTTAACTTCAATGGTGTTGTGTCCCTTTATTTCCATTTATTTTGATTATTTTTTTTTTTTACCCTTACAATGCCAATAATCAAAATAAAAGTTGAGCTTGACAAGATTCGAACGGATGTCCAAAACAAAAAAAAACGAGACCCAAAAAGAAATGTGAAAATTGAAAATAGCCGTTAACGGTGTTTTGCTTTGCTATGGAAAATCCTCAAGAAAAAAATTGGTTTTACGCATCGGCTGTTAGAAGTGTAAGAATGAGTCAGCAATTATGCAAGGCCTGCGCCAAAATCAAAAAAAAAACATTTTTCATAGATTGGTATGGAGACATTATTTAATATATTTCAACATCTGTTACTATCAAGAATTCAATACTGTCATACATGATAGTTATGTTTTCCATGTGACAGACGTAGTTTGTGCTTTACTTAGTAATAAGGTAATAAGGGAGATAATAAGAGGAAGTGCTTCACGGTTCCTTTTGTTGCAAAAGGGTCCTTTACGGAAACGGTTCCTAAGTTCGATTAATTTTTATTTCCCAGTATTGAAAGAAAAGAGAGGGGAAGTGATAGGACTTCAAGTAACGAGAAGATTGCCGAAGGAATGGGAAACAAAACACCCCCTCTTTATTGCTTATTTTTTAAACCAACACCCATTGTATTGTACTGAAAAAAAAATTCAGAAAAAAACAAAAGCAAAAAACAAAAAAATACGTAATTTGACCCTTGGAACTCGTTCTGTGCATTGTTTTCTCTGCCTGACGATCGATCTCTTTTTTTTTCTTTCTTTTTTTTTTCTTCTTGAACTGAAAAATTTCGATGAGCTCTATGAAAAAATTGTGTGAATAGAAAAATTGCTTGGACTAACAAACCAACGTTTAGTAGAGAACTCAATTCGGTAGAGATTGACTCAATAGTTGAACTTGATCTCCTCTTTTTTTTCATGTATTTTTATCTTCGTTCATTTGTGTGTAAAAAACCCAGTAGTATTTATTCAACGAAACATTCCATGCTATAGAATCTCTACAATAAGACCACACCCTTTGTACAAATCTAATCAAAATTAGGACAAAAGTAAGAAGTAAAATAGGAAAGAAAAAAAAAAAGAGGGTGATTTTGTAATATGAAAATATCATATATAAAGTCAGTGATGGTTCATTGATGTATATTGTAAAATTTCTTGCCTTTTAGAGTAAAACTAACAGAAAGTATACAAACTTACATCAACATCAAAAAAATAATGTTTTCTCGCTCTGTTGCTAGAACTCTACCTTTGCATAGACGTTTGGCATTGCGTCTATACTCTACTTCTCCAGCTGAAGTCGAAGTTACTTTGCCAAATGGTATCAAGTATATGCAACCAACTGGTCTTTTCATTAACGGTGAATTCGTCAACGCTCATGATGGTTCTACTTTCGATGTATACAACCCTGCTACCGAGGAAAAGATTGTTACTTTGGCCGAAGCCCAAGTTGCTGATGTAGACATTGCTGTCAAGGCCGCTAAGACTGCTTTCGACAAATGGTCCAGAGTTGAACCAGAGGTCCGTGCTAAGGCTTTGTTCAAATTGGCCGACTTGGTCGAAGAAAACTTGGAAACTCTTGCAGGTATCGATACTTTGGATAACGGTAAATCTCTTCTATGTTCCCGTGGTGATGTATCAATTGTCGCCAAGTACTTGCGTTCTTGTGGTGGTTGGGCTGATAAGATCTACGGTAATGTCATTGATACCGGTAAGGATCACTTTGCCTATTCTCTAAGAGAGCCATTGGGTGTCTGTGGTCAAATTATCCCATGGAACTTCCCATTGCTAATGTGGTCTTGGAAAATCGGTCCAGCTTTGGCCACAGGTAACACTGTCGTTTTGAAACCTGCCGAATTAACTCCGCTATCTGCCCTATTTGCATCCAAGCTTTGCCAAGAAGCTGGTCTTCCAAAGGGTGTTGTTAACATTATCCCAGGTCCTGGTAGAACTGTCGGTGACAGAATCTGTACTCATCCAGATATTAAAAAGGTTGCCTTTACTGGTTCAACTGCTACTGGTGCTCGTGTTATGAAGACTGCTGCTGATACTATCAAGAAGGTCACTCTAGAATTGGGTGGTAAATCTCCAAACATTGTTTTTGCTGATGCTGATCTTGACAAGGCTGTTTCTAACATTTCCCATGGTATCTTCTTCAACTCCGGTGAAGTCTGTTGCGCTGGTTCTAGAGTTTACGTCCAAGATGAATGTTACGATGAAGTCTTGTCAAAGTTCAAGGCCCACACTGAGGGTTTGAAGGTTGGTAACCCATTCGGTGAGAATGTTTACCAAGGTGCTCAAACCTCTAAGGCTCAATTAGACAAGATTTTGCAATACGTTGACATTGGTAAGAAGGAAGGTGCTAGAATCGTTACTGGTGGTGAGAGAATTGGTGACAAGGGTTACTTCTTCAAACCAACTATCTTCGCTGATGTAAAGGAAGACATGACTATTGTCAAGGACGAAATCTTCGGCCCAATCGTTACAATCTCCAAGTTTTCTACTGTTGACGAAGTCATTGATATGGCTAACGACTCTCAATACGGTCTAGCTGCTGGTATCCACACCAAGGATGTCAACAAGGCTGTTGAAGTCTCCAACAGATTGAAGGCGGGAACTATTTGGATTAACACTTACAACGCTTTCCACCAAAACGTTCCGTTCGGTGGTTTCGGTCAATCTGGTATTGGTCGTGAAATGGGTGCTGCTGCTCTAGACAACTACACCCAAGTCAAGTCCATCAGAATGCACATTGACAAGCCAACTTACTAAAAAGAAATAGAAACAAAATCATTTAAGGATTTAAAGTTTTCGATTCACAAGATATCAAGATAGTATAAAGGCAAAACTTATAGAATTTTTCACATTTCCAATGCTATTCTTATATCCTATTTCAACATAGCAATCTGATCTCATTATTAAAATATCATTAAAAGAAAAATGTTAGAGATCATTTTTTTGTTAAAATAATTACATACATCACCTCTTTTTATCACTTTTACTTTCATAGTTAGAATTTGTACACTAGAACACAATTAATCTAATATTCCATTCAATATTCCAAATATATGGACTCAAAATTTATTTATTTGTATTTCTGTAAGTCATCGCAGTGGCTCAATTCACAAGTAATTTGTTCCCTATAGCTGGAGAAAAAAAACAGTCACACAAAATTATTGTAACACCCATACACCAACTACATCCATTTACTCGTCTAACTTCTTGCATAATTCACCTTCCAAATATGGAAATTATTTTTCTCGCCATTGTTAGACATTTTAGAACAGATATAGTAGAGCTACGAGGGTTTCTTAGAGAAAACTAAAAATCTCATGCGAAAAAATCATGGACGACACAAATCCGAGGGCAGGTGTAATTGGTCTGCCTAACTTGAGTTCACCCTGCCTAACTATAGGCAGGGCGTGTTTTAGACTTGTGAGCAAACTCTCTGTCTAGCGAGTATCCTAACTTCTAGGCAGGAACCCGAACCGGCCTAGCATAGAGAGAATGGGAAGAGATGGATCGTCTGTGTAGGACACTGGAGGAAGCCACGCCGAAGCCACATCCAAATCCCAGAGAGTGTGTGTAGATGGGTGAGTTAGAGTGTGTAGAGGACAGTGGCCGAGGACAGAGGCCCCTCTGTGGTGAATACAGGTCGTTTTGGAAGCGAAGCGAAGGGACGCAATCCTCTTTGAAGAAAAAAAAAAATCTGTGAGATACCATCGGGGGGCCCTTCAATATTGACTGAAATTTCTATATTAGCGCTTGAATTTTACATATTTCGAGATTTGTAAGGAAATAACCAACGAACAACACAACCGAAATGGTATGTTAAAGGTGTAATAAGATGTTTTTACGAGTGAGAGAATCCTAAAAGTTATTATTGTTGGAATAAACGGTCTAGAGAACAGTACAGATAGATACAAGACGAGTAGTGAATTATGAATTATTACCAGTATAGAGAGAGAGGTTATGAGATAATGGAGGAGACTAAAACTTTATAAAGGAACTAGTAATTTTGAATGCTAAAATTGGAAGTATTAGTGGATAAGAATAATTAGTGATCCAGCTATATCTATTTATACAACTTAGGAGCAATTTAAGAAAATATGGTACTCTAGAGTAAAAAAGAGGAGCAGTTATAAGAAATGAGTTGATTAAGGACCCTTGGAATTCTCAAACTTGTAAAAGTGAAGGAAATTGAATATGAATTATTTTTTACTAACAATATGTCAAAAATTATAATATTTCAAAAACTTCTTTATTTTGAGTGAAAGCACTGAATGAGAAAGAGAGAAATATGATATAATTGCGAACTTATTATTTTTAGTCTGACTCTGTCACTATCCGTACTAGAAAGGTTATCACTAACCCATTGTTGGCTAGAAAGCAATTCGTCGTTGACGTCTTGCACCCAAACAGAGCTAACGTCTCCAAGGATGAATTGCGTGAAAAGTTAGCTGAAGCTTACAAGGCTGAGAAGGACGCCGTCTCCGTTTTCGGTTTCAGAACCCAATTCGGTGGTGGTAAGTCCACTGGTTTCGGTTTGGTCTACAACTCTGTTGCTGACGCCAAGAAGTTCGAACCAGCCTACAGATTGGTTAGATACGGTCTAGCTGAGAAGGTTGAAAAGGCTTCCAGACAACAAAGAAAGCAAAAGAAGAACAGAGACAAGAAGATCTTCGGTACTGGTAGAAGATTGGCCAAGAAGGTTGCTCGTCGTAACGCTGATTAAGGAAAAAGAATTAGAACACTTTTTTTCCAAAAATCTTTTTATATCCTTCAACATCACCTGTCTATTTTTTTTTAAGCAAAAAAAATTAAACTAAATTTTAAACGTATAATAATAAAAAACTCGTTTCCAAGTAGCATGCAATACTATCTCCTTTTTTTTTTTATTTTCGCCTTTTCTAGAAAATGATACTCTATTGTGATAATTTATTTTAAAATATTATATTATTCTTAAAGATTACATTATTATCTACCTGAAGTATCGTTTATGAAAAGGAAAAAAAAAGAATAAAGGAACTAACACCCCCAACACCAAAAATATATATAACTATATATAAAATCTAGAAATTTCTCTAATATAATATAGGAATTCCTGATCGTTTTATAAACACTAGGAACTCTTACTACTAATAGCCATCATATCACATCGAGTGTTCAACATCACCATGGACGTATGTAATCACATGGATACGCGAACCATTTTATTTTTTTTTTAGGAATTCTTTAAGGTTAAATTAAACCCGTATGGAGCCCCCAAACTCAACTACATATCGAAGGATATATTGATCTAACCGTATAGAACCTAACTCTCGAAACGTATACACATCCAACAGCTTATAATGATCTTTGGTCTGGGTAGATTATTTTACGTTACTCTTTTGCTAATCAATGCAGTTGCTGTTCTAAGTGAAGAAAGATTCCTATCAAGAAGTATGTATTAGAAATTAAAGTCGTGATAAACTAATCAAAGGGATTTCCTTATTATAGCAAAATACTAACGATTTATTCTTAATTCTTTTGTGGAAATGTATTCTTTATAAAGAAGCTATAATGGCTCTCGCAAGAAATTGAGTTTTAATTTATCTAATACAGTCGGTTTAGGTAAATCTACAAATGAAGCACCAGCTTTTGGTCAAGCACCAAACTCTACAAAGTCCAAGGTAGTGCAACTGATAGGTGCAGTACAAACACTGCTGAGAAGTATGTTAAAAATATGAATGAACTTTTCTCAAAATTCAGCTACAATTTTAAGGCTAATAATATTTTACTAACCTGTTTTTGTATCTACTGAGATTGATTTAAAATATTACTCATTATTTTATTATTCTCGTTGATGATTTTTTTTTTTGAACAGTACCTTTGATCGGTATCAATATTTTGGTCATAATTTATGAACTTTTGTTGGGTTGAAATCGTTCAATATAAGATGGAGAGAGAAATTAAGTACAGAGGAGTGGATAGGCAGGAGACAAAATAATATAATAATAAGAGGAAGACGCCATAATAAATGATTCTAGCAAACTCATGAAGTTGCAGTTGATTTAGTTCTATAGATAATATTTTTTTAATCATTGTACATTATATCAAGTAAAAATAATAATACAACATTTTATGTATTTAATATTATATGAATGCGAGAGCATAAGTTTCATTAATATATATATATGTATATCATATATTATTCAGTTTCATAAATTAAAATTCATAATAGCAAATCGTTAGAATTTTTTCATTTTTATTTTGTTATTCACAAAGTATCAAAGAAATCGCTAAAATAACGATTATTAAATGTATTAAACAAATACTGGAACGATCTCATCCTTTTTCTTATTGGCAAATTGTTCTAGAGGGCTCATATTAGCAACTTGGTCATGAAGGGTTTTCATTGATTCGGTTGAAACATCGTTTTTACCATAATTGTTCAAACATAAGGCGAAATAACACACTAAACTGTCATAAATGAATAAGAATTGATTTATGTTCTGAACCATAGATATTCTTTGTTTTCTGAAAATGTTAATGGTCCAAGAAATCGGATCATACGTCTTGTCTCTCTTATTAACTTCAGCATCGGTACGCAGAATTTCAAAAACTTCTAGATTAGTGATGACTGTATCTATGGTACAAAATGTACCGGTCCTCCCACAACCCGCAGAACAATGCACTAAAACAGTAGGCTTGAATTCCTCACTAAATACTTGCTTTTCAAATAATCTTTCTAATATGACATTTTTGATATTTATAGCTTGAATGATATTTGTGGGTTCCGTTAAAATTCCTAAATCAGGCCAGTGTCTAATTTGAATTTGAATCACTTCATAATTATTAGCCATTTCATCATATTCAATATTGATACGTCTTAATATTATGTCAGCCTCATCATCCCCTCTTTTTTCACAGAAAGAACTAATTTTTGGAACTTCTATTTCTTCCACTAACTTCACTTTCAAACCATCATATTCTCCATCAGCCCAATATTGAACACATTTCTCAATACCGTTTTCAAATGTGTCAGTTAATGATAAAATAATAGGTACTTTATTGTTTAAGATACAAGTGTAAAAATCAAGTACTGTAGTTCTTAGTGGTGCTTGGGTAGCAATATAGCGTACGTTTCTATGACTCTTCTGGTGGTCTCTCGAAAGTGTCATATGCTTTTCCGAAATTTTATTTGGTAATGAAGGTAGCTCAACATAATTGGCATTAATGTAATTATCAAATGAATCCAGAGTTAAAGTGTTTAGTTTCTCATTCAATGAACTTGATCTACTATGTTTTGGTGTAGCTTCACGAGAGTTTGATAACGACGAAATAGATCTCCGCTTTAATTTCACTCTAGTATTCTCAAATGGGAATATATCCTTATATCTATTCTTAATACCCAATTCCAACCCAGATGATATCTCTACTGTATTATCTTCTTCATCAGGATCCTCAAGATCAATGAAGCAATTCCAATCTGAGTTTAACAAAGTGGGTTGAGAATGTGAACGTTTTTGAGACTTCTTCCTCTTTAATTGCGAGGTCATCTCATTGTGATATCTTGTTACTTCTGAACTTTTTTCATCAATAGGAGTCATCTTTGACAACTCAGGCCTGCTGGATGTTGTTATTGCTGACTTTGTAGATTTATGTCTTGAAATTGACTTATTTAACCTTCGTTTCTCCAGGAAATCCAATTTCTGGAATTGTGAAATAATGTCAATCTTCGACCTTACTACCAGATCATGAAACCACCTAGGTATTACTTTGTTCAAAGTTTCTTCGTCATAAGTCTGACGCAGCTCATAATATTTTCTTTGGAACGTCAGTAAATCATCACTAGTGTCGTCGTTCTCTGATTCTTTAGTCATTGGATCAAGTCCTGAGTCAGATCTCTTTGGAAATTGGAATGAACGGAAATGGAACCTGTTGCTACTATTATTCATATTTAATTTTTCTTGATTTTCCCTCAAGTTTGCAGCACTTATGTAAGTCTCCAGATTCATATTTTCCTCATTTTGTGGCATTTTGAAAGCGGTTGCTGGCAGTTCCTGCTGACTGGGCAGTTGAAATTTAAACAATGCAGATATTGGTGAAGAAGTAGAGACTGGCGAATCAAGTGATAAATCGTTCGAGTTTGTCATGGAGTTATTGTGACTGGAAGACCCCCCTATCGAGGGAGACTTCGTACCGCTTGAATGCAAAGACGGTGATAGAACCATACCATTTATCGTCTGTTTAATAAATTCCGAACCTTTAAACCCTGTGCCTTGCGCAAATGGATAGTACAAATCCGTGACAAAATCCAAGGGGCTATCGACATTAAGATTACCACCATTGTTATTATTGCTGCTATGACTAATTTTATTCGATACAGTCCTGCCTATCTTTTCTGACTCTGCTGACACAGTATCATCGGGAAACATCAACTGGAACTGGTTGTACCCGACATTCAAAATGTATATATTACAATCAGATAAACGAATATCAACATTTTTGGCGTCAACTAATTTCGAAGAGATACCATAGCACGCCAGGGACAGCGAGTCCTCCGCTTGTTTTGGCGTGTTGTCGTATATCAAGAACTCTAAAGGTTTATCACCTTCCAGCTTATCCTCAAATCTCGACCTATCCTCTGCAGGTAAGTTGTTCAGCAACCTCTCAAAATCGAATTTCTTCCTCCTCAGTAACGTAGATGGCAAACCAATGTGGATAGAGTCCCGTATAGATGACCTAGAATAGTCAGAGTACGTTCGCAGATCTAACACAATAACCTCACGCTCGAGTATCCGGTTGCACTCGATAGCACTCACCATTACACACCCTTCAGGTTTACTAAAATGCACCTCTTGCTTACTATTCGCAAACATAGGACTCGTAACCGACCTCACCAACGGCGACCGTATATTAGACGACCCATTGGTGCAAGGTATCTCCAATGACATCCATTTGGATTCTACATCGCAGTTGGAAGCAGAGTTATCTCCCATTTTTTTTTGTCTTCAGTCCAAGTATCTCTCTATTTTGGTATACACTTGCCTATCTATAACTTCTCTCACTTTGCAAATTATATAGCTCCTCTAAGGTCTTGATAAAAGCTCTCTTCCTTTGCAACCAAAAGGCACCCTCCCTCTTTGCCTGTTCTTAAAGATCTCATCGCTTTAAAATTTTTTTTTTTATCCTTCTTGCAATTTTTTTTCTTTCTTGCTGAATCTCCCAAACAAAAAAAAGAAATGACGTCATTTTGATTTGTACGGCTATTTCTGTGCGGATATTAGTATTTATAATAATTTATTTAAATATATTTAATATTATTTTGTACAAGATGTATTTTGAACTATTTATATTTTGTGGTTGTCAATTTGTGGGATCAGCTTATTGATTTCGGTGTAGTCTGGCGGGGTGTTTTTGTCGATTCCGTCAACCAGATCAACCAGTTTTTGTTTGATGCGCAGTAGCAGTCTTCTGTAAAGGAACTGTTGACGTTGCGTGGTGTTCAGGGCATCAGGTGATTCGAACCCCTCCAGCTTCAATTTTTCACCGAGAGAATTTATGGCTCTGATACCCAGTAGAGTAACTCTTTTCAGCTCTTCTTTGCGCGGCACAGGTGCCCCTGTGGGACTTGATGCGGCGATGGTTTTTAAGTAATCCTCGACCATTGTCTTTAACGATTCTGTGTGGACTTTGTTTTCGCCGTTAAGGGACTCTACTATTGGCAGGATGAATTTCCAGGCGACGTACGGAACAGTTTTACCCCAATCTGGTGATAGGTGTGTTCTTTCGACTTCGTTTACAAATTCCTGAAGCTTGGCAAATGTCTTGTTGCATAGCTCCTCATTGCCATGGACGTATTTCTTTGATGCTTGTCTTTGCATTGCAATGTATACTTCACGCAATACCAGTTTCATCGATATTGTCTTGCTGATAGGTAACTTGTCGAGGTCAAGGTAGAGCTGCATTGTTACATCACCTGCAATCGTAGTTCGTATATCAACGAGTAGTTTTATGTAATTCAAAACAAGATTGGTGCTTATCAATTTTTCATTACAGTCTGAAGGTGATGCAGATGATAATCCGGTTATCTTTTCGAAGAACTTGATCCCTGTCAGGCCATTACCAGAGCACCTACATGCTTCCATGATCAATGAACAAATTGGCGCATTCAGCTGTAGTTCACCTCTCGTGAGTCGCCAGTCCTCCATTGAGGGCAACTTGACTTTTTTATCAGTGTCAGCTAAATTCCTCACATCTAGTTCTAAATCATAGTAGTAGCTAATAGCATGTAAACATTCGCTATTTAGTTTCTTTCCTCTACGAGGACCACTCATGGCTTTGCAAAAGTCGTATATGACCTTGGAGTCAATACATGAAGGTGGAACCTTTTCCATGGTTTCATTAAGAACAGTAGCAAATAATTCGTCGTCTTCTATCTTACTACAGACTTTCACCATGGTTGTGTACGTTATAGGATCAAATCTTACACATCTTTTGCTCGTTATTAAGTCAAAAAGCTTGAAGGCCAATGAATAATCAGTACAGTTCGCCAAGGCTCCTAATGCAGAATTGAATTCTTTAATGTTCAATGTTCCTTCCTCGCTGCCTGTCACCACAACTTTCATAACCTTTTCACCAAACTTCTTTGAGATAGGACTCTCAAGCTTCGACAATCCATCAAAAAGTATCACATTGGTGTATTCATTTAGTGGAATTCCGCTTTTCTTCCGCCAGTTGTATATATCAATCGCAGACCTTGGGGATTGCAGCTCTTCCAAGTAGTATTTCATTATGAGGTTTGTTCCAGCAGCACCCTTCGATCGTGCTAATTTAACAAGAACAATGGCCTTTTCAATTTGATTTCTATTGAGAAATTTTTGTACATCATGAGTTATTAAGACAGAATCCTTCAATTGATGGCCATTTACCCCCAATAGTGTAAATAGTAACCTCTTATCTTGTATTTTTGATATATATGGCAAATCTGCGGAGCTGGTAGGCCCAATTTGATCTAATTTAATACCAGTAGCTCCATATTTAGTCTTCAGCAAGTGGAGAGCATGATCCTTACTATAGGCTGACTTGTTCATCTTTATAAGTTTGATCTTTTTGTTTTCTTGGAAACGTTTGAACTCATTACTTGACTTATTCAACACAAGGCTCTTCTTTCGCAGAGTATTTATCTTCTCCTTAACATTGGTTCCGCCATGTCGTACGCCACTAATATGCAAATATCTAAGTTGGATTCCAAAACCACATCTTCGCAAATACAAGCTCATTGCATTGTTAACTCTCTTTTTGAACTTCTCTTATGTATTACCTTTCACTTTTAGTTTCTTTTAAAGCTCATCGCTGCTCTGAAAAATTTCGTTAAAAATATTTTTATAATGAATAAGATGAATTATCATTTAGTTTATGTAGTATTGATGCCTGATATATTTTTTTATTTACAAGATATGTTTTCCCTTGCAAAACCAGTTTGAGAAACAAGTAGTTTTTACAATGGCGACACTATATCATCTTCCTCATATGTCCTTACACCATTTTCCATGACATTTTCCAGGTCCTTGATTTCTTTAACTGCTTCTACAGTCAAATTGATGCAACCGTCCTTCTTTATGACAATATCATCCTCGATTCTGACACCGATGTTTCTGAATTCCTTTGGGAAATCCAATGTGTCAGGAATGTAAATACCTGGTTCAATGGTAATAACTTGGCCCTCGACTAAGGAGTCGAACCTGGACACTTCAGGTACATCATGCACATCAAGACCTAGATTATGTCCAATATAGTGTGGATATACCTTTTCTGCTATTTCAGAGGCCTTTGGGAAGTTCAAGTTCTTCAGTTCTTGTCTTATTAATTTAACACTCTCTTCATGCAGATCATGCAAAGATTTATTATCGGCAATGGCAGTGTTACAACTTTTAATGGATTGTCTCTGAACATTCAAGACAGCTTCATAAAGGTCTCTGTGTGCTGACGATGGCCATTTCCCGCTTACAGGCCATGTCCTAGAGATATCAGAACAATAGCCACCAAGTGCACCGGCTGCATCAACTAGCACCATCTCATCATCATACATCACATCATTGTTACTAGTGTAGTGTATACATAATGCATTAGGACCTGTAGCCACTACAGGAATGTATGCAGATTTATCACAACCTCCGGAAATGAACTTGTGTTCAAGATAAGTATGTAACGTCCTCTCGTTCCTGAATCTTTGCGCCATAGCAGCATTGTAACTCCTCCCTGAGATTTGACCAGCTCTTCTCATGACTGCAATTTCCGCCGGCGACTTGCATTTTCTTAGGTCTGCTACAATAGACTTTAACTTTTTGGGTTTTGAAGAATTAGTTTCCTTCACTAAGTTCAAAATATTAGAGTTATACTTGCGCGACTTCTTGCTATCCTCATCAAAATATATGTGCTCACTTCTTTTAAAGATCTCAGCCAGCCCAGTTAATAGGTCAATCGAGTTGTCTATACTCAGGGCCTTATCAGCGTTAAAGAACTCTTTTACACCATCGACTCCTGTCCGGAAACCCTCCCACTTCTCTTTGAAAGCATTCTTGGGCGGTACAACCATGGTCAAAGTTACATCATCCAAGTTAGCCGTGGGCTTCTCCAGCACCATGATACTATCAGGCTCGTTCCACCCAGTCAGGTAAAACATGTCATTATCCTGTTGAAACGGGAAGAAAACAGCACCAGAGGCATACTGTACTTGATTCCCAACAACCACAGCACAACTACGTGCAGGTAGCTTTGACGCCAGCGTCAACCGCCTCTCGAAATACTCACTGGCACTAATTCCAGGTGTCAATTCACCGGGTTTCAAAAGAAACGGCCTGTTTTCATGCAATGCCTGACCCAAATTGGACACAACTTTCGGCCTATTCACAAACTTAGCCATATACCTCCTAAACTGCAACATTTGTATTGTGATATCTCTCGTTATCCTATGACTATGCAGGCTTGTTTGCTGTGTGATTTTGTTTTGCTGTGTGATTAAATTTTTGATCAATGGGAAAACTCAACCGAAAAAAAAAAAATATTTAAAGGGCTTTTTTATTTCTCTCGAGTTTCTTATTCTATAATATAGCAATACAAACTCAAATAGAGCCCAAAGCAAAGAGGAATTGGGACATTTAAGATCAGAATAATAATGCTGCGTAGGAGAGTTAGTTCGTTGGTGGCTCCTTTGAAGAGATCATCGAGATTGGGCTACCGTGCTGGCCAAGTGAGCCTTGGCAGAAGGTATATTTCTAAGGAGCCTGAGAAAGTTTACACTAACCTAGCTGATATCAACGATCCTAAGAGAGATAATTTCTTTAAGTACACTTGGGGTACATGGCTGAAAAATGACAAGTTGGAGAAGGAGAAGAGAATGACTAAATTTTCGCTTAGTGGGTTGAATAGTGTTCTAGACGACATCTATGTACAAGCTACCAATAATACCAAGAACACCTTCACTGGAAACAAGGAGAAGGAAAGTCAAGAGAGTGAAATAGCCGCTCCACTGGTCAATAAAAACCGTACAATTTCTCTACCTAACAATATTGAAGTAACTAAGCTTGGTACTTTAAATCCTAATGAAAAGGCTGTTACTATAAAGACAATTGCCAGTATTCACGAGGGTAAGCATCATAGAATCTATAAAGTTCAAACAAATCTTTCCGATGAGAAGTCGTTTGTATTGAGAATACCTTATGCTCTCGATGACGACAAGGCTACAATTGCTCACCGTATCAGGAGTGAGGTGGCTACCTTGGATTTCTTAGATCTGCAATTGAAGCTGGATGTCCCAAGAGTTATCTGTTTTGCTCCTGATGACGGTAACCCCTTGGGCGTACCTTTTATTTTACAGGAATATGTTGATGGGTCCTTGTTAATGAAGGATTGGAACCCACTCTTGGACGACAAGACTTTGAAAATCGAAAATGCTGATGGCACCACTGAAAATCCTGAGTTAAAATCTTTAACCAAGGTCATTAAAACAGTGGCTGATTTCCATGCCAAGTTGAATAGCGTCTCTTTTAATGGTTCCGGTTCCTTGTACTTCAAGAATGATGAAGCCCTAAAGAGTGAAAAAACCATTGGAAATATCAGCAATGATATCGCTTCGAACTTGAAAGATAGATGGGTATTAGGTCCAACGGTTGAGAGAAGATTATGGAAGAAGAAGAACAGTCTTGAATTACAAGAAAAATTAGCCCTTTTGGGTCCATGGGAAGATCAATCTGATAAGTCTATTGTGTCCCAAATTTTGAAAGACACTGCTTCGTTGGAACTAAAAAATGCTCAAAAAAGATTAGAAATACTAGAATCTAATGACAAGGATGTCAAGTCAACTAAAACCGACCTCAAGGAACAAATCACAACTTTTGAAAACGTTGAAAAGGTTGCACCAATTCTATTTTCAACTGAGATGAAGGCCATACCAAATATAAAAGATTTATGCAAGCCAACTCTATTTCATCCTGATCTTGATCCTATGAATATCTTGATAAAGAGTAAGGAAAACAAACCAATATTGTTGGATTTGGAAGGTGCCGTTGTCAAACCATTCATTCTTCAGAGCTCCCCACAGTTTGTCGCATATGATGGACCAAAGGTTTATAACTTGAAAAGTGATATCCCAGAATTTGACAAATTACCAGAGGAAGAAAAGAAACACTACGAATTCATGTACAAACGTACTAGAAACCAATTTCTATGGGAAAAGGCAGTTAACGAGAGATTGCCTGAGTTGATCATGACAGTTGCCCCTCCTGTTAAGGTCCTGAGAAGACCATATGCTTCAATGTTAGAACAGAAATCAGATAAAGATTACATTTTGATTGATGATTCATTATTCCAATTGAGAGAAGCATGGTCATTTTTCTTCAAGAATGGCCTTGTAACTGAAGAAAACTTTCCTGTTGAATTTACTGATGAACAAGTTAAGAAGCATGCTGATGATTTGAATAGTTTGCATGAAAAACTTGTCTCAAGCCCATTTGCTGCCACCCAAGGCTGGGTCCCACAAGATATGTTTGAGAACTTGGTAAAAGCAGGAATTTTAGTCAAGGAATCAAATGGTGATTATAGTGTTAAAGATATAACACAATAATAATAATATACAATAATAATATACTCTGTAGTTAAATACATCCTGTAGATATTTTTTTGAAATACCAAATCTTTATTTTTTTTGTATTTTTCAGAAGGAATTACTAATTTAGAATGCTATCAATATGCCATTACTGTATATGTATATGCTATAAACACTTAATTATTTGTATATTGGTTGTTCATTTAAATCTTCCCAATGCTTCATCAACAACATCTTTATCATTTTCATCGATCTCACCCTTAGCAATCCTTTGGTTTCTATTACGTTGTGATTTTTCTTTATCGAGCATCTTTTGAACTCTTACTTTTCTTTCATCTATGACATTTTTTGTCTTTTTACGCAGAAATGAACGTAGACCAGAATTCTTAGACTTCGTATCAGCTTTAATCTTTGGAATATCAGTGTTCTCCTTAGAAGCATTTTCTTGCTGTAATGTAACTTCTGCTAGATCCTTGGCAGTTAATCTCGTGTTTGAGGCACGAGTATCAACAGTACCAATAACATTTGGATCAAGAGAAATTGTGTCCGCTGGTAACTTGTTCATTAATGTTCTGACTTCTTGTTCTTGTCTCTGCTTTGCTGTCTCGAATGGGTTGACTTCCAGAGCATCATAATTGGCTTCACCAGCACCAGGTACAATTAAATTAGTGATACCGTTTTCGTGACCAACTGATAACAGATCTTCAAATGGAATATATTTCAAATTTCTCACCTTGTTACCAGGGAAGAGGTGTGTCATATACGGAGTATTCCTTCTTTGGTCACCATTAATGGAACCAAAATACGGTCTTGATATTTTATCAGCCTTCAATGCGTCTTTCCAAATAGTCACATGTGGACCTCTGCTCATGGTCAAAAGACCTGTGTCAGAAATGGTAACATTTGTACCCGGAGATGGTAAATTTTCCACTGTATGTAGCTCTCTGAAGTTTCTGATATCCCATATCTTCATAGATTTATCTTGACTTACAGTTGCCATATAAGTACCACTTCTATCTATGGCAATGTCATTGATAGGTCCTCTAGCAGATAACAGTTTAACTAATGGTTCAGGCATTGATGGGGACCAGAGAGTAACTGTACCGTTGCTGTGTCCTAGATGCATTACTGCGTTCCATGGATTTTGAGTCATGGCTGTTGTTGGTCCAAGTTTTGTACGTAATTCAGCAACCATTTGACCCGTTGAGACATCATGGTATTTCAAAAACCCGGTTTGCCCAGCTGTTGCTAGCAGGTAATGATATGGTAAAAATTCCAAATGTCTTGCTTCAATGTGTTGTTTTAGTCTATGCAATTCCACACCTTCGTGATCGTAAATAAAAGTATATTTCTTTTGTGCAATTGCAAAATATTGCTCATTTTGTAAATATGTACCTGCATGGCATGTTTCATTAAGGTTTAGTTCTGCACGAAGTTCACCCTTTCTCCAATCCATTGAGGCCACATGACCTTTAAGACCAGTGATCAACATATGCGTACCATTTCTATTGAAATTGACATTGTATGGTCCAAACTCATTAAGTTTCAACTCCAGGGCTTTAGAACTTGTAAGTGAATCCACGCTATCTTTAATTTCATCCTGCTTCACTCTGAAAGTCTTTTCCATCTCATCTTCTGCCTCCATGAATCCACTGGATTCGGGAAGCAAAAATTCAGTAGCAGCAGCACTCTCTACTGCTTTCTGATACTTTTTATCCATCTTCTTTAACCCTGACTTCAATTTTTTATCCTTTGTTTTGAACGCCTCCTTAGTCTTCTTGACACCTGGTTTATTGGCAGGTGCTCTCTTGTATCTATCCTTTATCTCATTACGATGTTGATTTGACATATTTTATTTTTATATTTGGTTTTTTCTATTCCCTCACCAGTTCTTAAAAAAAAAAAAAAAAAAAATGATGTTAACGTTATGATTATTTGATAAATACTTGATCCAAATTATGTAAAGTTAGAAAACTTCATACAGCCAAATATAATAAGTTCATAAAATTATTTTATAAATATTTTATCAAGCTCATCGCAAAAATTTTTTTGTTCTAAATTTTTGCGATGAGCATCAAAAATGACGATAAAAAATCATGTGATAAAGTTTATTAATGAAAGGAAACGTATTTTAACTAAATAGAGCAAAATTATACAACAAATGTACTAAATTCGTTGTTACAATGAAAGAAATATGCCGTCGGATTCATATTTACAATCGATAGTATCAACAAAATGTCCCGAGAAGTGAAGAATATATAAAACATACTAATTATGGGGTATTCATGATGGGTTTTGAATACTGGACAGGAATATCAGCATGAAATTGGAACTGGACTTATTTCCAATGGATTCTTGCACTGATTATCAGCTACTAAAACCATTGGTGTTACCTTGGTAGAATTGTTTACACAATGTATACCCAAAGAGTATAGGTAGTCCTCATCTGGAACACATATACCTTTACTGTTTCGGATAAACTGTTGTGTACAAATATAGTCCATGATAGTGCATTTATCACAAGATGTGATGTTCCATTTTATGTCTTCGATCCTCAGAGAACACTGGGAAGTAGCGTTTTTGGAGTAAGAGACGTAGCGAGCGCCATTCACACAACCACCATTATTAAGAGAGAACTTCACAAGACCATTAGAGGAATTACACCTATCACCATTATACATCTTAGAGAAATCTAGGCTGTAGATATTCCAATAATTAGGATAATTCTTCTGACTACCTGTTTGATTTCTTTTGGTATAGTCAATCCCTATAAAAGTAAAATTACTAGAAATATTTTTTGGATTGTTTTCAAGGAATTCGAAACTCTCCAGCACAGCATCGATGTTTAAGGTTTCCCAATTCATACCTTGATCTATGGAATAATTTAGTTGCTTAACATAGATATCTTCTTTAATTGGAGCTACAATAATATTACCGTAACTACCAACCTTATAATCGTCATAAGAATTCTGGAATAGCTTCCTCCACGTAGCTCCGCCGTCATTTGAAATAGCGATGAATTCATTCAATGCTTCCACAAAGACCGATTGTTTGTCATCTGGTGACAGGTTGTAGAAGTGTTTGCCCGGAAAGATCATCTGGGTGTACATGTCTATGTCTACGAAGTTTGGATCTACCATATTTTCATGACCGCTAGCAAATATGGTACCAGTAACGAAGTTTTCATAAACGCCAGTGACGACGAAGGAACAGTTAGGACTCGAGATGTTGCAAGTGTAATTATGAGGGTTGATCTTATCGACTAACTTTAAGGACTTCCATGTCATACCATTGTCTGTGGAGATGTTTGATGAACCTGAACCATGCAAAAGTTCGGTTAAAATAGCGGTGCCAGGCAAAGACTCTATTGTAAAGACAGAACCCCTGGGATCAGTTTCGGATGCCATGCCAATATTTGCGAATTTTTGACCTGTAGAGTCAGAAAGGAAGAACAATGGAGGGAAGATATCTTGATATCCTGGGACAGTTGGGTAATCAGCGGTTACCAGTAATCGTTTACCCAAAAGCTCAACAACCTTCAATTTTTCGTAGTACCCTGGCACGTCTAAGTAGGGAATGTAATAATTGACTTCATCATCAGAAATATATATGGTGGCGTTATGATAATAGCTTAAAGGATTTGCGTAATGTTGCATAATAGAATAGTTAGGCGTTTTTGCTAATGGACTAACAGTTTCATTAAAAGGAGGGTACAGAGTGACATTTTGGAAGGTCTCTCCCAAATCATCAGAAACTTTTCCGTTGCCTTCCTTTATGTTATACGAACCGGTCTCTTGGATTACATATGGACAGAGCAAACGCACGGTTGATTTTCCAGGGTTACCTAACTCCCTAAATTCACAATTTTCTTCATGGGCGTCAGGAATATCATTAATGCTTACGTTTATGCGCTGATAAGTCTTACCATAGTCAACAGAGATGTAGCTCTCATAAGCATCAGAATGATTTTTCAAATCTATTTGACCAACAGCTAATAGCACGCTAGAATTAGTTGGATGAGACTGTACAGAGGTTAATCTAAAATTTTCAGAAGCAGCCAAAACAGTTTTGTTCCAGGTCTTTCCAGAGTCAAAGGTTGCATATATGGTCTTATAGTAAACGTAAAAAGCTCTGGTATCATAGTTATCGTCAGTCATAATATTCTGGTACACTTTTTCACCCTTGAGTTTTGATACGTCTCGAACAGTAACCCAAGTATGTCCGTGGTCAGTACTACATAATAAGTGTGTTAGATTATTGAATACCAACGAAGAACCATTAGCCAGGGATATAAAATCGGAGAAACCATCAACAGTGAGGACACTTTTAGATACATCTGGTTCAAAAGCAGTAACTGCAACTATAAACCAAGCAATTAAGAAACTTGCATACATCATTATCACTATTATTTTTCCTTCCTGAATATTTCCTGAAAGTTCCTTTCGAAATCCTACAATGTACAACTTCTTTATATACTTTCGAGTATTAATAATTAACTAAATATAGAAGTATTAGATAGTGAATGAGAAAAAAGAAAAAATAAGGGTATGGCTCTACCGTGTATTTGGTTATAGCTGCAACTTCACTAAATCAAAGCAAGAACACCCGCCCCCACAATAGTTAAACCTAGTGGGTAACGAAACACCATCGACTAATGCATACGAAAAAGCAAATAAATATTGACATATACTTCGCTGTGTACCTTTTAGTGCAATGATTTACGTGTATTAATAATAATTGAAATAAAGTGGTCTGATAAATGATTTGATAAGCGGACAAAGAATGTTTAATTTTTTTTTTTCGTGAATAAAGGAAGTACTGCAATAATCACAAGGAAATAAAAATAGCAGAGTAGCTTTATTAACTATCCGGGTTTGCGGGGAGGCGGGGCTCTTGCCATTCAAGGTCGACGCTCTCTATTGACCACAAAAAAAATGTATATAGCACATTCACCTACATTTGACTCTAGTAATTCAGTTAGCATACAAGATAGAAATGTTACCATGTACAAGGTAATTTTATCTATATTAATTCCACACAACCTTTACCTTATATACACTTAAAAGGACGACTTTTAATTTAGATAGAATATGGCCAATATGTAAATATAATGATTTCGATTTATAATTAGATTTCCACGGACGTTATGTTCTTCTGTAAATACATGTATTATTATGTCGTTAAATTTGTAGAAACCTATGCTATTGTATTATGTACTTTCAAAATTTCAGATACTAATTTTATATTTGAGAAACTAAACCAACAGCCACAAGAACGAAACATACATCTGTAACCATCATATTAACCACATCCAGATACTTCAAAGCCAATATAACTTTGCCACGTAGGTTTGAGATTGGCAAAATTCCTTCAGGAACCAAAGAGACCAAGCTGACAATCTTGCTCGTGTCCTGCAGAGTTTTGATGTTTGTATCTCTTTCAATACCTAGGTACAACTGGTAATATATGGAAGTAGCGATTATTTCAAATGTAACAAAAACAGAGAAGAAACTCGATCTAGAGGTCAGAGATTCTGGTAAGTAAGAGTTTACTAGGAATGGGAAATAACTGCCATCGGTTCTAGTTAATAGATACAAGTAAGGGAATAAGAAGAACACCCATTTCACAAACACCGTTTTAGCTTTCAACATATTAATCCTGTATTTATGGTATGCAAGCATTTCAGGGTCAATACGTTCCTGGGCTTGCATAGGAGGCATTGGGAAAGGTGATTCATCGCCATTATTTGGACCTAGCCCCTTCATCAATGAAAATAGATCAGGAGCTGACCCATCGTTGTCCTTCATCTCTGCCAATTGCTTAAATAGTTCAATTTGTGGGTCCTGTGCCTTAGCATTCTTGTCTTGTCTTGGAATTTCTTCTTCTGCTACCTCAGTTTTAACAACAGTTTCCTTTCTAGCTTCCTCGTTCTTAGCCTCTATCGGAGAATCCGTACTGAGCTGACTACCTGTCTTGTTCACAATTTTGTTCAATCTAGAAGAAGCACCACCATTGCTGAATTTCTTCTGTCTTCTCTCCCTTAAAATCCTACGCTTCTCAGCTTCACTAATTTCAGACATCTGTTGTACTTGTTTTTGATATCGTGTAGTGTTTTGGAAAACAATGTTTCTTTATAGTTGCTTATTTTTGTTATACGAAACACAGTACTTGTTAATATTAAATTAATTCTTTCAATGTGGGCCCTTTCTTTGAAAAAAAACAACAAAAAGCGGTAGTTAAAGAAAAATTTTTTTTTTTTGTTATAAAATGGTTCTATGCAAAAGTTTTTGCAACCTGAATATCATACACCAACAGAGGCAACTAATAAGCTGGAAGTAACCTGTAACTGTATAATAGTCTGAACCTTATTATCTACCGGAAAATAAAATTCCTCCACGCCTAGCTTCCCAAACTGAAATAAAAATAAGAACAAAACAAGATACTATTTTGCAATAGGTTAGAGCTATTTTAAAAAACCAGATACTTAATACTATTATCTTACATTAAAATAAAGAAAGATACGTACGTAATACTTTCTTCAAAAGAAAAGGAAATAATAGGATCTGTAAAAACTCTTCATTATAATCTTAAAAAATAAAACAAACATATTACAAAACGAAAATGGTTTTTATAGAAGATACTAAAGGTGATAAGAAGATAGTCGCTCCTTCTATTGATGAGGTTGATGAGGATCCCGAGGAACTACGTAATCTAAGAGGCCAAGGGCGCTATTTTGGTGCCAATGAAGCTAATAGTGATGAAAGTGATGAAAATGTGATAAAGGCACCAGAACCTAAATGTAGTAATTGTTCAGAAAAGGGGCATATGAAACGTGATTGTCCCCATGTAGTATGCTCTTATTGTGGTATTATGGATGATCACTATTCTCAACAATGTCCTACGACGATGAGATGTGCGCTATGTAATGAAAGTGGTCATTATAGAATGCATTGTCCTAACAAGTGGAAAAAATTGAACTGTACAATATGTAATAGTCCCAAACACAACAGAGACCGTTGCCCCAGTGTCTGGAGAGTTTATTTATTGAAAAATGATGATGGAAATAGCAAAAAGAACATACCTATGCATTCAACATATTGTTACAATTGTGGTGGAAAGGGGCATTTTGGTGATGAGTGCGAAAAACAAAGATCCTCAAGGGTACCGAATGATGATGGAAGTGCTTTCTCAGGCAAAAATTTAACACCTGAATTAAGGCGCCAGTATTTCTACAACTTAAAGAAACAACGGACTTCTGAAGAAAAAGAGTCTTCTGTTTATGATAACTTACGAACAATGGCAAATCAACAGGCCACACAACCTATAATAACACCAAACATATACGGATCACGATTTTTGAACGAAAAGTTGGATATACCTCAAAGAGGTTTTGGAGCACCAGATAACCAACAAGAAAAAAATAATCATAAATCAAAAAAGAAATTTAGGAATTCATTCTATGACGATGAGGACGATGAAGAAGATGATGACAGTAATAATTATAGAAATGAGCACCATGATAGATCAAAACGTTCGAAACGTAATCAATACATGTCCACGAGAAGTAATGATATCTCTTCCAGAATTCCACAAAACGGTAATTTTTATCCATCACCTTACCAAACACAACCACAAAATACTTATTTCCAGCAATCTCCTCAAATTCCAATGAATTTCCAACCAGGCATACAAGCACCTACTGTGATACCGACAAGGTCGGGTATTAATTTCGCACCACCTCCAATAATTAATCATCAATATGCACAGCCGCAATTTTATGGTAATCAGCAAAGCCCTTATAATACACCACCACCAGTAGGATACCCGATGGGCACTAATAATAATTTCCTACCGTTAATGCCCTCTGTGAAGCCCGCAAGAAGTGGTACGATTGAGAAAAGAAAATGATTCTTCTCAAACTATATAATCTGGATTACGTAGTAATGAACAATTCCCACTCAATATATTCAAAAGAAAGAAGTTGATATTGAGTCATATGCGATCAACAGTATATATCAACTTTTAAAATATGTTTATTCATTTCCGAGTAAAAATATCAGTAACATGTAGATCAAAAAATTTAAAAAATATGGTCTCTAGCGGGATCGAACCGCTGATCCCCGCGTTATTAGCACGGTGCCTTAACCAACTGGGCCAAGAGACCAATTTTAATTGTTATTCTCGTTAACTAAGTGTATACCTACACTGCTCATTTGGTTTAATTATTGTAGAACTTGGATCATTTTGACCATTAGGATTCAATCGGACCATTTGATATCATGTCAAATAGTACTTTTTGAGTAAGAAATTTTATGTATGGAAAAAATTAATGCAGTGAGGCCTAAAACTACATCTTTCAATCGATTTCAATTATCAATCACTAGCGATATTATTGTTGTTTTTTCTACTTGTTTATTTTTTAAATAAATGGTTGTGGAAAACTAAGGACATAATATATCGATTTGAATAGTGTCTTAGCTATTGTTTCAAAGTATTTCAAAAATATGAGATACTTCTACTCTATATTATTAATCAAAATATTGGTCAAAAATTACTAAATGCAAAATTAAAATTGAAAATCTAAAATTTTTGAAGGAATGACCTTATCATAGAGCAATTTTATTCATTTTTATTTAGACTACAAAGCATAGAACATTGAATAATGTATCTATAGTTATGAAATTAACAATTCTAGATTTACCCATTAATTTCACCGTAAAAGTCACAATAATCCTTCATGTGCATTAGTGCACATTGTGCACCAAGCCCTGCCCTTTGATCCAAATCCTGCTGTGTATTCCAGATCATGGCATCATTTGTAGCAGGTTTTTTGTAATTATTCATTATGAAAGCCAAAATACCTTTAACGGACACAACGTTCGAAATGGCATCTGCTTCACTGAAAGTAATTTGCATAACATCAGTATAAGCTTTCGAGTACTTATTTTGAGACAGAATATCCCAACTGGCAATGGAACCAGGAGAAAGAATATTTTTCATAGTTGCTAAATGAGACTTTAGGTCCCATGACAGGACACTTGTATGGAAATGCAAGGTACTACTGATTAGGTTGAAATAATACTTGCCATCCTGTTCTTCAAGCACTGCTAAATGAGGCCTATAGAAATCCTTTGAAATACCACAGTCTTTAATGTGGGTTTTCATAATACCAACCCATAAATTACGACCTTTTAACTGTGGAACCATTGGTGGGAGTTTAACAAACTGAGTACCACCTCTAAACTCCGAGAACTCATATCTATTCTCCGGTATTTCTTTCTTGTGGTCGAATTCGGTAACACATTTCCCCGAGTCAAGATCACATTTTGCAATTAGTAGTGGTGACATCTTGATTATAATATGAATGGTACCTCTAGAAGAAACTGATCCCTTGTCATCATTCTTCAAAAAAGGTACCCAGTTCTTTTGGAATGATGACAACTTCTGATCAGTTTCCAAAGTAATGACCGGTGACCCCTTTCTATGTGGGAAAACAACTTCCATGTTTCTGTTCATGTAATTATCATCATAACGTATATTATAGATGATAACTGGTTCAAGAGGACCTTCCTCAGTCGGACGCAATATCATCTTTGGATCTTCAGGTCCTCCTTGATGGATATCCTTTTCAAGGTATGTTGGTACCTTGATGATTGTTGGATATGTTATATAATATGGTGCCGTCAATTCTCTTCTCTCTTTCTTGGCTTTAGCTTCAGATTCCTTCTTAAGATGTGTACATTCTTTATATTCTTCAGAATCTGGCTCCCCAGTACATTTCTTATCAAGACCATGTTTTTTATCAATTTCTGCCAACTTGGAATCTAAATCCTTTGGCGGATTCGCATCAATGTATGGAATTCTCTTTTCTTTTATTTCATTCCATTGCTTATCATAAACCTGTGCGTTTAAAACTGAGAGTCCTCCAACCTCTCTAACTCCAGATTTGGTAATTAGCACTCTAGTGTATACAATAAAACACTGATGTTCTTCTAACCATTGTGTAACAGCCCCATATTGAAAAATTTGCTTCTTTTCGACAGGACTATTGGGATCATCAAGCTCTACATCCTTAATAATTGGGCCTAGTACTTTATCCTCCAGTAGCATTTCTTTCACTTCATGTGCGTTTTCTGATAAGTGCTTCTTACTGCTACTCACAAAAATAACATCACCCAAACCAGATCTGGTACATTTTGTAAGTATATCTTCATTTGGAAGCTTTCTATTTGATTGATAACCTGTGCACAGAAAGTCATCGTATAAAATACTTGTATCTTTACTAATTGCCATTCTGTCAAATGGTTGCTGATCAACTAGAGCAGTAACATCTGTTCCAGCAAGTTCAAGTTTGGTGTCGACTATTGGAACCTTATCTTTTATGTATTTAATATATTCTTCATATGTTTCAAATTCAATTCGTTCCTCCTCATTTTGTTCCTCCTGAGTATCACCAATCTTTCTAATTGGACCGCCAGCATTATCGAGAATTTCTTCTTTATGCTTATCATGAGCCTTTTTTAGTGCGTTTTTCAAACCTGGATTAACAGCGCTTCCCAATCTTGTTCCTTGACCACTAGAAATATATACAGAGGACTCATTTAAATAAAACTTTCTGAACAGGAATAGAGCTAAACAGAAAATAGCGCCAATTAATGCAACTCTCCTCTTTTGCGAGTTGGTCTTTAAAAACCTTTTTTTTGCAAGCTTACTTTTGAATTCATGAAATTTGTTAGAAACAGTATTTTTCCAATTTCTTTTAGGCCATTTTTTCTCTTCTAATGTAGAGCTATATCCATTGTCTTCCAATCCGCGCCTATAACGTTCACGTGGAAAATCATTACCAAGTATACCAACTCTCTTCATCCTAAAATAATTTGGAAGTACTATCTTATGTCTTTCATATAAATTCTTAAGAAAGAATTCCAACCTTTTGACAAGTTTTTAAGCCGAATTTATTGACGTTTATATAATCGTTAATTTTTTTAAAGGTGAACGTAAGCAATAATATAAATTAATTAAGAGGTGGAAAAGAGTTTATGGTAAGGGATTACAGTATTCCTAACAATGTACCTGCTATTTTGAAACTCTTGAGTCAAATTTAAGATATATGTGTTCACTTTTCATTCTTATTTTCATTTTCATTCTTCTTATTATTTTTTATTGTGAACATAAATTTCAAAAAGGCAGCAAAAAAACAAAAAAAGCAAAAACAATAGTAACAAAGAGCTATAGGTCTCGTACAATCCCTCAATTATTTAATAAACGGTGTCCCCCCAACAAACTATCATTATTATTGTTCGAATGAAGGACACGTAATAGTTCCTAGAGGTGCAGACTCGGAATAAGGAGGTGTTTCCAGGAGAAGACCAAACATGATGAATAATATTAAAAAAAAACAAAGAGAAGACCCTAACAATGAAAAAGAAACGTCGATGTCTGCTACATTGTTCTGCAGGGGATGGTAAATCATGTCTTCTCCGGTCAACGCAAGGCACAACTTTTTAATGCTGCAGGGTAAATCAGCCCGGTGCTTGTCGAGTCAGCCCCTTGTCACTGCGAGCTTTCTCTGGGCACAGGGTGCCTTTTGACTACCCTTTCCCCAGATCTTTTTTGCTACGGCACTTTGAGAGGAGGAAGAAGAAAAGCGGAATGACAGCGTGTTCTTTTATTATTTTAGCATAGCCATCTGGGAATTACTAAACAGATAGAAACCCTTTCAATGCTTCTAATAAAGATCGCCACATGCGGCACTTGTCTAGTATATCATTACTTACTTTAATACGATGGTTACAAGAACATGGAGATGTCGTATTAGGATATGTAGTGTTTATGTAAATTTCAAAAGAAAGTAGTGAAACATCTATACTTTTCTGTATTGACTTATAGTATAGAATAATAGTAAATTTTATTGGTTTGGTTTAGTAACAAAAGAGCAATACATAAGTTAACCACAACAAGGAAAAATAAAAATAAAATCCTATGCCATCAGGTGGAGCTGGCTTCTAATATTTCGCTACCTTTAGAACTTGTCTAAAAAGTTTTTATTCCTTTAGTGTCTTATAGCCTTAAAATTTCCGGCTTTGTCATGCTTCCTCAAAATTTTATCAAATGGAATGGTTTAAGTACGCCATTGGATGTTAAGCTTGTTGCATATCTGTAGGATCTATATTATATATTCATGTCAGAATTTATTTCATTGATTAAAGCCCTGATATAGTGAGGATAAGTAAAATAAGGTTGAGATTGTATCAGCACCTTATTTTTTCCGGTGTGGGGGGGTTTCTACGTATATTCTAATTAGGTTAGAGTTCTTAACGGACAATACTTTACTGCACAAAAAGTATCAATTCTTTCTTATATCATTTTTGGTCAAAAAAATTCTGAGAACATTAAGAAGGTTCCAATATGACAGGCATTTCATTTCCCCTAAATCTTGTTAATTTTGGATCATGTGCCTGTGAAGAATTAACACTCGTGCATTTCAACCTAGATTTTGACTGTTGGCAATGGTATATGTTACTTTTAACCAAGCCAATGTCGCATCAGGGCAATATAGTTCCTTCTTAAAAAATATCATTTACATAATTATTGTATTTGTCATTATCGGTCAAATTAATATATAGCGACTTCAAATCGGACAAAGGTGCTGGTGAACGGTAACATTATTGCTGCAATTTCATTTATAACCAATAAGTTATCGATTGAATAGAACAGTGTATAAACTTGAATGCAACAACCCTCTCTTTATTGCTTGCATAACACAACAAAAGAAAAGTTCACTCTTATCTTACCATACCAAAATAGGGACCAAAGAAAACAACGTAGCTATGTATTGATAGAAAATAAAGTGTTCATGCCCCATTTATTTTACCGCACCAACAACTTATAAAGACGTAAATCCCTAAAATTATGACCAACACGCAGCAAAATAACAAGTAGATTAAGTTGGAGAGGCCAACACTAAATACATCTAAAAGCAGTTATGTCAAGGGACGGTTTTTACTTAAATGAAAGTGTAGCCACAAATCAAACTTCAAACAATAAATAGTAAAAATTATAAAAAAATCAGGATTGAATATGTATACGGTTGTCTAAAATATGTCATTTTATTTATGATAATTAGAATATTAAACTGCTTGTTTACCTGGCATCATGTATTAAATAAACCCCGAAAAAACAAACAAGACCAAAACATGAGCACAATATAGTAAACTACATTAAAATGATTTGTCTATGTAATCGTGAATTGATCATGTTGAACAAAATATAGGAGAGTGGGAATAAGGAATTAGGGTGACGGAAGCGAGGATTGGAGACTTGTCATATCTTGGGACGTTTTGAAACATTTTCTGATGTAATTGATGCTGACCTCTTCTTATTGCAGGGAGCAAAGGACAAGAAGCTAAATTTATCCACAATTTTTCCTGGTTTTGCTAGTCTTAACATATCTATTTGTTCTCCTGAACCAAATTTGCTATGAGGAGTGATGTTGCATTTGATCACTTTAATCTCGCCAGCGAGATTGGAGACCACAGCCCGGAAATCTATGTAATACCCTTCACAATCATTACACTTCTCGCAGTGGTCCATTACAACAATAGCATCGTTTATCAGGCCCAAATTTATCTGTATCATTGCTACTGAGCTGTCGATATTTCTTTCGATGTGTTTTGCACTTTTCAGCATATTCTTGTCCAAAAACAGAACCCCACCACTACCAAATATAAAAACCAGAGATTCATTAAAGACAAACATTCGCTTGAAATTGTTCATAAAAGACACATAATATTCAAATTCATTGCTATCAGTCAATACTGAAAGATCTGATGCAATATTAGAGCTAGATGGGAATCCACTTAACTTTATGAGCGGTTCATCCAGGTATTTAGGACGGAACACCTGGAAAGTAAGGTATTTATCGACCATAAATATATCCATATTCCGATAATTATCTGTCAAAAATGAGGTCATGGTTTCATTACTGATTAAAGAGTCTATATCTCTGACACTTGAAGATGCATTTGGTTTTAATTGAACTATGCTAAAATCAGTAGTAAACACATTTTTTTTAATATTACGCAAGAAACCTTCTACTTCCCACTTGGTAGGATTTGGAATATCGACCTCAACTCTGTCGAAGAACTCAACATCTCTTCTTCGCAGTCTATGATCCGATCTGCTAACAGGTCTCCCAGGTATTTGTAATATGTCAGTTAATGTAGGTTGTGCAAGACGGGCTCTTCTTCTAAATATGGCTTGAATCTCATCTCTAGAGGAGCCATATTTTTGCTTCCAAACAATGATTGAATGTAGTAGAGCCGTGCCAGATAAATGAACAATTTCGTCCCATAAATGTGCCTCTGTATCCTGTTCATTTAGTATTTCTTTTTCCAACATATAGAGTAAGTTCATATATCCCATCCTCTCAGATATTTTATCCCAAGATGTAATTTCCCCAATAGCTCGCTCTAGTATATCCTTTTTATTAAGATAGCATTTCAAAAAGTTTATGAAGGTCATTGATAACATTATTTTTCTCATCATTAGGGGCATTCTCAAAGATGATATCATAAAGCTAAATCGATCCAGCGGGTTTATATGAAACATCGTTACTCCGTGATCTAACCTAATATAGATTGATGCACGGTATGTGGTAATGCCCTTATAACAGGTATTGGTATAGTACTGCGAGATACTTTCACTTAAGTGATAGAGTTCCATTGGGATTAGGTAGTGACATATATTTCGTAGCTCTGCAGTATCTGAATATGAAACTATTTCGTTAAATTTCGTCTCTTCAGGTGATATATTCATAGAGTTCTCATTATTGGTGGTTCTACAGTTCTCGTCCAACCGATATTTGAATGATGCATTTAAGTCCCTGACTTGCGAATAAGACTCTGATAAGTTCAAAATAAATACAAATAGCTTCCCCGAACTCGTACAACAGTAGAGGAGACCCTGTAAGTACTCCAGTCCAACAATTGTAGTATCTGACCGTCTCGTACTGCTACCTTCATCTGGAGTACATTTTAACAGATAATCAGGTCGTAGATCAAGATTGTTATTGACTTTATGTTCGTACTGCTTAATCACCTCGACGTATCCATTTGATTTACCGATCAACATATAATCATCTTCCACAGCATCATCATTGGATTTTAGATAACAAAACATCTCCACACTGGTATTAACATCGGCTCTTTTGTCATATTTCTTGAACTTCACAGGTTCTAACCTATTATCTCTCAAATCAAATATCCTATAACCCGATGGCTTATCACTCTCGTTACATGGAGTGGAAACAGCAAACCTAAAGTCAGACATATTTTATTCTTGTTTTTTTCTTTCAGTCTCACAAATAGTTTTCTTTTTTTGTTCAAGTTTAGTATTCATACATTTGCCTTGATGGGTTTAAGTTTATATTGTCTATTTTTATTGCTTTCCTTTCCTATTCAACTGATCTTCTGAAACAACTCTTAGAGATTCTCTTTTGGCTCACTTTCTCTTGTTTAACCTTTATTCTAAAACTCTTCTGATCTGGAAAGGACCCTGAAATACCTTTTTTTTTTATTTTGAGTCTTCAACTTTTTATTTAATCCTTCCATTTCTTAAATTTTTTTTTTCTGTACCTTCCATTTTTCTTCCTTTCTGTAAATTGGCGTAGAGAAAGTTTCTTCTATTTTTTTCGTCCTTCATTCCGCACAGAAAGATGCGCACAGAATGATTGCTCTACGCTATTTTTGGCACCTACCAACCTTAATTTCTTCTTAATTTTTTTTTTTAATTACACTACCTCGAGGGGCAAAGGCAACACAGAAATGGCTGTAGAGGCAACCTGCAAAGAATGGAACAAAGAAGCTTCCAAAAAAAATTAAAACAGCAATCGTGGAAGCTTCTATAATAATTTTTAATTATTGACACTTTCTTTTTTTTTACAATCACTACCTTAATACATATTATTAAGGAATAGCGAGTGCCCGGTTAGAATAAGTATGCAGTGGAATGTCTCTGATCTGATAATTGATAGGAAATCCAAGTTCCAGGCACGATGTTGTGTGTTAAAAGACCAGGCTGATATTCCTGATTTGTTATCACAGATGACTCAGAGTGATAAACATATAGCAAAAGCTAGTCATATGCACATGTATGCGTGGAGGACTGGGACCATTTCTCATTTGTCAAAGAGTGGTAGTGGCGGGAAAAAGAAAAATAAGAAGAATACAGAGACAACAGAGGAAGTTGTCGTCAAAAATATACAGCAGGGAAGTGCTGATTGTGGGGAAGCTGGTGCTGGACAGCGGCTTCTGACACTTTTGGAAAGAGTGAATGTAGTCAATGTACTCATCATCGTCACAAGGTGGTATGGTGGGACTCCCCTGGGATCTGCAAGGTTTAGACACATAAGTACTGCTGCATTGCAGAGTCTGAAGATAGGTGGTTTCGTACCGTAGATCATTTATTACTATTCAATGTACAATTATACTTTATAGATCTTTTTAATAAATAATAATTATATGTTTATGTTTCAATGGTATATAAGACCAAAAATGGTAGTATAATATCAGAATCCTAGACGCTAGAATATTTAAACGTATTTGTATGGATTCATAATTCCGTTAGGATCAAAGTGGTTCTTTAGATCCTTGATGATCTCGATCTCTTCTGGAGTCTTGGAATACCCAATATAGTTCTTCTTTTGGAAACCTAAACCATGTTCAGCACTAACGGAACCATTATGAGATTGGATAAATTCATAGACAAATGGTTCCAGACATTTCTCGACTTCTTTTGAGTATTCACGAACTGCAACATTCAAATGCAAGTTACCATCACCGATATGACCATAACCAATTGCAGAAACAACTGGCTTTGGTGCTTCGCCAAGCAAACCGGCAGCGGTCAATCTTTCATTAGAAGCCTCCACTAATGAGTACATGCTCTTCAATGGTAAGGAAACATCGTACTTGTATACACCACCATTAGATTGACTGGATTCGGGAATCATTTCTCTCCATTGCCATAAATTTGCTAACTCCGTCTCATCCTGTGCTACAACACCATCAACGACTAGTCCATCTTCCATTGCACTTTCCAGGAAAGTTTCCAGTTTGCTGTCGTCATGATCCTTGTTGGAACCGGAGGTCTCTATCAAAATATAAAATGGATACTTGTTTTCTAATGGAAATGGAACGTCCTTCAAATGTTCCTCGGTCAATTGCAAAGACTTGTCATCCATAAATTCAAATGCTGATAGAATCTCAGATAATTCTTGTCTAGCTCTAACAAAGACCTTTTGAACAGTAGCATAATCTTCAGTAGCCAAGAAACAAACATTCGTGGCCTTTGGTTTTGGGGCGGCCAAGATTGAAACACCTGTTACAACACCAATTGTACCTTCAGAGCCAATAAACAGTTGCTTTAGATCGTAACCAGTGTTATCCTTTCTTAGGGAATGCATGCTATTTACAATTTTACCATTTGGTAAAACTACTTCCAGACCTAGAACAGAACCATGTAAAGATCCGTAACGCAATAATCTTAAACCACCGGCGTTGGTGGCAACAACACCACCAACATGGCAAGAACCCTTAGCACCCAGATCCAATGGGAATATGTACCCGTGTTCTTCAAGGTATTCATTTGCAGCTTCCAATATAACACCAGCATCACACTTAAAAATACCACTAACAGGATCAAACTCTCTAATTTTGTTGATGTTAGCCAAAGACAAGATGATCTCGTCAAAGATCGGTACTGAGCCACCGACTAGACCAGTGTTACCACCTTGTGGGACCACGGCCAATTTCTTTTCATTACAGTATTGTAAAATTCTGGAAACGTTAGCCACGGTCTTAGGCTTCAACAACAATTTGGATTGACCTTTGTACTTCCTCATCCAATCCTCATTAAATGCTGCAAGACCATCATTGCCCTCGTTAGCCTCAACAAGCTCAGAATCTGACAAGAAAGATCTAAAATGAGCAATATCGTCAGAATCCAGAGACTTATACTGTTGGTTTCTCTTCACATCTGGATAGGTTTCGGCAGTCAGCTTGGGAGGCAATTTAGTAGAATACCATCTGTTATAAGCACCCACAGTCTGAGAGGCAGAGGATCTATGAGCCAGTTTTAGCACATTACAATTGGCAACTCTCAAATTACGAGCCAATGCTAATCTCACACCGGAATTTCTACAAAGCCTTCCGTACCTGTTCATTTTATTGACTTGTTCTCGTCAAATCTGGATTCTATATCAGAAGATAGCTATGTAACATTAAACAGATTCTGGAAGAAGTCAGATCCTTCTTAATGTTTGTCAAAAATCAAGAAAGAGACGGACGACTCACACAAAAGGGCAAATCACTGAGTCTTTTTTTTTTTTTCACCCATTATCTACGATAAAAATCACAAGATCAGGGTACTGATAGAAATTTAATCTGTATCAGTACCTCCAATGATATAACAATCATAGAAACAATGGATAACCCTTTTTAACCAATATAAACTATTAAAATTCACATATAACTGGCCATTATAGCTTTATTATGGAAGAAGTAACTGTTTCCATGGCAACGGTTCTAAATTAAAATGCAAAATTAGTCAACCCGGGTAATGTTTTAAGGGGATTTCCTTTAATTTTTAATTTTGACCCACGGTAAGGGTTGTCAATATAATCAATACCATAGTTATTACCAATTGTAGCTGTGATTCACGGAACTTTTAGTAATTCGTACTAGCTAGATAGATAACTGTAAAGCAGAAATGGTTGCTCAAGAAGAAAAGAAGCTTTTAGATGCTTCCGGGACTGATCCGAAGGAAGATGATACCGTTGCTACTGCTATTTTAAGGAGAAAGAAGAAAGCTAATGTGCTTTTGGTTGACGATGCTGTCAATGATGATAATTCAGTTATTGCTCTTAATTCTAATACTATGGACAAGTTAGAGTTGTTTAGAGGTGACACCGTGCTGGTTAAAGGTAATAGAAGGAGGACAACAGTTCTTATAGTGCTAATTGATGATGAATTGGATGACGGTGCATGCAGAGTTAATCGTGTTGTTAGAAACAATTTGAGAATTCGTCTAGGTGATCTGATCTCTGTTCATTCTTGTCCCGAAATTAAATATGCTACGAGGATGTCCGTGTTGCCTATTGCCGACACCGTGGAAGGTATCACTGGTAACCTGTTTGATGTATTTTTGAAGCCTTATTTTGTTGAGGCTTATAGACCTGTTAAGAAAGGTGATCATTTTATTGTCCGTGGTGGTATGAGGGCCGTGGAGTTCAAAGTTGTTGACCTTGAGCCCGAAGAGTATGGTGTCGTAGCACAGGATACAGTTATTCATTGGGAAGGTGAGCCAATTGACAGGGAAGATGAAGAAGGTAATAATGACATTGGGTATGACGATATTGGTGGTTGTCGTAAACAGATGGCACAAATCAGAGAAATGGTCGAACTTCCACTAAGGCATCCTCAACTATTTAAGACTATCGGTATCAAGCCGCCAAGAGGTGTTCTTATGTACGGTCCTCCCGGTACTGGTAAGACCTTAATGGCTAGAGCTGTAGCTAATGAAACTGGTGCATTCTTCTTTTTGATAAATGGTCCAGAAGTCATGTCTAAGATGGCTGGTGAATCAGAGTCTAACTTGAGAAAGGCATTTGAAGAAGCTGAGAAGAATGCACCAGCTATCATTTTCATCGATGAAATTGACTCTATTGCTCCAAAAAGAGATAAGACCAACGGTGAAGTTGAAAGGAGAGTGGTTTCTCAATTATTGACATTGATGGATGGTATGAAGGCAAGATCTAATGTTGTGGTCATTGCTGCCACTAACAGACCTAACTCTATTGACCCAGCTTTAAGAAGATATGGTAGATTTGATAGGGAAGTTGATATTGGTATTCCTGATGCCACAGGAAGACTGGAAATTTTGCGTATTCATACCAAGAACATGAAACTGGCGGATGATGTTGATTTGGAATACCTTGCTTCTCAAACCCACGGGCATGTTGGTTCCGATATTGCTTCGCTATGTTCCGAAGCTGCAATGCAACAGATTCGTGAGAAGATGGATCTAATAGACCTTGAGGAGGATGAAATTGATGCAGAAGTTCTTGACTCTCTTGGTGTTACAATGGATAATTTCATGTTTGCTCTTGGTAACAGTAACCCATCTGCCCTACGTGAAACTGTTGTCGAGAGTGTCAATGTGACTTGGGACGATGTTGGTGGTTTGGATGATATTAAATCAGAATTAAGAGAGACTGTGGAGTACCCTGTCCTACATCCAGATCAATATACCAAATTTGGACTGTCACCTTCAAAGGGTGTTTTATTTTATGGTCCACCAGGTACTGGTAAAACATTATTAGCCAAAGCTATTGCAACAGAGGTGTCTGCTAATTTCATCTCAGTAAAAGGTCCTGAATTATTAAGTATGTGGTACGGTCAATCTGAATCTAATATCCGTGATATTTTTGATAAGGCTAGGGCTGCTGCTCCAACTGTAGTCTTCTTGGATGAATTAGATTCTATTGCAAAGTCCAGAGGTGGTATGAATGGTGACTCAGGTGCATCAGATAGAGTTGTAAACCAACTTTTGACAGAAATGGATGGTATGAATGCTAAAAAGAATGTATTTGTTATTGGTGCTACCAATAGACCTGATCAAATCGATCCTGCTATTTTGAGACCAGGAAGACTGGACCAATTGATTTACGTTCCCTTACCAGATGAACCTGCCAGACTATCAATTTTGCAAGCACAACTGAGAAAGACCCCATTGGAACCCGGTTTACAGCTGAATGAAATTGCTAAAGCTACCCAAGGTTTCTCTGGTGCAGATTTGTCTTATATTGTCCAAAGAGCAGCTAAGTTTGCTATTAAGGAATCTATTGAGGCACATAGATCACAACTTAAGAAACAAGAAGAAAATGATGAGAAAATGGAAGTTGATAATGAGGAACCAGATCCAGTTCCTTATATTACAAAGGAACACTTTGCTGAAGCTATGAAGACTGCCAAAAAATCTGTTTCAGATGCTGAGTTACGTCGTTATGAAGCTTATTCTCAACAAATGAAGGCAAGTAGAGGACAAATTGCTAACTTCTCCTCTATAAATTCTAAAAATGGGACACAAAACAATGACCAAGCTAATTTTGGCCAAAATGATGATGATGATGATGACGAATTGTATAACTAGCTAACATCATTTTGAGCACGCTATTTTTTTATAATTAATATTGATATTCAGGGTTTCTAGAAGAGAAAAATATTTTAGATAACAAATATTGGATTAATCAATTAAAAATTGATAAAGCATATTATATTATGTTAAATAAAAATTGTAAAATTTGTGTTACATAGTTATGAATTAATGTTAGAGGAATTTTTTTTTCCTTTAGTATAGTACTATGCAAATGCAATTAAAAAGAGTAACAAGATGCGAATATATAAACAAAGTGTATGAGATTGTGAAGATAATGATATTAGAATATCAGTCATAATTCAGAAGATTAAAGACCATCTCGATTTCTTTGGCTTAACTTCAGTAGTTTTATATGCCATTTTCTCCAAATCATCATTAATATTAATCAAGTCAATTAGACTATTTGAAACGTTGTCATTATAAGAACTCGAGTCATAATAAGGATAAATATTCTTTTCTGTTATAATTTGTTTACCACTTGGCTCTGGCAGGTTTGGTGTGGAGGAATTGTCTGTTATGTATGGATGGTCGCTCTTGCTAGATCTGTGAGATAGAGGGGAAGCCGATTCACAATAAGTACTAGCTACAGATGATGGTGATGTCAGGGATAATGGTGTTGTTGGGATTTCAGCATAATACTGTGGTGGAGTTGAATAACCATCTGTATGAATTGTATGATGTTTTGGGGAAGCCAATGGGGTGGGTAGCAAGTATTCCGCCGTGCTCTTGGTTTGAATTTCCATTTCATCTCTAATAGGAATTAATAATGGCCTAATTGAGTCAATTATTTCACTAGAAGAAATTCTTATATTCCATTTGAAATAAGAAAGTAGTTCCCTTTCAATGGTATTAATTTCCTTTAGACTGAGTAAACCTCTTGAATATGCAGCCCAATGTTTATTCAATGGAGAAGAATCGTTCAGGGATTTCGCTGACAGAATGAGGCAACCCAAAAACATTCTATGTCTTGTGCTTTCAATTCCCCTGACATTTGAAGGAATAATTGCCCTTAGCTTATCTAAGAAAACAGCTGTCGACATCAAAGTTGGTGTTTGGACATTGGAAGAAATGACTAGAATTTTAATAAAATTTTTAAGCTCGATAATATTAGTGTCTGGTGTTCTTTTTATTTTGATAATATTATTGGTTTTTTCCACTAAAAAGTTGATCATTTCATTTGATACGTTTTTTTTTAGAAACTTTTTAAGCACATCAGAATTGATGTCTTTATGAAATACTTCTTTCTGTAACATGACTTGGTTCTTTGTAAAGGGTAAGAAAAGTTAAAGTACCTGTTCTAATTACTGTTATTTCGGTTGTTTTCAAATGAGAAAAAATTAACCTAAATATACTATTTGTAAATGACAATTATGCAATGTGAATAAAATATTGGTGCAATATTTTTTAGTTTATCTCGAGAGTCAATAAAGATGAACGGGATCTTAAAAAATCGCAAGAAAGTCATTCACATCATTTATATAATCCACAAGAAAACGGAGTTTATAATGGGATCAAATTAAAATAAACAGGTTGGCTATAAATATTTCTAGCCAGCACCCAGTTTCTGATTATTTTTTAATTATAGTTCTTCAATATTAACAAGAAAATATCGAAATTTTTTCCCGCATTTTAACATCTGATCTACAAATTCAGTAACAGTTCTGCGACTAAATCAAAGCGGGATCATAAAACTCTATTCTCCTGGATCATGTGTTAAACCTGTTACCAGCACAGGTGATGTGTTCAATGACAAATATAGATTTTGTGAATGATCTATTCTTTTCGGAATAGAATTATTCAATATTTACTCCCGAAATACTAAGAAAGCATTGGACCAGCATAAAAATACAAATATACAAACAAGCCAATTCTCTTGTATAGCCATCTGTTTTTTTGGTTTCTTATTATGAAGGTTAGTTATTGCTTATTATCAAATGGCGGCACTAGGATGGCTGAGTCGTCTTGTCCGATCCCCCAGGTCAGCATCTCCCCCAATTGCCCAGCTTTTTTTTGTAGAACTTTTCTGCGTCGCTTTCTGAGCCATTGTGTGATTGTTACTGTTTAGATATTTTTGAAAAATAATCAGAAATTTTTGTGCTTGTACGAAGTTTTCTGAGTAAAGTGCGTAAGAATGCTAAGCAATTAAAAACATGAAAAGAAAGTGGCTGGTTAGTCATGTGACCACATAAGAGTCAATTCATCATATTTATAATTGTTTTTATAACCACGTTAACAAGGCAACAATTCATATTCAACCAGCACAAAAAAAAATATCATCTTATTGTTTGTAATATTTTTAGAAAGTTTTGGTTTGTTACAGATTCACAAAATCAAAAGGAATGGTTGTCAGCAAACCGGTTACAAAGACTGTTAACCCCCATAAGAACATGGCTGTTAATACAAAGTGATCAGAGGCTGAGATAACTTTCCATTTTCCAATGATAAGCTTAGCTATCCTGATGGGTTTTGGTTCAATTCCCTCGTAATCTTCTCCGACAAAATGACTTCCGTAGAGCATAGAGCTTTCTAGTAAGGATGAAGAATCGTAAGAGGCAGACAAATCTTGATTAAGCCTACTGTTTGGAGGCTTATTAGTATTAGTTTCAGGGAACAAAATAGAGTTCTCCATATTTAGGTACGATGAATATTTTCTGCCACCTGGTATAGTAGTCGAAGTTGAATTCAAATAGGGATCGATAAACCATTCCACCAAAGTATCTTGTAAATAGATAAACGTACTGACAAAAAAGTTTAATGTGGTGTATGGTATGAAAACTAACGACAGAAAATACAAGAAATCCTTGTCTCCGAAAAAAATGACAACATCTGAAAAGAGGTCCTCATGGCCTAGGACGTAAATGAAGTAGATGGACATCAGCAAAGCTTGACCAATTGTCATCCATAAGTTGCTAATCAAAACGATTGATAGAATCATGAAATTCTTACCTAATTTATTCAGTTCTGGAAGTGTAAAGTAAGCTTTTTGTTCATGGGAAGTTATCTTATCAATTATGTTTTCGGCATGTGTGGAAGTATTAACACCTGAAGGTGCCTCTGATATTATGTTATTGTCAATATCATTAAAACTTTTGTTTCTCCAACGAACCCATGTGAAACCTCTCTTGTCCTTGAAAATAGGTTCACTTTCTTCATTTCTATCAAATTTATCTCCTTCCCTACTCAATGACGTTATCCTTAATGAATTATCTTTAGGATCGACCAAAATCAAAGTATCATCGTTATCCTTTTTATCAATGCTATTGCCTTCATTAGAAAAGACATCGTGATGATAAATATGACGTTTCTTGAATTTATCCCAACTATGATGATCCATTGTTGTAATCGTACCGTAATTCTTCTTCATATTGCCAGCATCAATCTCCGATGAGTAGATATTATTCGATATTGACGATGATTTCCTTCTTACTCCCATACAACTTGATAATGTTATATTGTGTCTATTGAGTGTTGAATTCTGAGGATCTGACTTAAATGTATCCATATCATTTTTCTCCAGTGATTGAGTCGCTAACGATACTTCTTGATACTGAAATATATTTTGTATGACACATATTATGAATTCACTTAAGGACCAGGATATACCAAAGATGTAACTTTGTCTGGGTATAATATGCCACTGTAATGCAGACGCATCATCTCCGTCAGGTTCATTATTTAGAACATGACTATGGCCATCTTGGATTTGTGGATATGCAAGACCTATGAGGATTAATAAGAAAAAAGTGTCATTGATTGGGAAATCAACAAATAAATTTAAGAAACGCTGTGATGGGTTGATATTTAAAAGAAACATTTTCAAAAAAAACAGAAGATATGGTGAAAAGAAACCAAGCAGAAATGTTCTAAAATAATCCTGGCTATTCGGCGCAAACATAGTTGGATCATCGTATTTATTCAGAAGTAGTGTAGACGATAAATAGGCCATAGCAAATATTGAACTTGCTAATATCGTCGCTAACACCACAACGGAGGGTTTATTCGAAGAAAATAGTGGCATAAAATATGACGCCGTGCTTGATATTCGTACCATTTCCGTTGATTATACTTGTGGTCTTATTTATAATATTAGCCAGCAGCTTCCTTGTTCCTATCTTCTAGACCAAATTATAGGTAATTATTAGTTCAATATTTATTATTAGAAGCTCTGCTTCTCGACAATACACTGAAAGGATTTGGTTATCTATTGGAAAATAGGTTTTTAACTGGGCAATCTACAAAATTGCATCTTTATGAAACTCCCTTTGGAGAAATCATTTTTTGTACGGCTTGATAAGTTAAAGCAAATTTACGTGTCAGATGATATTTTAAACATATTGTAATACCCCATGTAATTCTTAATCATCCCAGTATAGAACAGAATTAAAACCTTAAAAGATATCCGAATAAATTAGATAGATATTTTTTATTATAGAAAAGTTGAATTATGAAGATATATATTGATGAAGAATGCAGTTATTGCGCTTAGTCGAACAAACCGAAACCCATGTCGTCATCGGATTCTTCAGCAGCTTCTTCTTCCTTTTCTTCAGCAGCAGCTTCACCACCAGCGGCAGCAGCACCACCAGCAGCAGCACCACCAGAGACAGCTGGACCAGCAGTGTGGAAACCAGACAAGATTTCCTTCAAGTCCTTACCTTCCAAAGCCTTGGCGTAGACATCAGCCCAGACCTAATTAAATGAACATTCATTGTTTGTTTTCTACTCATACTTAGGGCCACATATTTCTTTTCAACTCAAACCAAAATTATCTCCTCTTATATGGTTCAATCGTACATTTCGGTGTACTGCCATTAATTCGGCAGAACAATTGAAATATTACGTTCACCATACCTAATCCTGTGGCATCTTTCAGACTTTGTGTAGTGTGTTATCTCACGACTAGCTTCCATATTTTCCGCCTAATTTTTTTTCACACTATTACAATTAAGGATTATTGAATTGAATTGAATCAATCAAAGTGATTTGATAATAAGACTCTCTAATAACTTTCTTCCAGGAGGTAAATTTTTGTGGGTTTCAAGAAATATATTTTTCCCATATGCAGTAACAATCAATAAATAAATCTTCTTGTTAGTATAACGGTTCAATCATAAAATCGAAATAAGTCAATTTCCATTGAGGTGACAGATGTATCCAAATTCAGTTTCTTATCGTCCACTTAAATTTCAATTCAATTTCCTTATTGAAAAACTTGAAATATACGTTTTCTCACAAACAATTTGGACTGTATTCTTTCACTTCAATTCGTAAATCATCTAAAAAAAAAAGAACATACGTTGTCAACGTTGGCACCAGCAGCCTTGGTCAAGGTCAATAGGTTGTCAGAGGTGATTTCAACACCAGCATCAGCTAGGATGAAGGCAGCGTAAGAGATAGCAGCGTCAGACATTCTTAATATATATTATCTAGTATGATGTGTACAGACCTCTTCTTTTTAAAAAATAAATAAGAAAAATCAAGAATTATTATAATATACAATAATGCCAAAAAGGAACTTCAAGACAAATTTCAGTAAGGAACTAATCCGTCCTTCACCCATTTACTCTCTCTCTCTCAACAAAGTGACCAAAAACCTGGCGAAAATCGATGATATTGAATCCGAATTTTTTGCAAAAAAAAAAATTTTATTTTTTTTCAAAAATAATTTACACCGGGTAACCTAATTCATATCCGGGTTATGAAGCTGCGGTTTTTTCCCTACTGATTTTAGTTTCAATTTTGTAGTGGTTTTTTTGGCTATTCCTAATCCAGTAATTAATCTTCTACGGAGAGTTCATTGCACGTGGTTCATTATCCTAACTGGGTAAGAAGTTTGAAATTTTCATTGTATAAATATTTGTACAAACATAAATGTTGAGTACATGGGTGTCTGGATGTATTACCTCAACAGTCACACAAAATATTTATTCGACACCCCACATTGTGGAGTCGAGGGGGTACCCTTAAAAAATTATGAAATTTATAATTATCGTAGCCAATAAGAAAGTGTCAAATTTAAAATGATAGCTTAATGAAGTAAAATGAATTTAATAACACTATTAATGTGGGAATATTAAATATAAAATATATATGTAAGTAAAATGAAATAAAGAAAAGACAATATAGAACCATAGTGAAATAATAAAAGGAAAATGAATAGGAAGATTTTTTTTTTTAAGAACATTTCATTGTATCAATTTCATTTTGGAATTTAGTTATTTTGGTTGAATATTTCACTTTTATATCGTTCTTGGAATACTATTATCTAGATGAGAATATATTACTTGGATGTTTTAAGTTTGTTTTTTTTTGTTATAGTATGTTTTTTCTTTTAGTTTTTGGTGATCTTCTCGATCTTCTCCTCCAAATCTTGAGCTTGTTCTTTGTGGTGCTTTAATTGCTCCTTCAAGTTCTTTAACAATTCCTTTTCATGTTGCTTGACGAAGTAATCCTCGGCAGCTTTCTCTCTCTTGTTAAAACTATCCCCGCTACCACCTGTAGTGGAAAAATCGCCTACTGGTGGTGGGATATTAGAGTATCTTCTCACAGCCTTGTAACATGATGATATATTTCTACTTTGTTTTAGTGTGTTGGTTGCAGTTTGACGTAACATTTTTTATCTTGTATGTGAACTAGTCTTGTATTTTGTGTTTGATGAATTCTAAAATATAGAAATAATAAAAATAAAATAAGGAACCTTTAAAACAAAACAAATATATAAGTAACTTGAAAACAGTAAAAAAGTAAACCTTTGTGGCACTATTTAAGATAGCAAAAAATAAAAAAAAAGGTGCTTCTAAGAAAGAAAACAAAAACTAAGTAAGGAAGGCTCCGAATAGAGAGAGTATGTACTTTTTCTTTGAGTAGAATCTAAAACCCAATAAAATTCAAGATTGTATTATCGGGATAACAACCCTCAAGAAGAAACTAATTTACGTCCATACACTGCTTTGGATAAGCTTTCCTCCAAAAAAAAAAAATGTCTACAATAAAAATGGCTCATCTTCTCCAGGTTTTCTTAGACAACACATGATTCAGCCAATAATCGTACAGTATTTCCAAAGAATTTTCTTCAAGAAAAGCTGGCAACTGAACATTTAAGGGTAAGTTCAGCAATTAAAAAAAAACAGTGTGTTACTGGTGCGGGTTAGTCAAGTACAGCCTTAAAGACCCATATCCAAGGTACCCTTAAAAGTAGAGGCAGAAACAAAAATGTAGTTGTGTGAAGAGTATAACACGTTATTACTTTATAGTGTACACTCTAGTAATTTGTGATTGTCCTTACTCTACCTCCCCCACCTCAATTATAGCTTGGTTATTGTAGCACTGTGGTAGCCCAAGGAAGGCCAGCAGGGTTTAATTGATTTACACTCTTGCTTAATGGAGTGTCACGTGCTTATTTTCGTCTTTGAATAACATCTGAGACTAACAATATATGAAATTCTATATTGGAATCAAAAACAAAGAAGATTTCAAAAGAAACAGGAAATTAAAAAGTAAAAAAGTTAGTCTATATGATGTATTTAGAAGTTATTTACTCAACCTTAGCTCTCTTCTTGGCTGGTTCATCGTTACCTTCTGGAATTGAGTCCAGGTCTTGTAGATCAATGCTACTTGTTTTGGTAGAAGCTATCGTACTACCAAGACGTGGGGTAGTTATCTCTGCGTGGAAATCCTTGATGATAGAGTCCACATCGTCAATATTTAGAGGTCTAACGTCACCCAGTTTCTTGATCTTAGCAGTAACTTCCTTGACTTGGTCATCGGTTAGGTTCAAGTTCAATTGGTCAACTCTTGCCTTGATGGCGTTCCAACCTGTCAGCCTGTTGGCGAAGTGAATATATCTCTTCATACCAAAGTCGTGTGGATCCAGGATTTCATATGTAGATGGGTTCGCCAGAATAGCCTTGGCATGGATACCGGCTTTGTGAGTGAAGGCACAGAAACCGGTAATTGGGTTGTTGAATGGAATGTTGACTTCAACGGCCTCGGCAACCAAGTTCTCGATGTCTCTGATCTTATGTAGCTTGTATTTAGACTTGACGTAGTCTGGAGCAGCAACAATCATTCTTGCCATTAATCCACCCAGTGGGGTGATACCGTTTCTTTCACCTATACCTAGAACACTGACATCGATCAGCTTGGCACCACCTTCAAGGGCGGTGTATGCATTGGCAATGGCACAACCAGTATCGTTGTGGAAATGACATTCAATGTCACAAGATACTACAGACTTCAAGGTCCTTATTAGTTCGTAGACCTGTCTTGGGTTAGCACAACCGACGGTATCGGCAATACCAACTCTATTCACACCGATCTTATCCACAGTCTTGTAAATATTCAGCAGGTCGACTAGGTCACTTCTGAAACTATCTTCAGAAGAAAATCTAATCTCGATACCCTTGGACTTGACGAACTCGATCACTTCAACGGCACTCTTGGCAATGTAGTTCATATCCTTACCGTGAGAATATTGTCTCAGGAACTTGGAAGTACCAATAACAACATCGACACCGTCAACACCGGTCTCAACAGCAACACGAGCATCGTCCATGTGGCAACGAATGTGGGTCAGTATCTTAGCCTTCAAACCCAGGTTACAAATAGCCTTACAATCCTGGTAGGATTGCTCAGAAGCCACAGGAGAGGTCAATTCTATGTAATCGACACCGAAATCATCCAGAGCCTTGGCAATCTCGATTTTTTTTTCAGTGTCAAAGAAAGCATTAGCAAACTGTTCACCTTCTCTCAATGTAGAGTCGATAAGCTGAAAACTTCTGACATTGGAGAGGTAGTCAGTGGGACTTGGGGCATATGGATTAGTAGCGGTCATTTTTATATTGTTTTATATATATTTATTATAGTGTTTACAACAAGATAAGAAGAGGAAATGGACTTTTGATTTGATAAGGATTAAAGATAAGATAAGCCTATTTATATTACTATTTTTTTTTGGTGACCATTTTGATTGGAATATCTTTTTTTCTTCAATGCAATGCAATTAGTAATGAAAAATATTCTGGATGTCATCGACAGTTATTAACCGATGATCATGAACTTCCCCTTTTCAATTTTTTTCATTTGTACTGCGCTGAGTCACATAACATTACGACTGCAGCAGGTTTTTAGCCGCCAGACTTTTGAAATAACGTCAAATATTCATTGCGCAAGACGAGTAACTGGAAAAAAAATAACTAAAATCCCGTCGCAATTTTTTAACAAAGTACGTGCTTCTGCGGGTATTTGTCTATGACTCAGGTATCCACTCAAAAAAACATAATTCCACCTCAATTTTGTGAGCTTTGCTTTATTTTTCCCTTTGTCACGCCTTCGCACCGCTTCTTTTTTTTTTTTCGGGGTGTGTGTGAGAGAAGACGCCGCTCTCCGAATCTGTGAATCACTTTTCGTCGAGCTGAAAAAATTCCATCGGAATTTGTGGTGGCATTACCCAGGCTTGTTGTTTTAGGGTTCTCATATGGAGGAATTTAGGGTATAGCACAAATTTGTGTTTAGGGTTCGGGAGAGATCCAATAATTTTTAGGGTTTGTTGAATTAAACAAAAAAAAGAAAAGAGGGAGATGAATGGGGGTGGGGGCACGGCGTTAGTTTGCATAATTTAAATTTTAAAATAATTATAGCGGGGGTGGGTTTTTTATACAATGGAGAATTAATATTTGAATTTGTTTAGTTACTTTTTTTACTTGGTTTTTTTGAAAATAACAAAGCTTAAAAACATGCAATGTTGAGTAGAAGGTTGTATCATACGTTTGAGGCAAGGACATTGCAACAATATCTGAAGGATCCTATAAAGTTACTGGTTATTCCTATACGTAATAACAAGCAATTTTTGTATTACAAACATGGAGATGACCTACTGAACCAACGATCGTGGTTGATTAAAAGTGAGAAATGGACTGTGGATAAGTCCTTGAAGTTGTGGGAGAAGCTGAAGGTTTCCGAGAAGAGTTATAACAAGAAAATTGTGCTATATATAAATAAATTGTTGGATACTGTCTCATGGACAGAGGATAGTCTGGCAAGTGTGCCGAACGAGAGTGCATTGCTCAAGAGGCTGAAAGATAGCGATAATAGAATCACACTGGCAGAATATAATAAGAACACTGCGCTCGATAAAAAGCATCTGCTGCCATTACACATATATTACCCCATACAACAGGAGGATAATACGTCAAAATTAATAGACTCCTTGAGAAGATTGAGTAACCATGGTCTTGTATATCACAAACGCCAGATGATGTATTGTCTTTTGGGACTTCCCTTAACAATTCCTCTGATATTATTACCTCTGATCCCTAATGTTCCGGGATTCTATCTGACATACCGTATCTACCGTAATTACAAAGCCTACCTGGGGGCTAAACATTTGGCAAAGATAGTCGATGAGGAAAGTTCAGAGTTGTCCTTTTTCAACTTGCAAACTGTGATGGATAAACCACTGTTGACTGAAGAACAACTGCCCATTATCCTTGATCAATTGGAAGTACAGGAATTAGAACCTAAATTACTCAAGGCTATTCGACAAGAGAATGCTAAAGCAAAACAATAATACTTGTAATTAAATAAATGTCTTATCTATTCTTCCTTATAAATAATAATAACAGTAATAGTAATAATAATAATACCCTAACTTTACTACATTGCAATAGAGAACCCTAACTGATAATATTTCAACAGTCACAAAACTATTGCCCACATCCGTACCTCTATTTTACACCCACACATCTCACCAGACTCAACTTTTCTCTTATGAAAAAAAACTATCCGAAAATCAAAACCTGGATCGAATCCGATACATTCAAGCAGCTATAATCCCATCACGTGTGTAACAAACCCCCGTACCAATACACTTACATATCGTTACTATTTTTTCAACTTGGTGCTATTTGTTAAGACAATTTCCCGATTCGGAAAAACGCAAAAATTTTGCAGGGTATCCCTTTGCTGGAAAAAAAATTAAGGAAAAATTAAGGGAAATTGCACCGGGTAACTGGCCAGGTAGTGTAGAGGGGGGCCGAGGAAGAGAGCGATGAGGAGGAAAGAGAGAGAGAGAACGCACTGAGAGGGAAGACGGTGAATTTTGAACTATATAAGAAAGTTGGTTTCTGGTTTTAAGTTGCATTTCTTTCTTTCTCATCTCTCTTCTTCCCACTATATTTTATTTTTAGAGAAAGAAAACCAATACACTCACATACATTTCACGATGCGTGCTAAGTGGAGAAAGAAGAGAGTTAGAAGACTTAAGAGAAAGAGACGGAAGGTGAGAGCCAGATCCAAATAAGCGGATTGAGAGTTAATATTATTTAATTTTCAATGTCCATTTATTGTTAATGAATTACCCATTATTTCTGGCTCGTTAATGATATTTAGATATTATTGTTTTGCATTCCATATCTAAAAAAAAAATAATTAAAAAGTATCTAGAGGTGTTTTTTTGTAAAGTTATATAATTTTCTAAAAGAATATTTTTGGATCGTTTTAAAAATCAGAACTCGAGCATTACTACATATTATTTATAGAGGCCGTCATCATATGTGTACAGATCGATTTTATTGATGGATGTACCGGATATGAAATAAAGGGTGGCCTAATACCTATAAAAATTTGATGGAAAATATAAGGAAATACAAAAGTAAAATATTATAATGTTTTATTTAAAAAATGATATAAAATAGTGATGGAATTAATTTCTCGGGAAAACATGTTGTTGTGGTTTCAAAGGTGTTGGATATTCTTTGCTTAATCAGTAGATTCAGCGAATCTTTCTTGCATAGTGTTCATGAGTTTTTCGAATTCGCCGTGAACTTCTTCCTCACCTCTGCTTGGCTCAAAGAACTTCGAAGAAGAGACGGAGTGCTTGACGTCGGAGACGGCTTCAGATAGTTTAGACCAGTTAGCACCGTTGGCGACGGCTTTTTGGGCTTCGTCATGGTAACCGATAAACGATCTCATCATATCGAAGGTCTTCCAGATTGGGCAGAAAGCATCGTAACTAGAGTAACCGTTCTGTTGCAAGAAATCTTCTTTGATCAAACTGGCAACATCTAAGGTAATCTTGTCGCTGTCAGACAAAGCGGACTTACCAACCAATTGAACGACTTGTTCTAATTCTTCAGCATTGGACAGAATTTCTTTCATACGGTCTCTTAGCACTGGGAATTCTGGGTAATTACCATCGTAGTACTTGTTTAGGACATTAGTGTATTTGGAATAGGAGACACTGGTGTTTATAGATGGGAAATGCTTTCTTTGAGCAAGTTTCTTATCTAGACCCCAGAAAACCTGTGTAATACCTAATGTAGCTGTGGTAACTGGATCAGAGAAATCACCACCAGCTGGAGAAACAGCAGCAACAATAGAAACAGAACCAACACGGTCTGGAGAACCAAGAGCAACAGCCTTACCTGCTCTTTCGTAGAAGGAAGCCAACTTGGCACCCAAGTAAGCTGGGAAACCTTGGTCGGCAGGCATTTCACCCAAACGACCAGAAATTTCTCTCAGGGCTTCAGCCCATCTTGAAGAAGAGTCCGCAATCATAGAAACATTCTTACCTTGATCTCTGAAGTATTCAGCTAGTGTGATACCTGTGTAGATAGAAGCTTCTCTAGCTGCGACAGGCATATTAGAAGTGTTAGCAACCAAAGTAGTACGTTTCATAATTGGTTCTTTTCTACCACTGATTTCAGTGTATAGTTCTGGGAATTCCATCAAGACTTCAGCCATTTCGTTACCACGTTCACCACAATTGTGGACAAGAACTAGGTTCGAAAGTAGGAATTGATGGTCGGAGTTGTCTTCTAAAGTAATACCGTAGTAGTTATCCTTTTCTAGTTTTTGAACAGAGAAGTCCAATAGTTGAGGTTCCATAGAGGAGTTTGAGTTTGAAGAGATGTTCCAGCTGGCAGCACAATTCTTGACAATAGCACCTAGATTATTACCAGATAATCTTAGCACAGCAGAATCCTTGGTACACTTCAAACCTAGGGAGCGGCCCAATCTAGAAATGCCAGCTCTTAGTTCCTCATCAATGTTCTCCAATTGAATGTATTCGTCACCTTCACTACCCTTAACATCAATAATACCAGCCAATAGGTTTTCACGTACTTCGAAAGTGTCATGAACAAATTGGTTTGGAACGTTCTTAGTGGCATTGTCACCTAGCATATTCAATGCAATTTCAGAGAATACGTTAGTACGTTTATAGCTGTTGTTATCTTGCTCTTTGATAGCGATGTGGCTAACTTCCTCGGTAATTTCCTGGTCAACGGAGACGTTAGCATTTCCTATGTGCTTGTTGTTATCTATCAATGGAATTGTTTGTGTTTGAGAGTATGTGGTGGTAGTTATATCATCGGAGATGCTATGTTCCATACCGAATGTCGAAAGAACATTAGCGATCTTGGATATAACGTTTAGTTTGTTAAATGGGATATCAATGCTTTCAACAGATTTGGAATTAGAGGCTAACCAAGCACCCAAAGCATATGCAAGACCGGATGCGTTTTCAGTGTTAGTTTCCAGCTGTCTCTCCAGAGATGGGGTTTGCAGCAAGACAGGGTTTACTGATTGCTTAGTCAATGCACGAACATTAGCACTTAGGAGCTCGATATCCTTAACTTCTAGAGTCCATGAAATTGGAGTTTGGTCAATCATTTGAGCAAACTCGCGTGCTTCTTCGGCGGAGTTGAAAGATTCTGTAGTTTCTTGGACGATGTTTATAGCACGGTTCTCAGATTCCAATATTAGAGTACCTAGGGCTAAGTAAGTAACAGAGGTGTTGTTTAGTTCAACATTCTGTTCAGTTCTTAGCACCAATGTGTGCTTGGAGTTACAAGTGAAAGATAGATTATCATCGCCTTCTAGCTCGATGTTGTACATGTTATCATAACCTCTAGGTAGGGCCACCACAGCTCTTGGTTTACCATCTTGACCCAGGACTCTTTCGCCGATCTCAATGGTTTCAATTGGTCTGGTGGAACCATCTGCCATAATGACCATTGTACCCTTAGAGAAACAACCGACGTAGATGATAGCGTCAGAGTTGGAGTATTTAGACAGGGATTGAGAAATAACGGTCTTACCACAACCGAAAGCACCTGGGATACAGGTGGTACCACCTTGGACACATGGGAACAAAGCATCTAGGACTCTCTGACCAGTTAACAATGGGTAGTCTGCGGACAATTTCTCGGCAACAGGTCTTGGAACACGGACGGGCCAGGTATGGAACATAGTGTACTCGTATTTGTTACCATCGAACTCGACCTCTAGGACCTTCTCGTCAACTGTGTACTCGCCAGCAGGGGCGATCCAGGTGATGGTACCGCGAGCTCTTGGTGGCAACAGGATCTTGTGGCTCTCTAGTAAACTGTTCTCGAACACGGTACCGAAGATGTCACCACCGGAAATGTGGTCGCCGACCTTGTAAGAACCGGGGGTGAACTGCCACTTGATGTCTCTGGACAGCGCAGGGGTATCGATACCTCTGGGGATATAGATAGACTGTGAGCTCTCCTTGATGGCCTTCAATGGTCTCTGGATACCATCATAAATCGTCTCCATAAGACCGGGACCCAATTCAACGGACAGCGGCTTCCCAGTTCTCAAAACGGGGTCACCAACAGTAACACCCGCGGTCTCCTCGTACACTTGGATAGTCGCCTTATCGCCATCAATTCTGATAACCTCACCCACTAGGGAGTCATGGCCCACCTTAACCAGCTCGTACATCGCACACCCAATCATATTCTCAGCAACAATAACGGGACCTGACACACTGTAGATCTGACCGTACTGCGACTCCGCAGCGTCTTCAAGACTAACGCGCTTCAGCTCCTTACGAGCATTCTCAATTGCACCAGCCATTGACAAGTTTTATTTACTATATTCTTCTTTTGTTTGCCCTTCTTAACTGTTTTCAAAAGTTGTTAAAATAAGGTAAGGGGGGGTGAGACCCTCCATTTTTAAGAGATAACTCACAAAAAAATCAAGAAACCCACCAAAAAAAAAAAAAAAAAAATAGTGTGAAAATTACGTGGAGTGTGATGCTGGGTCAGGTGTTTATATATCTTTTACCACGGTTTTCAAATGCTGTTACACGATTTGGTAACGTGCCATTGTCGTTGTGTATTACTGTATTTGATCATGTGATATTTACGTTAGCTATGATTACCGAGATGTAAAAAAAAAAATCCATTTATATAGTGTGTGCTAGTAAAACAAAGTTGATCAAGGATGTGATTGCATTGAACAATGGGTGATGAACAAAGAAAGGAAAGGAAAATCGAATATTCAATATATTACACAACAACCATTTGCAAGCATATATATATATATATATATATATATATACATAAATAAATATGTTCTGTATCTCAACACGTACGCACATGATCTTTACCGGGTAACACTGTAGTGGCGAACCCGAAGAGAAAAAAATTTTGTTTTTTTTTTTTGGTCAAAAGAAAAAAAAGGGCTATTTTTTTTTTGAAAGAGAGCAATAACACAGGGGGGGGGGAGGGATCCATAGGGAGTTTTAGAATTGTTTTTAAGTTGAAGTGAAGACAAGATAGAAAGAGCCAACGAGAGAGAGAGAGAGAGAGAGAGAGAGGCAAAGAGAGAGACAATATAATGGATATGGATATGGATGTTCCGATGCAGGATGCGGTGGATAATCAATTGGATAAGGAGAGTGGTAATAATATAGGAGATGAAGTAGACGCGGCTTTCAAGGATGCTACTTTTGAGAAAGGTGAGAGTAATAGCAACAGCAACAGCGGCAAGTTTGAGTTGAACGATACTAATATTGGGCAGCTGGATCAGTGGATAGAGCATTTGGGGAAGTGTGAGGTGTTGTCTGAGGATGATGTCTCCAAGTTGTGCAAGATGGCTGTTGAGGTGCTGCAGTTTGAGGAGAATGTCCAGCCGATCAATGTTCCGGTGACCATATGTGGTGATGTCCATGGCCAGTTCCACGACCTGATTGAGTTGTTTAAGATCGGTGGGCCTTGTCCGGATACTAACTATTTGTTTATGGGTGATTACGTCGACCGTGGGTACTACTCCGTGGAGACTGTCTCGTACCTGGTGGCAATGAAGGTGAGGTATCCTCACAGAATCACTATATTGAGAGGTAACCACGAGTCGAGGCAGATCACCCAGGTCTACGGGTTCTACGATGAGTGTCTGAGGAAGTACGGGAGTGCCAATGTTTGGAAGATGTTTACTGATCTGTTCGACTACTTCCCTATCACCGCACTGGTAGATAACAAGATCTTCTGTCTCCATGGTGGTTTGTCTCCGATGATCGAGACCATTGACCAAGTGAGAGAGTTGAATAGAATACAAGAAGTTCCACACGAGGGCCCTATGTGTGACCTGCTGTGGTCTGATCCAGACGACAGAGGCGGATGGGGTATCAGTCCCAGAGGTGCAGGTTTCACCTTCGGTCAGGACATCAGCGAACAGTTCAATCACACTAACGATTTGTCCCTAGTGGCAAGAGCTCACCAGCTGGTCATGGAAGGTTACGCTTGGTCCCACCAGCAGAACGTGGTTACTATCTTTAGTGCACCAAACTACTGTTATAGATGTGGTAACCAGGCCGCAATTATGGAAGTTGATGAAAACCATAATAGACAGTTCTTGCAATACGATCCATCCGTGAGACCGGGCGAACCTACAGTAAGTAGAAAGACCCCAGATTACTTCTTGTAAGCGGTCTTCAAAATCAACCTCATGAGTGTATTTTTGAAAAGGAACATTTCGAGATTTTCCTGAAATAATTCTTTTTCATTTTATTATTATTATTTTTTTATTATTATTTTCCTGCCACTCCTTGTATAATCATAAATCTATATATATAAACCCCATCCACATCATTATTTACCGTTTTATTTTATCTTGTCATTGAAATTAATGTACTATATATATATATTTGTATATATATATATTTATTTTAGAAGAAAGTAATATATCTCTTGCTGTATTTTCAATTATTTTTTTTTTTATGTTTTTGCAGTAGATCACACTTAAGAACTTGTTTTCTAAATTCTACAAACTAATATGCTTCGTTAGTAATTACAACTGTCTTATAATTATAACCAAATTTCTAATACCTAAAAAGATACATATTTTTTACTTACAACTTTAGTATTTTCATAGATGTATTGCATTGGTAACATCCCCTTTGCCAAGCCGTCCTTTCCCAATAGAGAAAAGGAAAGCATACAGAGAGAAGAAAGCTAGAAAAAGAATTAGAGTATTAAAACAAAGTCAAGGAATAAGAGGATAAAAATAGATTATATATTTAGAGTTTTCTTTTTATGGGAATATAGCAGGATTCTGTTAGAAACAAGAATATCAGAGAAAAAAAAAATACAGAAAGATTTAGAACATATCGTTCCTAAAATTTCAGCATTTTTCTCAGTGGTTCTAAGTTTAGTAATTTTTTTTCTTTCAATAATTATTTTTGAACTTACTCCTTGTTGCTCAAGTTGTTGCTCAACCATTCTAGACCTTCGTACAAACCTTCACCAGTGGTAGCACAGGTGGCTTGAATAAACCATGGACGGTTTCTAATGGAGTGAAGACCCAACTTCTCAGTAATTTCAGCAGCAGACATAGCTTCTGGCAAATCTTGCTTGTTAGCAAAGACTAACCACACAGCATTTCTCAATTCATCTTCGTTCAACATTCTTTGCATAACCTCTCTGGCCTCACCAATACGGGATCTATCGTTAGAGTCAACAACGAAGATAACACCTTCAGTGTTTCTGTAGTAGTGTCTCCATAGAGATCTGATTCTGTCTTGTCCACCAACATCCCAGACGGTGAAGGAGATGTTCTTATATTGCACAGTTTCAACGTTGAAACCAATGGTTGGAATTGTAGTGATAACTTCACCCAACTTCAACTTGTACAAAACGGTGGTCTTACCAGCACCATCAAGACCAACCATAAGAATACGCATTTCCTTGTTACCAAACAAGTTGCTGAACAACTTAGAAGCGAAAAGACCCATTTTTTATGTTATTATATTTATCTGTTTTTTTTCTTGTGCTTTTTAATATAATCAATACTTTACTCGTTTTTGTCCTTATTTTGATTGCAATGAGAATAAAAGAAGAGAGATACAATATAATCAGACAAAAATAATGATCCTCAATTTATATTATATCAAATTAATCTTACCAATGATTTCATTTTTTGTTTTTCACTACCACATGTAAAAAAAAACGACAACAAAAAATCCACTCCTTTAATTCAATGTAGCAATCGAGATATGACAAAACTTTCGAGACAACATTGGTATTTTTTATAATTTAAAAATCAACTGTCGGTTAGTAATTATTCGATACTAGATATATTCTTACTTCAAAGGAACAATGTCTTTACCAAAATTTCATAGTCCCCCTCAAAATCCCCAATACGAAACGTTAGTGGAATTTTGAAGATCAGTTCCTCGAAAATCAAAACTAAATCAACATACTATTTCCTTTGATAAAAAAGTTAAGTCCTTCTTTCTATTTTTTATAAATTAAGATGATTTTCAATGAGAGTCTTTCTTACTTTATAAAAACTGAACAAAAAAAAGCCTTTCTTATTTCTATCTTTTCCCCAGGGATAAAGGTGTCAAGTTGTTCTTTATTCTATATTAGCTCCTGTTGGATTGTACTATTATGGAAAAATCAAATAAGAAATGCTAGATAAAATTCCAGAATCTAAATCAAAAAATAAAAAGGTCTCCCGTTCCCTCCTAAAAGTTAAAAGAACAGATCAACCCAAGAGAATCAGAAAAGATATCCAAAGAAAAAAATTATTTCAAAGGCAAACAAAAGAAAAAAAAATCGCCAAATTGGCAAATCCAAAAAAAAAAAAATTTATAAAACATGACGTTGTTGCCTCTTTTTTTGAATTTTGTACGGAGGTTTCTTACACACGTGTCATATTTTATGTCACGTTGTCGTTTTCAGATATATATACATACATATATGATACGTGCTAGGAATCAAGTTGCAATAAGTATTCCAACAAATGGATGACTATCGTTATCTCCTTGAAATATATATTTGCAGAGCTCAATTGTCCGAAGCTTGAAAGTACTCAACTCGAAAATATTTCAGGAATAGAGAAATAAAATTTATAATAAATATATATTTTTTTACTATTGAAATTTACTTACCAACATTCATTTTAGCGTTGGAGTAGTTACGTAGACCACGTATAAACACGGCATACTGCACCTCGTTGTTATCAGCTTCCCAATGCATCTCCGCTAGTCGTATGTGCCATGGAGGATATCCGGTTAGGTCCAACCTTGGTCCGAAACACAGGATTAGGTCCGGTTCTGGTCCTACTAAATCTAGTAGTTGGTTATTTAACAGGTCCATCGTGAAGTCTGAATCCTGTATTTCTTTGTTATCCTTCAAATCAGATAACGTCTTTAGCAGTTCTACAATGGTTTTGCGACCATCAGAGGCAGAAAGCAAAAAAATTTCGATAACTGGCTTTTTGTCTTCTTTGTTGTCCGATGATTCTTCTAGGTCGTCAATATCGTTATACTTCTCCTGTAGATGTGGCACATTGACAGTGAACTTTGGGATATTTTGAGGTCCATAGTACTTCGCTAGCTGTGAATGTACCTTTTTCCTAAATTCTTGAACATTTTTTGTCAAAAGTCCATTGTAGTCGAAAAGACTGATATGTTTAATCTCGGCACATATAGACCAACAAACAATTTCACTAGCATCGTTTAGTAACCCTTTTAAGCCACCACCAACCGTATATGATGGTTTATCTTCTAATATAGCTCCCAGATGTTTAGGTAGTTTCTTTAAGGGCTTTACATCCTGCTCAATAAGTTGTGGAGTACTAGCTGGGTTATTAACGATTGTTAAAATGCTTAGTTTCAATCTATTATAACGGAACTGGCAGAATCTGAACATCCCATACAGGATATATAAACAGATCAGAATAGATTTGTAAAAAATAAATTCCAGTTTACCCATCTTACGTTTCCAATCTGCCTTCTGTTTCACATACATCAAATCCTTTGGATCTAATGGTCTCGGTATGTCACTGGCTCTCAAAGATCTAAGTTTACCGTCTGCTTCATTAGTATGTGTCATCTTGGAAATCTCTTCGATTTGAGCCAATGTAGTCTCCTTTGTCATTATTTTAATATAAAAATTTTCCAATAATCAAATTTTATTATGCTTTCTTAACCGTGTAGATTATTTAATTCGAGAAGTTAGAAATGAATATGACAATTAGTGCTTTTATAATGGAGTAAATGCTAGAATTGAAAACAAAAATAAAATAATCTCCTGCAAGCAGAAAATTATACCGATGAGTAATAAAACTGAAACAAACAAATTAACAAACAAACTAACAAAAAAAAAAAGATGAGATATACCAAAATTACTATTATCTTTTTATTCTTTCTTGAAAGATTGAATTTTTCTAAAGTTTAGGAATACACTTGTTATCTTCAATGCCAAATAAATAAGTACCAGCTTATTGTGTCCTAGGTTTTAACCAAATTAATAAGTAGTCAGATTAAGGTTTCAGTTAGTTGAAAAAAAAAACACGCACCTCTAATGCTTGAATATAAGTGAGGTAATTAACTATAGGATTCAACTGTCGGTCCCACTTTAAACTATATATAAATATCCTCAATATTAGCAGATAAAAATGTATCAAAAACAACAACAGCAAACTAATATTTGTGGCTAAGCATATCTCTTAGTTGGCATATACTGTTAAAAATCGTCATTTTTTTTTTTTTTTCATCGATTTTGAATTATTTTTTTCTTTTGGAAAGGCAACATTCGATTTAAATTTACCCGGATTACTTAATTATACTGCCTAATTAAAGAATGGATGATCCAATCAATATCCAGTAATAAATTGTTTTGTATTGTATCTTTCTATAAAATTGATGAATATATTTGTATATTTGTATATTTAGTCATTATTAAAAATAGTATGAACCATTCTTATTTTCGAGCTTCTAACTTCAGTTTGTAATTTAGTTTTCATCACGTATGCTTATAATTTTGCTATGCGAAATAAAACAAAACTTGTCATTAAATTTGGATCATTAGGAATATGCAAATACTCATGATTTAGGAATATTTTCATTTTTTTGGTATAGCTGGAAGAGCCATGCTCTAGTATATGATATGGATCTTTAATTAGTATCAGACCACATGGTACTTTGTTCATCTTCATTACTGGAAACTATAGAAGGAGGTCCACCTCTATAAGTGTTCAGACCAAACCCATTACCCAATTCTATGTAATTGGAAAGTGGTTTCTCTAGTTGAGGAGAAATAGGAGATGGGCTATTCCATGTTGGAAGCTCAGAACGTAACATGTTTTCAACATTTTGTTGTGGAAACAAAGTAGGTAAAGTTGTGTCTGCATCAAACGGTTTCGATGCCATACCCTCCTTCATTTCGTAGTTATCTGACACCATTTCATCTGTATGGTCACCATCTGCACGGTACGGATTCATCAAATCCTCCATAGTTGGAACCACATGATTGTCATACCCATGGTCTGGTGCCATTGGAGGAATTGATGATTCTGTTCTGATCTTCTTGTTCCATTTAGTAGATTGAAAACAATTTGGTGATTTAACGTACAGCTCATTGATTTCTTCTAATGTCAATCCTCGAGTTTCATACACAGTAAAATAAGCTACCAATGTTCCCAGTGCGTTGAGACTCCCCCAAATGAAATAGATTTTAGTCCCCATTGATGATTTGAAGTGTGATCCTGTGTCAACAATATATGGAGTCATTAATGCACATATGAAATTAATCAACCAGTTCGCAGCAGCACAAATAGCAGTGCATTTAGACCGCACACCAAGTGGGAATAATTCAGCAGAAATAACCCATACTACACCACCCCAAGTGCACGAAAATGCAGCAATAAACACACAGATAAATGCAATCATGACGTCATTGGCTACTGTTGATTTTGTTGATACACCAACAATAGCGATGATAAAGTTACAGATGGTTATTGCGATGCCTCCATAGACCAGTACTTTCCTACGCCCTAAATATTCAATGAAAAACATCCCAGGTATATTAAATGCGACATTAACTGCGTATGTCACAAAAGACACCAAATAACTACTTTTGATACCAGTTTTATTAAAAAAATAAACACCATAGTAGAAGATGAAATTAATGCCTGAAAATTGTTGGAACGCCTGTATCGATATGCCAGTAAAAATCCTCAACACCTGTTTTGGCCTATTTTCGCTAGACCTAAAGCAATCCCATATAGAAACCGGTCCAAAGGAAGACTCATAATCGTAAGTTGCTTTTATCTCTACTAGTTCTTCTAAAAGCCTTGGATCTTCTACAGGTATGCCTCTTAAAAATGATAAACTTTCTGCAGCGCATTCGATATTATCTTTCATAACATAAAAACGAGGACTTTCAGGTAGGAAAATCATACCAAATCCCAATACAGCTGACCACACATATTGTAAACCGATAGGAATTCTATAAGAGCTAGGTGCATTAATAGCTTCGGTACCTTGAGAAACCCCGCTAGAAACTAGTAGACCCAAAGTTATCGCTAGTTGATAAGTGGTAATTATCGCACCCCTCATATTCTTTTGCGCAGCTTCAGCCTGATATAAAGGAACCACAGCGGATATTATGCCAATGCCGACACCAGAGACAACTCTCCCCACGATTAGCAAGGCCAGCCCAGATGCTGCAACTTGTAACGAATTCCCTATAGAGAAAATTATCACCGTACTGAATATAATTGTTGATTTTCTCCCATATACATCGGATATCCAAGGTGCCAATAGTGCACCTACGAATGTACCAAGTGATAGAAATGATACCAGAATTGATATCTGAGTGGCTGTAAAATACGAATGATTCGGTGCTATATGTTCTTTAACATATTTCATATCTGTAATACTATTGATCAAACCGGTATCGTATCCGTAAAGAAATCCACCCACTGCGACAAATAAACCGACACACGCAGTCATTATCGTTGACCGCAGTGGTAACGGCTGCGACAGTAAGTTGTTATCCATATCATCCACCTCTGTCGTTTGGCAATGCACCACTTGATCCTGTAAGTTGTCATCGAGCCCATACCGGTCCTCGGGGCTGTACGATATATTATCTTTGCTAAGTTTCATATAGTCATTAATGTCGTTATTATTATCATTGTTATTGCTGTCATACTGATGGTAAGTCCCTAAATCGATCCCTGTATTTATTCTATCACTCGGGAGTGATGTCCTCCTTCTGAGAGCATCTGAATCAATAAACCCTGTGGTTTTATGGGGTTGATCATCCACTTTCATCATGAGAGAAACTTCCCTTCTGTAATTTTAATTTTTAATTCAATAATCTTTAAAATATAGTCTAGTATTAGCTTATCTAAGTGAAAAAAGATGTCTATTTCCAGTTTACTAGTAAAATCCACAATTAAAACATTATATAGCTATTCCTCACCCGCAATTAATTTACCGATTTCTCTCAATATTTAGAATTTTTTTTGGTTTTTTTTTTTTCTGGTGTGACTTCTATACTCTAATTAATATTAAATCTCTAAATTGTAAGTACCCAGTACGGCATTCTAATGACACCATTAAGCATTCGAGGTTTATTGCAAGTAGTATCACTGAATGAGATGAAGAAGTTGGTGAACCCTTTGATAAAAATCAGTGCCATTTTTTTTTTTTTTTTTCAAACCAAAAAAAGAAAGAAAGAAAGGAAAAATTACACCAAGATTCCCAGAAACTCTCGTAGGAGGCCATTGTGCAAGTGAAAAGCACCAAATAAAAAAAAAAGAAATTTAAAAGAAAAAAGGCTATTTGTACGGGTATTTTAATACCCCACCTTTTCATTTACACATTATTCTTTTATTTCTTATGCACGTTGTGCAGGACAAGCAAAGAAAGCAAATGAACCTAACCACGTTACTGATTTCAACTAGTTGGGAAACCCCTCCCCATGAGAGATTAATGACACATTTGGTGTGGAGAAAAAGATTTTGATCTGTTTTATGCGATATTGGAAATACGAGGAGGAGAAGTTAGGTCAAAGCTATAAAATAAAAATAAAATAAAAAAAATGGGTAAATCAAATAAGAAGAAGGATAAGAAGAAGCTGAAGAGTTTACATAGTGCGTTAAAGAGTCTTTTGAAGGAGGAGAAGAGTAAGTCCAAGGTGCAATTGCAGGATAAGGCCGTACGATCGCGAACTCGGAAGGACAAGAGGGCAGAGTCTGAAGATGATCCAGTAGAGTACAAGAACGGCCGTGCATACATCCATTCGAAGGAGAATCAATTGATACCGCGACTTACCGATGATGAAGTCATGGAGAGGCATAAATTGGCTGATCAGAAGATGAAACAGGTGTGGTCCAGCATCATCGAGAAGTACGCAAACGTGGAGGACCAAGGTGATATTGTGGACTTACATACGGGTGAGATAGTTACCGACAATGGCCATGTACGAAACCTGAATGTCAAAGACACTGAATCTAAAACGAGGTACGACAGTGTGGTGATGGATATACTGTACGACAACAATAATGCAGAAGTGGAACAAGATGTAGAGCATTATAATCAATACAGCATATGGGACGACGACGACGATGATGATGATATTGATAGCGAAAAAGATGTAGAGGAAGATGAGGCAGCTTTCACAGATAATGAATCGTTGAGTGATTAGTAAAGCAGTTCCGATTTTGTAACATTATATACATGTGATAGATACGTACAATATAACATGATTGCACGGTGGCAATAATACTCCGGGTAAATTGCGGTGAATTCCATCACTAATAACGAATCTTGTTGTCTTTTCTTGAAAGAAAAAAAAAAAAATAATGAAAAATTGAAAAGCAAAACAAGATCTGTGTAATACTTTTTATATGGGAAAGGGTTCTTAAACAATAAGAGAATTCTAAGGACATCCTGCCGCACAACAAGCAGACACTTATTAATAGAAGGAAAACAAACTTTTTTTTTATTAAGTTTTCTTGTTTTTTCTCTTTGAGTTTATTTTGGTTGCAAAAAGAAGACAGGAGACTTGCTACCTTTTTGAAAAGAAGAAGAAGAAGAAAAAAATTTTTTTTTTCATTATAGCTTCTTTAAAGAAAGGTTGATAATAAAAAACATAGGAAAGAGCAAAGAACCCAATCGCAATTATACTATTGCATCAAGGATTAATATCGAGAAATAACTCCATATAATTCGGTGACTTTCGTTTTTTCTTTTTATTTTTTTCTCAAAAAACAAAAACAAATTCAAAGTCTTAGGATAAGAATAGTCCTTCAAAAAAAGACGAAGAAGAGATAAGAAGAGGTGAAATCTATTCTTATAGCAAACTATTTTCGGAAATACAATATAAAAAACTATTTCTGGAAACTAAAATTATATTAGGGAAGAGATAACATATCCGGAAAGAAATTTTATTTTTTTATCAGACGCTTTATTTCCTTAATTGGTTAATTTACAAATAAAAAATCATAAAAAAAAACTAAAAGAGAGAATATTGTGAATATATCGTTTTCAATTTTCTTTTCTTTTACCTGTATTATAAGTTCGAAAAAAAAAAAAAAAGATATTTATTTTTTTGGCATTTAGAAAGCATAAAATATTATTTGAGCTATAGAAATTAAAGGGAGAAGATAAACATCATCTCATTAAACGCATATTGGAAATAGTATTTTTTTTTTCTGCAAAGAACAAAAACTTAAAAAAAACATAAAAAAACATTAATATAACTCCTTTTTTTAAAAAAAAATGGTTGGTCAACAATTCTCTAGCGCACCATTGCGTACGGTGAAAGAAGTCCAATTTGGTCTATTCTCTCCAGAGGAAACTAGAGCCATTAGTGTTGCCAAGATTAGATTCCCAGAGACTATGGATGAAACACAAACAAGAGCAAAAATTGGTGGTTTGAATGATCCAAGATTAGGTTCCATTGACCGTAATTTGAAATGTCAAACATGTCAAGAAGGTATGAATGAATGTCCTGGTCATTTCGGTCATATTGATTTAGCCAAACCAGTTTTCCATGTTGGTTTTATCTCCAAGATTAAGAAGGTTTGTGAAAGTTTGTGTATGCACTGTGGTAAACTATTATTAGATGAACACAACGAACAAATGAGACAAGCTATTCAAATAAAAGATCCTAAGAAGAGATTTAACGCTGTTTGGAGTTTGTGTAAGACCAAAATGATTTGTGAAACCGATGTTCCTTCCGAAGATGACCCAACCAAACTTATATCAAGAGGTGGTTGTGGTAATGCTCAACCTACTATCCGTAAAGACGGTTTGAAATTGGTTGGTAGTTGGAAGAAAGATAAGAGCACTGGTGGTGATTCTGATGAACCTGAACAAAGAGTCTTGAGTACTGAGGAAATCCTGAATATATTTAAACACATTTCTCCTGAGGATTCTTATAGATTAGGGTTTAACGAAGAATTTGCTCGTCCAGAGTGGATGATTCTAACTGTCTTACCAGTTCCACCACCACCTGTTCGTCCATCCATTTCATTTAATGAATCTCAAAGAGGTGAAGATGATTTAACCTTTAAACTCGCAGATATCCTGAAGGCTAATATCAGTTTAGAAACGTTGGAACACAATGGTGCTCCTCACCACGCTGTGGAAGAAGCCGAGAGTTTACTACAATTTCACGTCGCTACCTATATGGACAATGATATAGCAGGTCAACCTCAAGCTTTGCAGAAATCTGGTCGTCCAGTTAAATCTATTAGAGCTCGTTTAAAAGGTAAAGAAGGTCGTATTAGAGGTAACCTGATGGGTAAACGTGTTGACTTCTCAGCAAGAACCGTCATTTCTGGTGACCCTAACTTAGAATTAGACCAAGTCGGTGTTCCAAAATCTATTGCAAGAACCCTTACATACCCAGAGGTTGTTACCCCATACAATATTGACCGTCTGAGTCAACTTGTACGTAATGGTCCAAATGAGCATCCTGGTGCTAAATATGTTATCCGTGACAACGGTGACCGTATTGACTTGAGATACAGTAAAAGATCTGGTGATGTTCAACTTCAATATGGTTGGAAAGTCGAACGTCACATTATGGATGATGATCCAGTTCTTTTCAACCGTCAACCATCTCTACACAAAATGTCTATGATGGCACACAGAGTGAAGGTTGTTCCATATTCTACTTTCAGATTGAACTTGTCTGTTACCTCTCCATATAACGCCGATTTCGATGGTGATGAAATGAACTTGCACGTTCCTCAATCAGAAGAAACTAGAGCTGAATTATCACAATTATGTGCTGTCCCACTACAAATTGTATCTCCACAATCTAACAAGCCATGTATGGGTATTGTGCAAGATACTTTATGTGGTATTAGAAAGCTAACGTTACGTGATACCTTTTTGGAATTCGATGAAGTCCTAAATATGCTGTATTGGGTTCCAGACTGGGATGGTGTTATTCCAACTCCTGCAGTTATAAAACCTAAACCACTTTGGACTGGTAAACAAATTCTTTCTGTTGCTATCCCAAATGGTATCCATCTACAGCGTTTTGATGAAGGCACTACATTATTATCTCCTAAAGATAATGGTATGCTTGTCATTGACGGTGAGATTATTTTTGGTACCGTTGATAAGAAAACTGTTGGTTCCTCCAGTGGTGGTCTTATCCACGTTGTTACTAGAGAAAAAGGTCCTACTGTATGTGCAAGATTATTTGGTAATATTCAAAAGGTTGTCAATTTCTGGCTGTTACATAACGGTTTCTCAACTGGTATTGGTGATACTGTTGCTGATGGTCAGACAATGAGAGAAATCAGTGAAACTATTGCTGATGCAAAGAAGAAGGTAGAAGCTGTCACCAAGGAAGCTCAGGCAAACTTGCTAACAGCAAAGCATGGTATGACACTTCGTGAATCTTTCGAAGATAACGTTGTGCGTTACTTGAACGAAGCCAGAGATAAAGCAGGTCGTCTTGCTGAAATGAACTTAAAGGATCTAAACAATGTCAAACAAATGGTTAGCGCAGGTTCTAAAGGTTCCTTTATTAACATTGCCCAAATGTCTGCATGTGTTGGTCAACAATCTGTTGAAGGTAAGCGTATTGGTTACGGTTTTGTTGATCGTACTCTGCCGCACTTCTCTAAGGATGATTATTCCCCTGAATCAAAGGGTTTTGTTGAGAACTCTTATCTAAGAGGTCTAACACCACAAGAATTTTTCTTCCATGCTATGGGTGGTAGAGAAGGTTTGATTGATACTGCTGTCAAAACAGCTGAAACTGGTTATATTCAACGTCGTCTGGTGAAGGCCTTAGAAGATATTATGGTTCATTATGATGGTACGACTAGAAACTCTTTGGGTAATGTCATCCAATTCATATACGGTGAAGATGGTATGGATGCCGCTCATATTGAAAAACAATCATTGGATACAATGGGTGGGTCTGACCAAGCATTCGAAAGAAGATACAGAATCGATCTATTGAATACCACAAACTCTCTTGAACCTTCATTGTTAGAATCAGGTTCAGAAATTATTGGTGATCTGAAGATTCAGACTGCATTGGATGAAGAATACAGACAACTGGTAGAGGATCGTCGCTTCTTGAGAAAAATATTTAGTGATGGTGAATCGAACTGGCCACTACCAGTCAATATCAGACGTATCATTCAAAATGCACAACAGACTTTCAGAATTGACCACACGAAACCTTCTGATCTAACTATACCCGAAATTATTAACAGTGTTAGAGATTTGCAAGATAAATTGCTAGTTTTACGTAGTAAGAGTGATATCATGCAAAAGGCTCAACAAGATGCTATTACTCTATTCTGCTGTCTAGTACGTTCCCGTCTAGCAACTCGTAGAGTCCTTCAAGAGTACAGATTGACTAAAGAAGCCTTTGAATGGGTCTTGAACAATGTTGAAGCTCAATTCTTGAGATCTATTGTTCATCCTGGTGAAATGGTCGGTGTTCTTGCTGCTCAATCCATTGGTGAACCAGCTACACAAATGACCTTGAATACTTTCCATTTTGCTGGTGTGGCATCTAAGAAGGTTACATCTGGTGTTCCTCGTCTAAAGGAAATTCTGAATGTTGCAAAGAATATGAAGACACCATCTTTGACTGTTTACTTAGAACCAGAATATGCTGCTGATCAAGAAAAGGCTAAGTTAATTAGATCTGCAATCGAACACACAACATTGAAAAGTGTTACAGTTGCTTCAGAAATTTATTACGATCCTGACCCTCGTACAACTGTTATTCCAGAAGATGAGGAAATTATTCAATTGCACTTTTCTTTGTTGGATGATGAAACTGAGAAGCTACTTGACCAACAATCACCATGGTTATTACGTCTAGAATTAGACCGTGCAGCCATGAACGATAAAGATTTGACTATGGGTCAAGTTGGTGAAAGAATCAAGGAGACATTTAAGAATGATTTGTTCGTCATCTGGTCTGAAGATAACGCCGATAAATTGATTATTCGTTGTCGTGTTGTTCGTCCGAAGGCTCTTGATGCCGAAACTGAGGCAGAAGAAGACCATATGTTGAAAAAGATTGAGAATACTATGTTAGAAAACATTACTTTACGTGGTATTGAGGGTATTGAACGTGTAGTTATGATGAAATACGACCGCAAGGTTCCAAACGAGACTGGTGAATACCAAAAGGTGCCTGAATGGGTTTTGGAAACAGATGGTGTGAACTTGTCAGAAGTTATGACCGTTCCTGGAATCGATCCAACTAGAATCTACACCAATTCTTTCATCGATATCATGGAAGTTTTGGGTATTGAAGCAGGACGTGCAGCATTGTATAAGGAAGTTTACAACGTTATTGCTTCTGATGGTTCTTATGTCAACTACCGTCATATGGCATTGTTAGTCGATGTTATGACTACCCAAGGTGGTCTAACATCTGTCACTCGTCATGGTTTCAACAGATCATCGACAGGTGCTTTGATGAGATGTTCTTTCGAAGAAACTGTTGAAATTCTGTTTGAAGCTGGTGCCTCTGCCGAGTTAGATGATTGTCGTGGTGTGTCAGAAAACGTCATCCTTGGTCAAATGGCTCCAATTGGTACTGGTGCATTTGATGTCATGATTGATGAAGAATCTCTAGTTAAATACATGCCTGAACAAAAGATCACTGAACTTGAAGATGGCCAAGATGGAGGCGCTACACCATACAGTAACGAAGCTGGTCTTGTCAACACCGATATTGATGTCAAGGATGAACTAATGTTCTCACCTTTGGTCGATGCTGGTTCCTCTGATGCAATGTCTGGTGGGTTTACTGCATATGGTGGTGCTGATTATGGCGGAGCCACCTCTCCATTCGGAGCATACGGTGATGCGCCAGCATCTCCAGGTTTCGGTGGCGTGTCGTCACCAGGTTTCTCTCCAAGTTCACCTGGTTACAGTCCAACATCTCCATCATATTCCCCAACTTCGCCTTCATATTCCCCAACATCACCTTCCTACTCGCCAACATCACCATCTTACTCGCCAACATCACCCTCCTACTCACCAACTTCCCCATCCTATTCCCCAACTTCTCCAAGTTACAGTCCAACATCACCATCCTACTCACCAACTTCTCCAAGTTACAGTCCGACATCACCATCCTACTCACCAACTTCTCCAAGTTACAGTCCAACATCTCCTTCATACTCTCCTACGTCACCAAGTTACAGCCCTACATCACCTTCATACTCCCCTACATCACCATCATATTCACCAACCTCACCATCATATTCACCAACCTCACCATCATATTCACCAACTTCCCCATCATATTCACCAACCTCGCCAAGCTACAGCCCAACCTCGCCAAGCTACAGCCCAACTTCCCCACAATATTCACCAACATCTCCAAGCTATAGCCCAGGCTCACCAACCTATTCTCCTAAGGATGAAGAGGAAAATAAGGATGAATAATTTCATCAAGAGCTTTAAATTTTTTATGCACCCGTTTATTATTCACTTCTTGATTTTTAACAATATCACTGTATCATATTTTATTTTATGTGTTAAATAGGTCATCTATCCTATAGATATTTAACAGTACATGCAAATTAATAAAGAAAATCCTAAATATTAATAACCGAAATCTTTATATATATAATATTGTGCTGATCTAGGTTGCATTCTAGGTCGCTTTCTTCGAGATTAATCCCTTGAAGATGTCGAAGGAATTCCCGTCAGGTTGTAAATGGAATACATTTCCAGTTGTTTGAGTATCACTACCAGGTGCCAATTCATGAGCAATTAGCATACCATAATCATCAGTTATTCCTTTTAAAATTGCACGAGAATCATTATGATCGGATAATGTTACCATTTGGTTGGTATGTAGCCAAAATTGATAGTACTCTGGAAGAACGACTTTGGCGCCATAATCGATAAAATTTTCTAAAATTACTTGAAGGTTGTTCATGTAAAGTGCTAACAGTTTTTCTGTTTTCACATATGGCAATGGTTCTAATCTAGCTTGCTCCCTTTCCTTATTTAATATATCAATCCAACTTTTTAGGGATGTAGTTGGTGCTTCGCTACTAACATTTAACCCACATCCTAACAAAAGGGAGTATTTATTATTAACAAAGTTAGTATTTACCAACAAACCAGATATTTTGACATATGCCGGCCCAATATCAGTCAAAGGTACTTGCTGATGGTCAAAGCCTGTATTTAGCAGTCTTAAATTTTTTTCCTTGTAGTATTTAGGATCCAAGGCGTATAAGTCATTTGGCCATTTGATTCTGACGGGGATGTCCTCATACCCAGGAGCATAACCACGAATGGCTTTACAATAAGCCAACATTGCCAAGTATTGAACAAAAACAACTGATATATTATTGCCAGTTTTTGGAGATACCATTGGCAAATTTAATACTGCAGTAGAGGCACAGACACCTCTAGGATTAACCCACACATTGTTACCTCTACCACGGCCAGCCAATTGGATGGACCCAACAAATAACATCGAATTGTCAGGAATCGATTGCAGAAGCACCTTATTATTATTTAATAAAGTACTCGTAGAGGTCAAAACCTCACCATACAACAATAGAGAGCCCAAAGAATTTTCAGGATTTAAGTGCTCAAAGTAACGTTTAAAATCAAAATCGCCTGAAATCTCACGAGGTGGCAAGCTATCATCATCAGACGGAAATATAACCGCCTTTGGAGAGTCTTCAGGGTCCTCTTTAGACAAGAGACTGTTGACCTTTTCGAAGTTCTCTCTATAACCCTTATACAAAAGGAATCTGTCTACTGTACCATCAAATTCACCATGATCTTCTCTAGTTTCATAATTTTCTATAACGTTTTCAAGATTAGCTTCAAAAGCAGATACCAATTCATTCTTACTTCCCGGTTTGGCACCCAATAATAACGGAGTTAAATGAGAAGGTCTTCCAGAACCTGGAGAATCATTACACTTTAAACCTACTGCAGTAAGAATCTTTTTCATAAATTCTAGTCTCTTTGGCTCGTATTGTTCCAAGATTCCCAAAATTTCCTTTTGGATTTTCTCATCTCCATTCTTTTCCAACAGTCTAGGTGTAAATTCTGGATGTGGGCCGGTCAATAGAGCTTTACCCTTACCAACCCTACATAATACAACAGCAGCTGCATGTGTGGCCTTTGAACTTGGATTATCTGAGAACTGTATACTAGCTTGGTCTCCATAACGAGCCAGAACTTCAACATTATCGTATATATCAGCATCCACAAAACAACTTCCACCGTTGTAGTAAGTACAAAACTCTGTTCCATCGTTGACCAGGATTTTAGCTGCACGAGCACCTAGTTCACTATTATATTCAAATGTACCAAATACAGGTCCTCTAGTAATTCCAGGGAAAAACTTCAACTCTCTGTCACCAACAACTTCCATGACAGGGTCGCCCTTAGCAAATTCACACCTACTGCTACCAAAATACCCACCTGCACAGAACCCTATGTAAGTTCCGCCGTAATGGTTCACAAATTTCCTGATCTTTGGAATAACTCTTTTACAGTCAGCAACATACGGTAGGTCTCTACCTCCTGGAAAGACAATTGCAGCAGCTTTACCCATCCAGGGTTCCTGCTCAAGAGTTCGAATGGTCACTGTACTAACCGCATAATATGGCTCCAAAAACATACGTAGCGACTCTACAACATGTCTAACCGAGCCAGGTGTTGTACCACGACCCTCATATACCAAAACATTCATGGTTGTATTGTGTTAATAGATATATTGATAAATTCTAATCGATAGAAAAGCAAAAACAAAATATCTTAGGAACCTCTGCCCTATTTATACCTTTTTTTTTGCTGCTTATCCACTTGGTACAAACGTTCAACCAATTTCCTTGTTATCTTGCAACAATCCCAGCCTAAAACCAAAAATCAAGTGGTTTTTTAGTCATTGTTTGATGGATCAAATGCTCATCGCCATTTTTTTTTTCACTTTTCCTTAGCCCCAGTGGAAAAAGAAAATTTCACATGTGGAAAGGGAATTCCAATGTAGTTAAGGATTTTCTATTTTAGTCATGATGAGCTGACTCACAGTTTGTTGCTTGTATATAAACAGCAAGAAAACTAACAATACTATTTTCTAATAACTTCCATTTCTTTCAATTCAACAAACACAGGATGCTATATTATAGATTAGGCATTCAGACGAGACTAAAGTGTAATGTATTGATGCAAGTGAGGCACCAATCTAAGGTTGTCAAGCCATTGAGCGTACTTACAATACCGAACGTCATTACAATTTCCAGGATTGTCACTACACCAGTTATCGGGTACTGTCTTTTACACAACCAACTAGTTCCAGCGCTTTCTTTATTTGCGTACTCCAGTGTCACAGATTTTTTGGATGGTTACATTGCTCGGAAATACAACATGAAGTCTGATGCTGGTACGATTTTGGATCCCATGGCCGACAAACTTTTGATGATTATTACTACAACGGCACTGGCATTCCCACCTGGGCCACAGATAATTCCTATGGGCATAGCGTCATTGATACTGGGGCGTGATGTGCTGATGGGTTTCAGTGCTTTGTATATACGATACAGCTCTTTAAAACAGAAGTACGGTAGTGTAAATTGGGAGTCCTATTGGAATTTCTTCAAGTTCCCTAGTGCAGTAGTAAAACCACTGATGATATCGAAATGGAATACTTTCTTACAAATGATATATCTCGGTTTAGGTGTAGTAATGCTAATATTAGATTCTGACATGTTGAAAAGTGATAATAAAGAAGAGGAAGCCGAAGATAAAGATAACAAAACAGTGGAAAATTTTAAAACCGGCTTCAAATGGTTTGGTTACATTGTAGGTGCGACGACTATTCTCAGTGGGACCTCATATATTTTCAGCAAAAGTGCAGTGACCTACTTGAGGAAGTTTTAATTCGAATGGTACAAAATTAATTGTTATACTTTGTAAATATATCTCATCATTTTAAATATATAGATAGCATCTGCAACCATCTGTTCTTCAGTAGAGAATAATGCATTAAAGGGTTTGCTTTAAAAGAGGAATTAAATAACAATATATACTAATTAATTTCATTTTTACTTTCTCTTTCTTTTTTCAATTTATCTAGTTGATCTTGCTTGTGGTTTTAACGGCTGAATGTAATATCGTCAATACGTAGAATAGACTTGACACACTCTGAAGCTAGTGTGATGGCACTTGTACTGACCAAGACAGGTTGTAAGATATGTTCTTCGTAAGTGTTAGTGGTTCCAGATCTTCTAACTGAGATACCATCGTTGACTTCACCGTTTTCGTGCTTAGAGCGCAGCTCGGTAATGACCTTAATACTATTTAGACCTGCATTTTCGGCTAATGTAGTTGGAATAACTTCCAAAGCCTGGGCAAATTCCTGCCAGATATATGCCTCAACACCTTCCATAGATCTTGATTCTTTTTCTAACCTCCTTGATATTTCAATTTCTGGTGCACCACCACCGGCTATCAGACCCTTTTGTTTCACTAGACAACGGATGACACATAGAGCGTCGTGTAAGGAACGTTCAGTTTCATCTAATATCATACTATTGGCACCACGGATGATGACCGAGACTGTTGGCTTGGCGTTGTTACTCTTGATACCAGAAAGTTTGACGATCTTGGTACCATCACTGTCTATTTCTTCCACCAAATCAGCAGAACCTAGTCTATCTTCTGTGAACAATTCTAGGTCAGCAATTGGCTTACAACCCAAACTCTTGGACAAAAATTCTATTTCTTCTCTTTCGATATCCTTCACAACCATGATACCAAGCTTAGCTAGGAAATGCAGGGCTAAATCGTTAACTGCATCTCTTAGGATAGATTTTTGGATTAACAGCACGTTACACTTAGCTTTCTTGATAGTTTTACAAATATTTAGTAGGTATGCTCTTTCTTCTTTTAAGATCTTATCCATTTGTCTATAATCGCTGACAACAATGTTATTTTCGGTATCTGGCTTTGGTGGGGAAATTTGGAACTGAATCAAACCAATCTTGGCTTTCTCCTTCATGCTTGGACCACCCGCGGTCTTAACAGCGGTTTGTGTCAACACAACACCATCCACCATCTCGGTGTCACCGATGGTACCACCTACTTTCTTAATCAATCTGATATCGTTCAAATCAACAGAGTCGGCATCTTTCTCAGTAATCTTTAGTACAGAGTCTACAGCCAATGGAGACAAAAAGGAAGAGTATTGGGAGACAATCTTAGAACTCAACGAAGTAGACGCAGCACGGATCAGATCTTCTCTATCGGTAAGAGAAATAGGGTGGCATATCTCCAACAGAATATCAACAGATCTCTTAGCAGCCCTTTGAAAGGACTCGGCAATGATGGTTGGGTGAATACCTTTATTCAATAATCTATCAGCAGCACCTAACAGCGCACCTGTCAAGATAACAACTGACGTAGTACCGTCACCAGCCTCAGAGTCCTGAGCTGCAGACACATCAACCAGCATTTTCGCAACAGGATGCAGGATAGCCATCTGCTTCAAGATAGTATGCCCATCGTTAGATATAATAATTTCACCGCGCGATGTCTTTATCATCTTATCCATACCCTTAGGACCCAGAGAGGTACGAATAGCGTCTGCAACAGCCCTAGCGGCAACAATGTTCGCACGACGCACCTCTTGAGGCTTCTCCTTGTTCTTGAAAGTCGCATTAGAAGGACTCTTCTTCGCCACAGCACTCATCTCTAAATCTTTCTCTATATTATATATTTTCTCTATTAATGTATTTTTTTTTCACAATATCCAAAGAATAATTAAAAAAAACACTTAATATCAGCCCAATTGACACCTTTTTATACCAATTAGATGCTATTATCCCCTTCTGTACAGTACTGTCTTGATCAATTGTGTTGAATGAATTTATCGTGTTGGTGATGCCAAAAAAAAAATTTTTTATTTTTTCCTTCAAAAAAAACCTTTACCGTGGCGAATTACGTAGTAAGTGACGGACACATGACTTCCCAATACAGATTAAATATATTACCGAAATGAGATTGATGTTGTTTTGTTCAAAATGGTCCACACACTACTGGTATAATTATAATTATAACCCCCCAAAGCTACTATCACAACAACGTTTATACAAAGTGCTACAATATTCTTGGTATAGAGATAAAATACCACCGGATTCTCTAAAAAACTTACGAATATTACATATATCATACTGTATTCTGCACTGTATTACACTCTGATTTACTACAGTACAGTTCAATAACACAGAAACACTATTTAGTACTACACTGTACTGTATTGTATTACACTGTATTGTACTACCATCTTCACAACTCCCAGAATACGTGCCAATTCATCCATAACTGCTGCAATCCACCAAAGGGTACCCCCTTACAAACGGTGAAAATACCTGGTTTCTGTACGGGGTTTTGTTAGCAAAAATTGCAGGGTTTCTCAATTCTGAACAGATTTTCACAACTTAATCATATCGTACTGTACGGGGTGTGAATATTATCTTATACTATTGTACATATATTATACTGTAGTATACTGTACTATAATGTAGTATACTGCACAAAGACTACATTAGACTACACTGTACTATACAGTAATGCACATTACTATACAGCAATGCACAGTACTATACAGCAATGCACAGTACTATACAGCAATGCACAGTACTATACAGCAATGCACAGTACTATACAGCAATGCACAGTACTATACAGCAATGCACAGTACTATACAGCAATGCACAGTACTATACAGCAATGCCCTATACAGCAATGCACAGTACTATACAGCAATGCACAGTACTATACAGCAATGCACAGTACTATACAGCAATGCACAGTACTATACAGCAATGCACAGTACTATACAGCAATGCACAGTACTATACAGTACTATACAATTCTATACTACTCTATGCATCATTGTATAGCATACTTTAGTGTACAATACTGTATTGTAGTGTTACATACTACATTATACTATATTGTACATATACTGTATTACAACATACTGTACTGTACTGCAGAATATTCTTACACGGTACTATCTATGAATGTGCTACATTTTAATATATGTCATCTCTCCCCCATAATTCCAACTCAATTCAGCCAAATCCAGCAAATCGACCAAGGGTACCCCCTTACAAACAGGAAAATCGGCACTTTTTGTACGGGGGTTTGTTAGTGAAATTTGCAGAGATTCATAAAAAACAGAGAAACTGCTAGAGCTACGACATTATCGTGGTGTACGTAATGGAGTAATATTCAACACCACACACACACTACAATATACAAGACAGTTTACAATACATCAACACGCTACATGGTTTACAATAAAATGATATGTAGTACAATACAATACGACAGTACATTACAAATCGCTGCTACAGAGAGCTCTCTTCCAGGGGACAATTTAACCAAGGTGGTACTGGAAAAACAGGCAATATTCTGTACTGCACTTTTTTAATGGAAATCCACAATATATTTCTCAAAAGTATAGAAATCAGATTATCTACATAAACATCTATTCCGAGTTATTGCTGATAGACAATATCTGTTTTCAACCTTGATCCGACGCAAAATAACTAAAAACAAGAAACAATTCATACTGCGTGAACCTTGATATTTCTGAGGTTCGTAGAGCCGTTAACAGATGTAGATATCAAGGTTGTATGGTGTTGTATACTTCTCAAAACATAAATCATTTACATCAATACTGTGCGTTATGACACCTCCTATTAAACCTGGTTAACATCGTTGACATATGGTGCTTATTTTCACGTGGGGTTTTCGTAGATTATTGCATACGGCTGTTGTTCGGATTTTAAAGGTTTTTGTTGTATGGTTACATAAGAGAGTTGATTCCAATTCGGTAAGAGAACCAATTTCCCTGATACTGCAGCAGGATATTAACAGATATTTGAAATAATGTCGAAGGCTAATGTGGTTGTTGTTGGTGCTGGTGGTGTAGGTGTTGTTAGCTCGCTGTCTATGTACCATGCGGGGAAATGTGAGTTGTCGATGGTGGTCCGGAGTGACTTCGACCAAGTGCTTAGCGAGGGGTATACGATTGATTCGTGTGATTACGGTGAGGTGCGTGGCTGGAGACCACATAATGTGTACCGTGATGTGGAGGAGGCCAGCAAGAGTGGGAAGTTCTTTGACTACATAGTCATCACGACTAAGAACATCCCTGATGGTCCTCGTAGCTCTACAATGCCAGTTCTTTGTAAACCATTTTTGGAGAGTAACGGTAGTATTGACCCCAACAGATTGACCTCTATAGTTTTGATCCAAAACGGTATTGATATCGAGAAGGAGTTGGTCACCACTTTGAAACCTGCGGACTACAACAACTACGTCGTGTTGTCAGGTGTTGAGATTGTGGGGTCGACTAAAGTTGGAAAAGCACACATCAAACATGTTGGTACGGACAATTTGTCCATTGGTGCCTTTGATCCTGATGATAAACGCGCCATCGAGAGCGCTAAGAGGTTTGCTGTGATCTACGATGCCGGGGACAAGAACCACGTCGAGTTCGATGAACGTGTACGCTACTCCCGCTGGAAGAAATTGCTATACAATGCAGCTATAAACACCACTACTGCGATTGTCGGCCTAGACGTCCCTAGAACCATTGAGTTTGGCTACGAGGACCACACCAAGTCTGCATTGTTCATGCCAGCGATGCACGATATCGTCAATATCGCCGCCTCTGAGGGGATTGTCATTGAGGAGAAATTTATCGACTTCTTCGTGAACATCTCTGCTAAACGAATGTTTACACCATCAATGTGTGTTGACGTCCAGAAGGGACAATTAATGGAACTCGAGGTGATCCTAGGAAACCCACTCAAAGTCGCCAAGCAGAACGGTGTAGAAACTCCAACACTCACATTCTTGTACAATATCCTAACTATCATCCAGAATAAACTGAAGGAACAAAACGGTTTATTGAAATTTGACGAAAAAACTTGTTCCATCATCCATTGATTGCTATTATATATGCGTGTTTTGTAATATAAAATAGGTCGAGATAATAATAAAAAAAATTTATTAGTGTAAATAAACAATTTTGAAGAACAATATGATCAAATCGAGTTATTAGTTTATGTCATGTATCACCATGAACGTATATTCACGAGACTTCGATATTTCATTTTCCGAAGGCGGACGTGTTTTTTTTTTGTTATTTTGAAAGGATTCGACCGTTCCATTTTTTTTTTTTACTTTTTTCTATTGGGAAGGGGATTTCAAGATATATTTTTTTTTTCAATTAGCATTAAAACCATCAATTGATCATTTGCAACAAGATCAAACAACGGCCGTATTACAAGGAAACGAAAGGAGGTCGAAAATACTAGCAATAAAAACAAAAAGATGAAGTTGCTAACCAAATTTGAGTCCAAATCTACTAGGGCTAAAGGTATTGCCTTCCATCCTTCTAGACCATGGGCTTTAGTCGCTTTGTTCTCTTCTACAATTCAATTATGGGACTATAGAATGGGTACATTACTACACAGATTTGAGGGTCATGAGGGTCCAGTTCGTGCAGTTGATTTCCATCCTACTCAGCCTATCTTCGTTTCTGCTGGTGATGATGCTAGCATTAAGATTTGGTCCTTGGATACCAACAGATGTTTGTACACATTGAACGGTCATATGGACTATGTTCGTACAGTTTTCTTCCACAACGAGTTGCCATGGGTGATCTCTGCGTCTGACGATCAAACTGTTAGAATCTGGAATTGGCAGAATCGTAAGGAATTGTCCTGTTTGAGTGGCCACAACCACTTTGTTATGTGTGCACAATTCCACCCAACCGAAGATCTTGTGGTCTCAGCCTCTCTGGATGAAACTGTTAGAGTTTGGGATATTTCTGGTCTAAGAAAGAAGCACTCTGCTCCAGGGATCACTTCTTTCGAAGAATCCATGGCTGCACAACAGAACTTGCTAGATGGCGGCTTTGGTGATTGGAAGGTTAAGTTTATCCTAGAAGGACATACACGTGGTGTTAACTGGGCTTCTTTCCACCCAACTCTTCCATTAATTGTCACTGGTGGTGATGATCGTCAAGTTAAATTGTGGAGAATGAGCTCTACAAAGGCCTGGGAAGTCGATACCTGCAGAGGCCATACTAATAACGTTGATTGTGTTGTCTTCCACCCAGAGCAAAACTTGATTCTATCGGTTGCCGAAGACAAGACCTTGAGAATTTGGGATTTGGACAAGAGGACCCCTGTCAAGCAATTCAAGAGAGAGAATGACAGATTCTGGTTGATCAGATCCCATCCAAACATGAGTTTATTCGGTGCCGCCCACGATTCTGGTATTATGATCTTCAAGCTAGACCGTGAAAGACCAGCTGCCACCACCTACCAAAACCAATTGTTTTTTGTCAACAAGGAAAAACAACTACAGAGCTTCGACTATGGCAAGAAGGTCACATCTTTACCTTATGTGACTTTAAACAAGTTGGGTCAAACTTGGAATGCTTTCCACAGCATCTCTTACAACCCATCTCAACATTCTGTTTTGATTAACGAAGGTAATGACAAATTTGGCTTGGTTGTCTTGCCAAAACAACCAACTGGTGCTGTCGAACCAACTAGTGTTATTGAAGATGCTGGTTCCTGTGCTACTTTTGTCGCTCGTAACAGATTTGCTGTGTATAACAAGGCCAACCAAGTCATCGAGGTCCGTACCCTAGATAACAAGGTGACCAAGACCATTCGTATTGAAGATCCAGTTAATGATATGGTATATGCTGCTCCAGGTACTGTTTTATTGCTACATCCAAAGGAGGTTGTCTTGTTTGATGTCCAACAAGGTAAGAAGGTAGCTCAGATGCATGTCAAGAACGTTAAATATGTTGCTTGGTCTAATGATGGCCAATACTTGGCAATGATGAGTAAACACACTATTACCATCACTAATAAACGTTTGGAATTGATTAACTCCATGCACGAAACCATTAGAATTAAGAGTGCTGCTTGGGATGAAAGTGGTGTCCTAGTTTACACTACTTTGAACCACATCAGATACTCTCTGCTAAATGGCGACCATGGTATTATCAAGACCCTGGAAAAGACTCTATATATCCACAAGGTTCAAGGCAAGCTCGTTTACGCCCTAAACCGTGATGGTGAAATGGAAGTATTAAACATCGATCCAACCGAATACCGTTTTAAGAAGGCTTTGGTCAACAAAAACTTTCCAGAAGTTCTACGTATCATCAAGAATTCCAACTTGGTTGGTCAAAATATCATTTCCTACTTGCAAAAGTCTGGTTATCCAGAAATCGCACTTCAATTTGTTCAAGATCCACAGACAAGATTTGATTTGGCTCTGGAATATGGTAACCTAGAAGTTGCCACAGAAGAGGCTAAGAAGCTGAATAACAATGCTACTTGGGACAAATTAAGTCAAGAAGCTCTTGCACAAGGTAACACTTCTCTAACTGAGATGGTTTATCAAACCCAAAATGCTTTTGACAAGTTGTCTTTCCTATACACTATTACTGGTGACCATTCCAAGCTAAGTAAGATGGAAAAAATTGCTGAGAACCACGGCGCTACTTCCAGTGTATTGATGAACTCTTTCTACAGTAACTCCGTTGAAAACAGAGCCAAACTATTTGCCTCATCTGGTTCAAACCCATTGGCTTATGCAATCGCTAAATCAAATGGTAATGAAGAGATGGCCGCATTCTACTTATCAGAAGCTGGAATTGATGAGGCCAATGTTATTCTACCAGATGAGTTGTTTCCATCTAATAATGTTAAGGAACCTTGTGTTTCTGAACCTCTCCAATCATGGCCATTGAAGGAGGCTGAATTGTCTTACTTCGAAAAGGCTGTTTTGGGCCAAATTGAAGATTTTGGTGCCGACGAACCAGAAAATGAAGAAGAAGAAGCCGCTGCCACTCGTGATGAAGAGGTTTTCTTTGATGATGAGGAATTGGCTGTGGATGAAGAAGATGCATGGGACTTGGGTGACGATGACTTGCAAATTGGTGGTGATGAAGAAGTGGTTGCTGATGAGCAAAATGTCGAAGTCGCAGTTGATACTGACAATGAAACTGCCCTATGGGTTAAAAACTCTAAGCTGGCTTCTGTTTTGGCTGCTTCTGGTGCTTTTGAAGCTGCCGCCCAAGCTTTGAACAAACAAGTTGGTATTGTTGACTTCGAACCATTAAGAAGCTATTTCATGGATATATTCGAAGGTTCCAGAACGTACATGGCTGGTACGCCAAATGATATCCCTCCAATCGTTGGTTATATTAGATCCAATGCCGAGGCTGATGTTCCAGAGGAGGCTTTACCAAGAACATCTGGCATGGAAGTGGTAACAGCAAAGATTAACGAAGGTTTCAAGCAATTTAAGGCCAATAAGCTAGAAGATGCAATTGAAACATTTAGAGAAGTAATATACAGAGTTCTTTTCCTTGCTGTCAATGATGAAGAGCAAGAGACTTTGGCTCATAAAGCCCTTGAAACTGCTAGAGAATATATTCTAGGTCTCTCAATTGAGCTTGAGCGTCGTGCTTTGCCGGCTGAAAATGTCAAGAGAAACTTAGAACTGGCCGCTTACTTTACTAAGATTAAGTTGGCTCCAGCTCACCGTAGCAACGCTTTGCAGGTAGCTATGATCCAGAGTTACAAGAACAAGAATTTTGTCCAAGCTTCTTACTTCGCTGGTGAATATCTGAAGATTGTTTCTTCCGGTCCTCGTGCTGATCAAGCCAAGAAGATCAAGGATAAAGGTGATTCTGTTGCCCATGATGCTGTTGAAATTGAATTTGATCCATATGCTGAATTTGAAATCTGTGCCGCTACCCATACACCAATTTACAAGGATTCTCAGTCCGTTGAAGACCCACTAACTGGTGCTAAATATCATACCTCTGAGAAGGGCAAGATTGATAGAATTGCTAAGATCTCTCAAATTGGTGTGCCGGCTTCTGGTCTAAGAATTAAACTTTAGTTACATGTCCATGATTATATATAAAGACAACCTAATATGTATTTGGTATGTATAATAAATTGTTAATAAAAAATACGCAAATGTTTATTTATACTACTGCCTTATAAAATTATGTTTCAGTTAAGGTACAAGGTACATATGTTTAAAGAAAATCTAAGTTCTAAAGTTCAAAAAATAAATAAAAAATGAGTGGGTCATTATAAAGTCATTAATTTTGGTTAACATGCGTGATAGGATAAGTTTCATCTTTTCCTTGAAGGAGGTGGTGGAGGCGGTGGAAGTTTACTTCTTTCCTTTCTCTTTGTCAAAGACTCAGCAGAAAGTTGAACACTACCCTTTGTCAACCTAGGTTTTACAACAGGAGGAGGGCCATTAGTGATTGTAGGTGTCAAACATGTGCTTGAACTGATACTGTCATATCCAGCTGACGATACAGAACTAACATCTGATGTATCAGTTTCTATCCAATCCACATCAGTCAAACATCGCTTTGCCAAACGGACTGTTGTTTGATGCTCGGGTGTAATATGACAATTATCACAAATATTTCCTAACTTTGAAAGATACATAAAGAGATCCGTCAAGTCATCTTTTCTATAATGTGTGATACTAATTTCAGTGTTTATTAACAATGGTAGTAATACTCTTAAGAAGGTATTTCTCAGCACTTCCTGTTTTTCATTAACATTCTGTAGTTCCCTAATAAGAACGTCAATGAAAACATTCAGATCATTCAAATAAAAGAAATTCATTGCTACATCATTTTCTGTTGTTGTAACCACAAGATATATCAATTTACACATCATAATCTGCAAAGAGGGTTCCGTAACCCTATTAAATTTCAGCAGTAACAATTCGACAAACCGTTTTGAAATAGACGAGTTTAGAAGACATTTAAAAACCTTATTTTCCATCTCATACTGCTTCGAAAATAGAATATACTGTTCATTTAAGGCGAGCAATATTTTAAATTGAGCATTGTTAAACATATCGTCAGTTGTATCAGACCTGATGGAGTTCATAAGGAAATATGTGAAAAAATCGTCAACGATCTGGACATTTTCAATTGAACATTTACCATATTTATAAATCAAGAACAATAATTCCATTAACACAGTTGAAATCTGTTTCATATCTTCCAGGATGCTCAAATCGATATCTGTCCACTCGGCCATCTTGGGATTAGTAATTTGATCTTCGGCTATTCCACGTTCTGCCCCGTATTTCTGAATATATGCTAGTGCAGTATACAATGTATTATAAAACACATTATAACCCTGGTACTCTAGCATAGTTTCGAGAGAACTCACATCTCTCTTGGACTCGAATAGTAAAATATAGACAATGATGAATTTCATATTCATCTCTAGTAAATCAATATTCAACAAAGACAGCAGTTTACTAATACAGAAGTTCTTGTTTAATTTAAAGAGATCAGATTCAGTAAACAGTAAAGACATTCTAAACAAATCTTGGTCTGTCTTGATCTCCTCTTTATAACTATCTGTAGACAGCTTGATATATTTCACCAAATTAGAGTTCACATTGAATTCATTATCAGACTTGGAATGAGATTTAGGAAGCATAACTACCTTCTCCATAGACTCCCAAAATTCAATTTGTGCATGGTTCGATTGTACTGGGTTATCCATAGAATTAGGTGTATCGAGAAGCATTAATTTTAAATCTTATCATATAAATAGAAATGTTAGGTCAATTTCCTTTCTATACAAGCAAATTAACCCTGGAAGGTAATATAAATGAATGAAAGAAACAAAAAAAAGATCTTGCTATTCGCTTATATCAATATAGAATCCTTTGCTAGTTGACTCGTTTTATGGATTATTTTAAAGGGTTGTGTTCTTGATTCATTGAACCTTTTTTTTTATTTTTTTTTTCTTCCCACTTACAAAAAATGGCTGCATGCTACGATCATAATATAATGAATAGATAGATATCTTATTTAAATACACAAAAGATATTTTGCTACTAATATTGTGTTTGTTGGGAACATGTCACCCAAAGAACAAATTAGCATACTAAGCATAGTACAATATTTATTTCATATTTCTTTAAAGGAAAAAAAGGAAAATTATTTATAAAATACTTACCTAGCTTTCAAACCGTGCATTATCTCCTCCTTTGTTATCAGATGGCCAATGGTTTCAATATGGTCTAATAGTTGATCAACATTATCAGACCACTCGTTCAATAGTTCACAAGAGTTTAGAGGCTTCTCGAAATTCACTATCTTAGCTGGTCTATTGACCTTAGCATATATGACACCTTGATTGACCAAGTTACTGATGAATGTTTCAGTTTCAGATTCTGTTAGGTCCAGTAGTTCATTTAATCTGGCTAATGTGATTCTGGAGTAGTATTCGGAGATAACCCTTAAGTTGTGCTCAACGACTCTTTTCTTTAGTTCATCCCAATGGTGCTTGTTTTCATTACCACCGAAGGCAATGGCGTCTTGGTTCAATACAGGTTCATATGTCTTCTTTATGTTAGGCCATCTCATCAATTCCTTTGTTGTAAATAGTTTAACTAGAGCTTCCTGTTGTTCCAATTTCTTCAAGTTATTGTCTAGTTGTATCTTGTGAATTAAATCGTTTTGTAAGTTACCATATGGTGACAAAATTAAGAAGTAAACCATATGAGAAAGAGCTGCCTTCCATTTTTCTTCATCGTCTTTCACTGACTTCGTTTCGTAAATTTCTTGGAAATATTGGGCTACTTCCAAGAAGTCTCTCTTATGTAAACCAATTTTGATTAACAGTTGGTAATATTCCAGCTTCAATGATTCGTACTTAACATTCTTGAAAGTTTTCTTTAGAACCTTCCTTGAGAAAACTGTAGCTTGAGAGAAGTCACCCTTTAGAATACTCAATTCCATTTGCTCTAGGATAAACTCAATCTTTTCTGACATTTCCATAGAGCCATAGGTCTCCACTTGCAATTCACATAAGATATCAGCAGCCTTTTCAATATTGCCTTCTGCTCTCCTGATGTGTGCCAGTTCCCTGGTAACTCTTGCTCTTTCAACTTCAACAAATATCTTATTCTCAGTGACAGTTCTTATCGTCTCAATAGTTGTAATCTTAGTCTTTAATGGCAAATTCTTGTCCTCATCCAAACATTTCATAGTTCTTTGAACCATATACTGAATTGATAACTTTAGCTGACCATGCTTCTTAGAAAGAAGTGTCAATTGCTCGTCCAGTTCTTCCCATTTGTTCTTGCTAACCAACAAATCAACAATTTTGGCCAAAACTTCTTTAGAAGACGCTAAGTCCGCAGCTTGTCTTGTCTTCTTCTCAAGAACTAGTAGCTTATCCAATGCAGCAGCATCATCAGTCTTGGCTAACTTCTCAATAACAGGAAACTCTTCTTGCAAGATCTCAGAATAATCCTTCTCAGCTTTAATTGGTGCGTCTCTAGACATGTTTTCTTCTTCTGTTTTAAATTCTTAAATTAAACAAGGATTATTTTCTTAACTATTTCAAACAAACCTCTTTTTCCCCTGGAATACCTCCAAAATTGAGAAATAAATATAATAGGTAATCTGGTAAGGCTTATTACTAATAGTATCAAACCACTTTAGTGCTCAAAAGTCTGCAATTCCAATAATTGCAAGCATTTAAAAATGAAAAGCCATTTCCTTTAAAAAAATAAAATCATTTTTCCCCTTCCTTAAAAGACGAGGTTCGCCACCGCTGTGTATCGTATTTTGTGATCCTATACAAAAAACAGAATATATTTGAAATATACTTGCTAATCGATACATTTATTTGTTCTATATATATAACTAAGATTGCTATTTTAAGGCGATATAAGCTACAATAACTGTGGACACAGGAGACCTTACGAAAAGCAAAAAAATAAAGAAAAAAATAAAAATTAATTAATTAGTTAATAGGAACAACAATCATTCTGAACCGCTCAACGACCAACATCTGATTGTTTATAGTACTCCTTTACCAAGCCCAGGACACCTCCACCTTTTAAATTATCACGGGACTGACTTACACCATTTCCATTCAGTCTTTCTTCATTCCCATCGTAGTTATTAACAGATGGTGACTGTAAAAATGATTCATCGAGTTGTTGTCTCTTGCCTTCATTAGTTCTAGGATTCTCATTAAGGACATGGTGGCCAATTCTAAATAGTTCTGGTTTCTGTCCAGGTCTAAACTGCTTCTTCCAAGAGTATTTGTTAGCTAGGATTTCACTACTGCCGTCATCAATCGTATCCTGAATTTCATGGCTACGATTACGGTGCTCAATCTCGTCAAAACTCTCCCTTCTTTTTGCCGGTATTTGGTATTTACCAAGCATGTTATTTTCATTTTCATAATCATCTAAGAAATACATGTAGGATTGCATCATCTTCTTCACAGCCTCATCTGGTTCGGAGTCCGATTCATTTTCATGCATAGCAGACTCTTCGCCATTTGCTGTATCTTCATTTTGAAAGTGTTTTTTAACAGCATTTTCATCACCGTCATAGACGGCATATTTACAAACATACCCTAGTCCGTCAATGTATACCGATGAATCTCGAAAGAAATCGACAATTTTTCCTGCTGAATTTGGTAAAGAAAACCACAATATAAACGGAGTTGTAATCAAGCTTGCAAGTTCTCGAAGCAAAATGGTGATCCGCAAATTGTATAAATCACAGAATTCCTGTTTCACATATTCAGTGTGGTACTTATCTTTCCAAGATTCCGGCATGTAATGTGTAAATGTAGAAAGTTCCTTAAGTGTTTCTTCAGGATCAAAAACATGGTACTCTTTTGAAAGTGATCCCTGACTCACTGACCATATAGCACCCAAAACAGTGATATAGAATAATACAGATTTATCATTAGTTATTTCAAAATTTAGGAAATTTTCAGGATCAAATAGTGCCAAAAGAGCCAAGATAGCTACAAATGATCCAGAGACGAAGGCTACAAATTTGAAAATCAAATTCATTTTCTCCTTTGGAAATTGATCAATATATTTATTGGCAATTTCGGTGCTTAGTCCAATCCTTCTTCTAAATATATGATATAACTCATTATATTCCCTGAATTTCCATTCTGCTAGCGGCGTATATTGTCTTGCTCCGATACTTTCTGGGGATGTCTTATACTCATTAAAATACCTGAAAAAATATAATAAAACAAAATAAGAAACCAGGAATGGAGATAACAAAATATTTAAAAATCCTGCAAGCATGAATCTCTTCTGTAACTCACTGACAAAAAAGTCCCTTTGCGATTGTTTTAGGAAGCCTTGTTTGATGAAACCAGCATCATTAAAAACAAATCCCATAACGCAAAGATTAATGTTCCATTCCAATGTTTTCGTTAAGGGAGAACTTTTGAGAAAAGGAACAGGCAAATTAAGATCAAGGATGTCATTGTTGTAAAGAGCGATTAGATAATTATCCTTTCTCATAATTCTATTTGCAACCCCGTGAGCATTTAGTTTATTCTTGGCCTTAACAGCAACAACGTTAGCGGTTAAAGCATTCTGATCCTTTAAGTACATGAGTTGCTGTATGATATTCTGCCAAGGTATAGTTTGAAGTTCGTCATCGGATATGTTCAATAGGTAATTGTAAAAATCATACATTTCTCTGATGTTTTTTATATCAAAGGCTAGCTGCACTGTTTTAAGTCCCACAAATACATAAAACATGTAAAGTAACAATTTTGTAAATCCAGTAATATTGTTTGCATAACATTGATCTATTTTTATGTCCGAAAATCGCCTGCTATCAGGTAACTTAGAATAGTCGATGCAATAACCCATAAAGCTAGAAATGAAAACAACAAATATTAATGTAGCAATATTTAGTACCTTTTGAATAATAATGCAGTAATATCCGTTGCCCATATAGTAATTATAAGCATCTTGAAGAAATATATCGAGATTTTCAACATTAGCCCATTTCCAAAGAGCTCTTTCCTTTGGATTCAAAGTATTCAACCTACGTTCAGATATATTATTCACCACAGATAAGGCATTCAATATGTTTGGTTTCCTCAATTTGTATCTCTTCCGTGGTATTTCACCTTTCACTGTATTCAAGAAAGTACTAGAATGATTATCAGTATTCTTTGTCTTAGTACTGTGATGTGAACCAGGATAATGTTTCGATTGAGAGCTCGAGCTTGTTCTCATTATTCTTTTAAATAAAGAGGAGTTGCCCAATTGTTTATGACTTTTCTGCTTTTTATTCAAACCGTTTTCATCGTTGAAAAGTAACTTAACGTCATTATTTCTCTCTAAATCAACGTCAACACTGCTATTCAGGTCCACGTCTTCTTCATCGCTTGATGGTTGTCCCATTTTTGGTATCGATGACTCCATTAACCTCCTGGAATGATTATTACTAAACCGGTCAAGCTCTATACTTTCCGGTTCACTGATTAAAGGTCGCGATAAATCGGTACTATCTTCCTCATCCATCTCCCCATCGCTAGAACTCTCCTGGGTGGAGCTCCCTTGATCAGACTCCAGTATCCGAACACCATCTCTATTGTCATCATCTGTATCTGGAATATGTGCTTGATCATCATCCTCTAGCGGTATAGTACTGAGCCCTTGTGTATGCATCGATGAAGATACATCATCGGATTGCATACCAAATACTCGCGAGAGAAATGTATTTCGTCCATTCTTATCTTTATCCTCCATTTGTGTTACAGATTTAATTGATTATTTCCTTCACATAAAAGGTTTAAAAAAAAACACTTGGTATATTTTTAAAAATATATATCAACAAAAAAGAACTAAAAGTTAGCTGACTTATTACTTCTTTCTAGTTCCGTTTCAAATATTATAGACTTTCACTTATCCTTAGTTACATTGAAATTATTTTTACAACAGTACCTTAAAATTTCTTAATGTCTCGCTTAGTAAAAAAACCAAAGTGAGCCAGGCTTGAACAATGGAAAATGAACAATGGGGAGGAAAAAGGGTAAAATATGCATCATTTTGGGTTAAATATGTGTAAATATATAGAGTTGTTGTAGTTTTTACATACCTAAATACTTGGTTGAATGACAGTTCTGCCAACGACGGAACCTAAGAACTCTACGGTGGGTGGTTCTTCATCTTCATCTTCTTCTTTCTTTGCGTTTTCTTGTTCGTGTTCATTGAATCTTATTATATCCTGCATGAAGTTACTCTCAGCACCTTTACTAATATCCATAATAACATCTCCAATCTTGACACTCAATCTGCCTGATTTGTGTATTCTGATGGAACCTATGTTACCTGTTAATTCTGGTTCTAATGTCACCACTGGCTTTTTCTTCTGCTTCTTATCTTCCTTTGTGGCATCAACCTCCATGCTTTCTTGATCCATTTCGTTGTTCTCTTGTTTCGTCGGTGTTACCTTAAACTCAGGTAACTTTCGTGGTAATTGGAAAATCATAAATTTGTTGGGTTTGTTGTTGATTCTCTCTATATTCTTCAAAATTCTGATGTGGTCGTTCTCTATTTGCAGTTTCTCGATCTCTAACTCGGTCATATCATTATTGGCCTCTGCCTCTAGTTTCAATTCCTCAAGTTTGCCTTTTAGTTCATTCTCTTTCTTCACAAGGACATGTTTCAACATCTGATCTTCGCTCAAGCGTGGTTCTTCTTTGATCAATGCAGGCCCAGGTGTTGGATCCCGTGTTGGATTTTCAGACATTGACTCCTGTACCGCTTTCTTTAACGCCTCAGTATCCTCGTGCTTGACTCGAAGGGGTCTAATTGGGAATAACTGTTCTATTCTTCTCGCATCATCTACCTCCATGTTATCGTCATCACCACCCTCAGATTCATCCTCGTCCACTTCTTGCACCTCTTGTTCATGAGATATGAACTCTTTATAAGTAAGCTCTTTACCCATATTAAACTTCTTAGTACGTGAAGATGAGGCTTTATTCTCTTCTCCAGTACCGATCTCCTCATCAGAGTCATCATGTGCATTATCTATCGTCTCCAAACCCTTCTGAATCAATGAAGAGGTACCTTCCTCACCTTTAGCCATTGAATTACCAAAAATTTTGGCCTTCATCATGCTGTTCTTGTCCGCAACGAAGTTACCAGCAGCTAAGGGACCACTGGTAATGACATGCGTGTTGTTCAGATACTTTGGAACCCGCTTCTTCTGAGTAGGTGGCAACTTCTTGGCTCTGTTCTTCTTCTTATCCAGTTCATTCTTATCCTCTACTTTGACTTTAGGAACAGATGCTTCTCTTTCCTCTTTTGATCTTCTGGCAACAACCTTAGGTTTGAACTTCAACGACGGCTTACTGTCCTTTAAAGATGGCAATCTTCCACTCATTCTGTTCGTATTTAACTCTACTTAAACCTGAAATTACTGTGCCGAGATATAAACTGCTAATAAATTGGCAAATACACTGCTCATTTAACAACTTTAGAAATATTTGATTTAAATTAAAAGAAAAATTAGAAAAAAATTGTTTGTAAGTGTGAAATATCGTGAAAATGTTTTTTTTGACAAAATCAAATTGCTCAGAAACGGCCGTACAACCCACTGAAAAAAAATTTTTTTTGGGCATCTCATCGCATTTTAACAAAAAATGAAAAATTTTTATGCGATGAGCTTGCAAATTAAAGGTTCATGTTCTTCATATTTATCAGTTTAACTTATTCTAGATAAGCATTTTTATTGAGAACTTAGCAAGAAGTAAAGGTCAATAAGAAAATATGGCTAAGATCAGGAGAGTCGAGGATGATGATCCTTATGGTATGAATGAGATTGATGACTTTGCTGACAAGAGGGAGAAAGTTTTGCTAAATGATTCCACATTGGCCTATAGACAAGGATCTGATGAGGAGGATTTGATGGATGAGGAAGAGGAAGAGGTGATGGCTATGTCTGATGAGGAAGATGAAGAGGAGGAAGAACTTGATGGTGCTGAGGCTTATAGGAAGGTTTTTGGTAGGAAGCTAGAGAACGACATGCCTGAGGATGAGGATGAAGACGAAGAAGGTATGTTGGATAATGAGAACGCTTGGGGTGCTACTAAGAATGAGTACTATGGTGCGGACGACTTGGACGATGAGGAGACTGCCAAGGAGATTGAAAAAGAAGCATTGCGTCAACAGAAGAAGCATCTTGCAGAGCTGAATATGGAGGATTATTATGATGACGTTGTAGAGGAAGAATGGAGTAAAGATGCAAAGGAGTTTGACATGAAGGAGTTCAAGGCTTCTACCAAGCAGACAGATGCGGAAATATCTATAAAGTCTATTTTAAACATGGATGATAGTGAGAAGAAGCAACATTTAAATACGTTGTTCCCTGAATTTATCCCATTATCCAAAGAACTGAAATCTCTTATTGTTGTTTATGATGAATTGAAACATAATTCTGAATCTGAGGTCAACAAATTAAAATTGATTGCTTTGTCCAGCTATTTAAGTACATTATCCTCCTATTTTGCTATTTTCCTCCATGAACTGCATAATAATGATGAGTTTGCCACGATGAAGGACCATCCTGTAATGGAAGCTATTTTGACATCAAAGGAAATTTGGAGACAAGCCAATGAGTTACCTGCAGACGACTTTGTCGAGGATGATGAAGATATGGAGTCAGATGGTTCTGATGCTGTAACATTGGTAGAAAAGGATGATGAACTTGAAAAGGAGGAAAGTGGTGACGATATGGAAAACTCAGGAGAGGAAAGTGGTCTAGAGGATGAGGAGTCTGAAGTCGATATTGATGACTTTGAAGAGTACGTTAAGCAATCTCGTGTTGCTAAGAAGAACAAGAAGGCATCCAAAAAGACAGAAGACGATGAAAATAATAGTGTAAATGAGGATGAGGATAATGCAGACTTTCTTGAAGATAAGATTGCCGATATTGATGCTGAAGATAAACGTAAGAGAAAGAAGTCTCTGCGTTTCTACACTTCTAAGATTGATCAACAAGAAATGAAGAAAGCTGAAAAGTTTACTGGTGATGAAGATATTCCATATAAAGAAAGATTGTTTGAAAGACAGCAGAGACTATTGGAAGAAGCAAGGAAAAGAGGTCTACATGCCCCAAAATCGGCTGAATTAGATAACGAAGATTACGGCTCTGATGACGAGGAGATATCTAAAAATATCAACGATAAATCGTCAGCTGAGTATTATAGACAAATATTACAAGGAAAGAAAAATAGGAAAGAAGGTAGGAAAAAGGCACATTTTGATGCTCTGATAGCAGCTAGAGACGGTAAACTTAATGAAGCTTCTGAAGAAATTGGTGAAGATGGTAAGCGTGCCATTAATTACCAAATTTTGAAGAACAAGGGGTTGACGCCAAAGAGAAAGAAGGACAACAGAAATTCGCGTGTAAAGAAGAGAAAGAAGTACGAGAAGGCTCAAAAGAAGTTGAAATCTGTTCGTGCAGTTTATTCCGGTGGCCAAAATGGTGCTTATGAGGGTGAAAAGACTGGTATAAAGAAGAACTTGACAAGATCTGTGAAATTCAAGAGTTAGATTTTTTAAGTTTGGGTTATTATTTAGGAATCAAAATTATTATATCTTTCTGTAATTCATGTACTTAATAAGGCGTAAGGCCTTTTAGGTACACTTTATGTGTATAATATTAAACAATGTAAGCATTTTTATTCTTTCGTGTATGAAAATAATTAATTTCAAATAGCTTTAGGTTAATTTCAGAAAATAGTACTTTTAGATGTGGAAATAATTTCGTTTAATTTTGCTTTCAAATATTCCGCAGAGACATCTTTTTCGAGATGAGCATCCCATGCAATGAAATGCTTTAGGATCATTTGATTCTGCTCAAACAATCTTTCTTGATCTTTAGACCAGTTGCCCAGGCATTCACGAATATCATCTCCATTAACAAATTTCTTTTGAATATCTTGTGCTTTTAAAATTATGGATTCATCTATACCACATAATCTTGCACAACGTATGCCTAAAGATTCCTCACAAACACCTTCTACAATCTTGTACAAGAACGTTATGTCATCAATTGAATTATCGGATGTGTCAGATTGGCTAGTAATAATTACTTTGGTTGTCAAATAATTTACTCCATTTAAGTATGCCAAAGGTCCATTTTTCATAAATAAATCATTGAAATGAGTAGAAATGATCATTCTTGGACACTTGCTAAAATTTGAGTATCTTTTTACAATGGCACCTAACAATGCTTGACCTGATATTACATCAGTACCGACACCATATTCGTCAATCAGTACTAAGCTTCGTTCTGAAAGCATAGATAGTATATTAGATACCCTTATGCTGTCCATTTCAAAAGTACTATGTAATGAATTAATGGAATCTTTCGATTGTAACCGTGTCAACAACTTATCCACTAACCCAATTGTTGCCGATTGAGCAGGGACGAAGCACCCTATATGTGCCATATACACAATTAAGGCTATCTGCTCCATAAATAAAGATTTACCTGAGCCATTAGGTCCAGTTAATATAATCATTCGATAGTTTTCGTTGTACCAACTAGGATTTCCAGGGATCCCACCTTTAAGTTCTATATCATTTTCAATAAAATCATGAATGAGTGTTTCTTGTAGGGGATGTCTGCCATTTTTAATTATTATATCAACTGAATCTTCTTTGATATGTGGTTTAGAATAATTTCTTTCTAATGATACTTCTGTGAAAGAAATCAAAACTTCCAAAACTGCAAATAGCTTGGCAATATTAATTAGATTTTTAATTTGTTTCTGGAATTCTTCTTTCATCTTTTGTAATACTTCAATTTTAAGTGAAGACATATGCGAATAAATTCCTCCATAGATTTTATCTAATTCAATAGTATCCTGATTTTTAAAAAACATTTCACCAGAGTTATCAAAAACTAGTTCCCAGTCTCCAAATAATTCTGGCTCCTCAATAAATTTTTCTAGAGATGTGTCGAGGACCAATAAAAATCCAAGTTCAGGTATATAAATTGCGTTGATCATTTTTTCCAGTTGTCTAAAGTTTAAATCACTAATTTGAAGGTCCCAAATTTCAGTCGAAACTTTTTGAACCAGCTCTGCTAAAGTGCTTTCTAGGCGCTGATACAAAATCTTACAGTTATCATATTCGCTATAGATTCCTTCTTTGATTTCTAGGGTATTTTCATTGAATAATAGGTGTAAATCTATGGTTTTGTCTGCTACATCAAATAACTGGAATAAAAAGGAAAAGTCAGTATTTTTTATTTCCTCCAGATAGGTTGCCCTAACATCTTGACATGTTAAACGTTCAAAAATAGGGAAATTTGCAAGACAGCCATCAATAAAATTCAGAAGCATTCCCCAATATCTAGTATTCAATATATCTGAGTTCAGTTTTTGGAATTGATATTGTATATCTGGGATTACTGTTGAATTTTTTTTTAATCTTTCAGTTAGCTCCTGGTTTTCAGTTCTAGAAAGTACTTCAATTGTATCTAATCTCATTCTTAAAATTAAAATATCTGTTGTAGGTGAATGAAGCCATTGCTTTAATATTTTTTTACCAAGCGTTGTTTTAACACTGTTAAATAGATCTTCGATTGTTAGTATTGAGTCATTTTTTTTTGATAAATTATTAACAAGAAAATTTGAACCTTTCAGTATATGTAGAGCAGCAAAAGTTTGCGAGTCTATCTGTAATCTATTATTAAACTCAATATATTCAAAGATTTGGAATTGTTTTGGGAATATATTAGCTTTCACTATTTCATCATGCCATCTCATCAATGAGATAAATGTACCTAGAGTCAATTTGTTATCATAAACGGAAGAGTTGAGGTAGATCTGAAATTCTCTATTGTTGACTTCACAACCTAAGGAAAACTGAAAATTCTGATCCCGTTTGTGATATTTAAGACTAACTAAATGGGACTGGATATTAAACTGAGCTGTACATCGCGACATAAACTTCTCAATAAAATCTGCAACTCTTGTTGTATAAATCAGTTGATCTACTTGGTACTCTCTAACAATCATATCAATGAAAAGGTTGATATCTATACTGGTTTCTATGCATGATGGGCGCTCTTGCTTTTCCTTTGTCATTTCATTTACTCTTCCAACATTGAAATCTTCAGGTAGGCAGAGAATTTTACCTTCATCTATATTTATTATACTACAGCCAACCTTATTTTTGACACAATCTATTGAACAAACGACATGAACGTTGTTAATATCTATTTCAGCTTCTACATCATTCTCAAGGCTCGTATCCTCTCCAATTGGGAGTAGATTTTGTAGCCAAGAAGTGTTGGAAGACATTCCTTCAGTTAGGGTCAATTAAAAAAAAATGGCTTGATAGCTACCAAAATGTTAAAAATTTTAAACGACCACAAAATACTTTTAGAGATATGGAATTGGTATCAAAAGTTTCCTTAAATATAAAAGTTAAATTTATATAAACTTGAAAATAAGAAGCCTCTCTTTACAAAAACCGGTTGCCGCCTATATGTGTTCAGCATCACGAATAACGATTACACGCATATAATACAGAACCAATTCTTGTAAAGGATAAATTGTAGTTGAAGATAAAAGAGGTAATAGTTATTACACAAATGCTAATTAGAATTATAAAAGAAATAGTAATTAAGTGTTATTATCATTACGAAAAGAAAGATATCATAATAAAATGGGTCGATTTTGAGAATAAACTCAAAACACATGCAAAGAAGATTAATAGATAGATAAAAAATAACTTTAAAAGCCTAAGAAAACAAAAAAAAAAGAAAAATATTGTGAATAAAAATTAAGTAGTTTAATATTCACCCTTCATTCTCGTTTCTGCGAGATCAATCCATTTATCCACTAAAACAGAGGATCTGTGGTGCCTTCTATCTGAATACTTCGTCCAAATAGCTGCATGGCGATCCTGTGCATGTCTGCAATTCTCTAATATTAGACTTGAAATTGGAAACACTTGCTGTTGCGTGTATCCAGAGTAAAATACATGCTTTTGGGTCCAGCCCGCAGCAATTGGAGTATCGACATCTTTGTTCTCTGAACTATTGTAGCCAAGTACAGTTTTACTCAGGAAGTAAGCACCGGCAGCTAGCCAACTTGGAGGCGTACCTATCAATCTTGGGTCCATAATGGTTGTTTCCAGTAGATATTTCGCAAGTGTTCTAATATTATAATCATAATCATCTGCTTTACTAATTCGTCTTAAGAAAGACATTGGCCCAGGCCAACCAATTTCAAAATCTAATGCATTTAGCACATACCTTTCGGCCTCAATTAGCTCTTCTTTTGTGTATGCATTATCAAGCATATATATAAAGTCCTTTATTGTTGGGCAGTTTATTTCCTCATACTTTGCGGCAATAAACATTGCTACGGCACCTACTAGCTGAAATTTGCTTAGTTTTATTGGTGCCTTTGACAAAAATCTATCAATTAAATTGACAGTTAAATATAATGTCTCTGGAAGCAATTGGAATCTCTCATCCACCTGGACAATCCAGTCCAATAATGTGCTTCTGTAAGAAGGTTTTAGTTCGGTCTGCATGTCCATGTAATGAGGATTGGGGCTATATTTAACTTCCAAATGCCTTAAGTATTGAAATATGCTAGGAACAAGTTCTACAACCATAACAGAGTCATAGTTATCATCATCCATGGGATCCAGGTATGCTAGACGATACGCATCATCCGCTTTTTTCAACTCCTCATCAATCTCCACATTATACGGAGGCTTTGTGAATTCACTGTACCCAAACATATCATGTTCATTCGTGTCATCCCCAACATCACAAATATTGTCATCAGTTACATTGACCGAGGTTTCTTCCGTGTGATAACTATCATTGCTACTGTTATGCTGAGATATCCTTTGTATATTTTCCAAATTGGGGTCCTCCAACAAACCACTCACATCATTGCTATTCATCGTATCCAAAGTATGAGACGCATAATGCTCGTTTTCAAGATCATAATTCTCTCTCACAACGCTGCCATCCATACTACTACGATTAGCCGAGGCAATTGACGCCCTATTACTCCCAGCAGTGAAAGACTTCCCAGCATTGTTATTACTATGCAACCCACTATTAACTAACCCAGTGACGTCTCCTAATGCTGTTCTCGTGGGTGGCTCACTCCCTTTTGTATCAAAGGATTCTTTACTCTGCATAAAGTAGCCAGGTACCAAATTTTCATCTGTCACAGAATCCAAATGTGACGATCGAGATAGCATTATCTTGTTGTTGAATATTTCTGTCTTGTGTTGATCTTCAACCTTTGATCTTCCCCCCCTTTTCAGAAATTCTAATCAAAGAAATAAAAACGATAAAAACAAAAAATGATCGTCTATTTAATAATAAACTAGATATCAAAATACTATTCCTTGCTCCATTGTTTATTTCTTTTTTTTTTTCTTTTTTGGGCAAGAAATCAAAACAAACCAAAATTTGTTTGTTTTTTCTTGCTTCGAGTGAAAAAAAACAAACAAAAAATCCTTGACCCACAGAAACGTGCGCAGACACAGGACTCCGTGATGTCTCGTTAAAATAACAACTCTTGACACAACGTTGAATAAACAAATCAACAAAACATAACGTTGCCAATGGGCAATCTAGTTATTCGTTTAAAGCATGCTGCGTTTAGATGCATAGTCTTGTAGAAGAAAAATATTAAAAACAATGTCATACGCATATTTAAATATGTACAAAAAACAAAAAAAAACAAAACCGAAAAGCACATATATTCATTAATATTATTTACAATAGAAACAAGGACAACAATTTCTAGTGTTTTTCCGTAAACAGAAAGACTTTACCACTGGAATTACCGCCTGCAACCCAGTTCTTCAATGGATGCCAGCCTATAACTGCCGGTACTGTTGGCGTGGTCAAGTGTGCTAACTGGTGCCCATCACTGTTGTATATATCTAGAGCTCTGCTCATGTTTGCAATTGCGAATACATTTTGATCTGGTTTGAATCTTGCCTTTAGGATACTTGTCCATCTACCACTTTGACAGTTATGTTTCAGTACTAGTTTACTCTTTGTATTTAGATCCTCTGGTAAAGTACCATTTACATCGAACAACCTGATTGTATCATCGTAACCGTTGCATACCAGTGTCCCGTCTGTTGGAGAATACGACACGGCGGAGACACTTAATCTGGAGTCAAAAGTAGAGACCACTTCATGACTTGGTAAATCTTCGTATTGTGACCAGTCTGGGGAATCGACTGTTTTTCTGATATCCCATACCCGTAATGTACGGTCCAGAGATCCCGTGGCAATTTCATATGGCCGTTGAGGATTGATGGCCATCGACCCAATCTTCTTATCACTTAATCGCCAATATTTTATCTCGCTAGGCTTGGCTCGTAGATCCATCTGTGTAAACTCACCAGTCAAAGTGGTCATGAAAAGCATATTAGGGTCCTCATAGCTAAACTGACAATCACTTACTCCAATTGCATCACCATATTCGTTACGCAGTGTCGTTATGTCTTCACTCTTCAAATTGTTCAAGTTCAATGTCCTTATACAACCATCATATGATGTAGTTAGAAGTGTAGATGTATCTGTTGGCATACAATCAATTTTTGCTACATTCTTGGCAAAAAATTTGACCTTGGTAATATCTGGTTCTTCCATGTCATCTTCTCCGTTCTCTGCAAGAGGTTCATCACGTACATTCCATAAACCAACCGTACCTGAGGTGTCACCAGCTACAATCAGTTTTTTCTCTACAGAAGGGTGGAAAAACATCGCTGAGATACGTTCATAAGTGACTTTGATTTCGTTAGGTTGAAAGACATCATACAATTCCAGATCAAATGCTTCTTGTTGTTTCTCCAAATCTGTATCCTTCGCATTTTCATTTTGACGTTTCTTTATAATGTCGAAGAAATCACCAGACGAGAAATTTTTGTTTGAAAACTGCTTGAATTTAGATAACAATTCTTCTTCGTCAACACCATCTTCGGTCTTGATCAGATCACTTAACTTGACATCACCGATAACAGCTGTTTCTTTAACCTCTTTGAGATTCTCCAGTTCTTGACTTTTCCCCATTTTCATCAGTTGAGTATCGCTGACATTGGGAATACCTTTCTCATCCTCTAACTTCTGCCCCATCAATCTCCTCGATCTTCTCGTTGGCATCGCAACTTTCTTACTTGCATCATCCGCTTTCTTTTTTGCACTATCAACTTTCTTCTTCTTCTTCAACCTTTCCTCATGTCTACTAACCGAGTCCACACCAGCTTCCCTTTTAATTTTATTAGCTGCACCTTGTAATTGTAATTTCTTTAGCAGATCATTATTTCTTTTGATATTTTCGAGTCTCTTTTTTTGAAACTCAGTTAGTTCAGCACCAGCCATTGCGTGTATTTGTGTTCTATGTCCCAGACTTTTACTCTAATTCTTACTAGGAAAGCAATTGATGCCATAAATATGTAACAAGTGTCTATCGAAACCCTTTATCAACTAAAAATCAATTATATTCTGAAACAATCTTTATCCTACATAATCAGATTTTTGGTGTTAATAGCAATAATATTTATTTTTTTTTTTTTTTCACGGGCTTCATCGCTGAAAAAAAAAAAAGGTCTGTGGTATTATTAGCAAAAAAGTGGTATTAGTAGATTAACCATTTATAGTAATTGTAAATATCTTTAAAAAGACAAGGAAAATTAGGAAGTTAAATATAGAAAACTATGAGTAATATTCTAAATGTTTTTAACCCACCTCCTTCCAGAGAACTTGACGAGGAAGAAACCAGAGACTGCGTACCTTGTCAGGTAATGAGCACAGTCTTTGGTATTGGTTTTGGTGGTTACTTGGCCTCAGGTTATGCTTTCAAATACACTGAAAATGATAAGAAGAAAGGTGTTACACTTCAGGAATTCAATAAGAGGAATCCTATGTGGTGGAGGAATTCCATGCGGGGTTTAGGTGGCATATTAGTTATGATGGGATTAGCTAGGGGTGCGGAGGGATGGCTTTGGAATAAAGATAAGAAATATAAACCATTTTAAAAAAGCACACCATGAAAAAAAAATGTTTTGATCTTTCTATATATTAAAAGTACACCTCACTATATCTTGTATATAAATATATTATCTTTTCTTGAAAAGAATAGGAATTTTAAGTTTTTCAATTTCAATTTCGATTTATGTTATAATGCCTTTATATATAACAAAGAATGTTTCATGATAAAAATAATCAAAACAATGGGATCGACTCAGTCCCTCCTTTTTTTATTTTTTTGAATTTTATTTTTATTTTTTTAATGTTCATAATAAACATCTTTAGTGTAATTCTAGTACAGCAACCTATAGGAAATCAATATAATATTATTGCAAAGCCAGGAAAAACAAACAAAAACAAACAAAAAAACAGAAGAAAATACAAATAAGCAAAATCATAATAAACCAACTGAATCTTATTTTTTATTATAAAAAAAAAAGATTTGAGTTCTCCATCCTATCTGGTATCGAATATTAATATAATAATAATAAATAATAAATTAATAATAATGAAGACAATAAGAAAGGTTTGCGAAAGAATATTGTGTCTGAAGATGTTTTCGAAAAAAAAATATAATTGATATCAGTTATAATTGAAAAAGAAGAGCAATATCATAAGATCATGAAACTATAGTTGTTGCGTAACCATCAATTATTTCCCCTTTGTTGTTCTAATCTAGAACGCTCAAGTAATTCCTTCTTATATGCTTTCTCTACACCCAACCAGTGCTTGATATCCTTTGTCCATTTTTTGAACGTGTCGGTTGCACTTTTAGTTCTATATTCAAGGATGAACGGATGTTTTAACAATTCCTGCAGCGAGCCTCTTTCACTTTCATCCTTGATGCAGCATCTATTTATGAACGCTACCATCGTCTCAGGTAAAATGTTTGCCACTTCTGCAGGTAATTTAGGAGCCGGCTCATTAACTATCCGTTGCAAAAGATCAAGTATACCGTCAGGCGTATCATTATGTCCACCAAGAGGAAATTCACCAGTCAATAATTCTATAAGCATTAAACCTAATGACCAGACATCCCCCTTGGTAGTATATTTGTTTCCTTGAATACGTTCTGGCGACATGTAGGTTGATGTACCAACGAATGTGTCAGCAATTGAGTTATTAAGTTTCCTAGAGACACCAAAATCACACAGTTTAATTTGTCCTTTACTGTTTATCAGCACGTTTGATGGTTTAATGTCTCTGTGAATAATCTTATAGTTCTCATAGAGGTAATTAAGTCCATTAAGCACCGAGTACGCTATCCTCGATATTATCACTGAGTTAGAGAACCAGGCTTGTAAGGGACAATTTGACGATTGCTCTAGGGCTCCTCGATTCCGAAGAGACTTATATGTCCTGCTTATAGAATCGAGAGAACCACAGTTCATATACTCCATCAAAATAATAACTTCATTCCCACCATTTACTGCCACATCCGAGGTGATATTAAATGCACCATAAAACTGGACCACGTTCCTGTGTTCTCCTATACTGCGCATTATAGTCAACTCCCTATAAATCTGTCTTTTTACAATCTCATTATTTTGTTCTATCATAATAGTCTTTTTGGCAATCACACGAGAACTCGGCACATGTAACACCTTCATCACTGTTCCTGAGTTACCAGACCCCAATTTACCTAACTGCACCAGGTCCTCCAGTTCATATACATGCTCATTACTAGTAGGTCTAATGCTGTTGTACATCTTGGACGTAGGAGGCAACGGTGCCACCCTCTCATGTTCTATCTTTTTACGTCGTACAGACGAGTTACCGTTTTTATAGTTATTACCATTACCGTCATCCGAAACTACAACAGTTGCTTCTGCATCTACTTTATTCTCTGCACTAAGTGACAACTGTTTCAAATTCCGTCGTTCCAAAGTCTTAACTTTAAACATCTCTTTTTTTTTGCTTTTCTTGCTCTTGTATTGGTATAGATATAGTTCCACTAACTTTTCCGTATTTTAACTTTCTTTCTATAAAACTCTGACAAAAAAAAGAACGCGTTAATAATTTCAGTTTAGGTTAAAATCAAATTTATTTTTCTATCCCGTAATATATAACTCTTGTAAAACTACCCTTTCTTTGTTTTCTAGCTCCTTTCAGTACCATAAATCTATTCAATCCCCGGTAATTCTAACTCCCGACTTCATTTTGTCTAATCTTTATTTTCTTTTTTTCTTTAAATCTTTTTTTCTTTTTTTTTTTTTTTTTACCTCTCCCACAAAGTTACCCAGCTGAAAATAAATATTGTTTCTTACGTAAATACAGGTGACTATTTCGTTATAAGTGTACTGTCGTTATTACCCAGCCCATGTGACACAAAATAAACATCACGTAACACGGAATTGAGTGAGGGGAAGGGGGGGGTTCTTGTTTTTCTGTCGTTCGATTGTATCGAGGAAAATTTTTTTTTTTTTTGGAAATTATTTTCTTTCTTTAGAAAAGTGGAAAAAAAAATTTTTTTTTATTTTTCAAAAAAATTTTTTTTTTTCTTGATATAAAAGGGGAGAAGGAGAAAAAAGCAAACGAGAAAAGCAGTCCTTTTAATTATTTAATTAAAATTTTTCCTTTTTTTTTTTTTAAGTAATAAGGAAATACCAAAGATAAAAAAGAACCATTTTTATTTTTTTATTTTAAATACTTCTGTCACACCTTTTTTTTTTTTTTTATTGAAAGGAAAGTTCTTAAAAAGATTAAAAGAAAACTAGATTTCTGTTTTTTTTACAAAGAGCATAAATTTAAAACCAAAAAAAAAATTTCAACTACAAACTAAATTCCCCAAAAAAAAAAAAAAATTGTATATACAATAAAGGAAAAAGAAGACAAAAAGAGACGGAAAAACTAAAAGAAGAAAAATAAAATATAATGAGTGAAGAAAATACAGATTGGAAAGATAAATTGAACTTACCAAAGAAGGATACTAGACCTCAAACTGATGATGTTCTTAATACCAAGGGTAACTCTTTTGAAGATTTCTATTTGAAGCGTGAGCTTCTTATGGGTATCTTTGAAGCTGGGTTTGAGAAGCCTTCGCCAATTCAAGAAGAGGCTATCCCAGTGGCGATCACCGGTAGAGATATTCTGGCCCGTGCTAAGAACGGTACAGGTAAGACCGCTGCGTTTGTTATTCCTACTTTGGAGAAGATTAAACCAAAGCTAAATAAGATTCAAGCATTGATTATGGTGCCTACTAGAGAGTTGGCTCTGCAGACTTCGCAAGTTATTAGAACCTTGGGTAAGCATTGTGGTGTCTCATGTATGGTCACCACTGGTGGTACTAATTTGAGAGACGATATTTTGAGATTAAACGAGACCGTCCATGTATTAGTGGGTACTCCTGGTAGAGTATTGGACTTGGCTTCTAGAAAAGTAGCAGACCTTTCAGAATGTTCCTTGTTTGTTATGGACGAGGCTGATAAGATGTTATCCCGTGATTTCAAGACTATTATCGAGCAAGTGCTAACATTTTTACCAAAACAACATCAATCATTATTGTTCAGTGCTACATTCCCATTGACTGTGAAAGAATTCATGGTTAAGCACCTACACAAGCCATACGAAATCAACCTGATGGAAGAACTGACATTGAAAGGTATCACACAATACTATGCATTCGTCGAAGAAAGACAGAAACTACACTGTTTAAACACTCTATTTTCTAAACTACAAATTAACCAGGCCATCATCTTTTGTAACTCTACTAACCGTGTCGAGTTGTTGGCTAAGAAGATCACCGACTTGGGCTACTCCTGTTACTACTCACATGCCAGAATGAAACAACAGGATAGAAACAAGGTTTTCCACGACTTCCGTCAAGGTAAAGTACGTACCCTGGTCTGTTCAGATCTGTTGACTCGTGGTATAGATATTCAAGCTGTTAACGTTGTTATTAACTTTGATTTCCCTAAGACTGCAGAGACATATTTGCATCGTATCGGTAGATCCGGTAGATTTGGTCACTTGGGTTTAGCTATTAACTTGATCAACTGGAACGATCGTTTTAACTTGTACAAAATTGAGCAGGAATTGGGTACTGAAATTGCCGCTATTCCTGCTACTATTGATAAATCTCTATATGTTGCTGAAGATGACAGTGCTGTGCCAGTTCCAGTCCCAATCGAAGATCCTCACATTATGCACCAAAGAAGATTACAAGAACAACAACAACAACAACAGCAGCAACATCAACAAATGCAACAAGGTCAACAATATCTGCCTCAACAGGAACAACAGCAATTCATTCCACCACAACAAGGCCAACCACAATTCATGCCTATGCCACAACAATACGTTCAACAGATGAACCAGCAACCAGGTATGCCACCAAATGGTCCACAAGGTGCTCCAATGAATTACCCACCCCAACAAATGCCAACTGGTTTTGTTGGCCAACAAAGATACTAAATTTAGAGAAGAACCAAAAAGGAAAAAATTATTTTATACTCTTTAAAATGATAGAATTTTAAATGACTTATGGATTTGTCATGAACTTGTACTATTTTTCGTTTCAATTAAAATATTTTTACTAAAATTTTTTTCATCCTTTTACATTCTATTATTTCATTTTCCATCACTATCGTTACCATCACATTATCCCAAGCAAAAAATTAACCATATCCTTTGTCATTTTATTTTTCTTCTGTTATTAATTTACCCTTGTTTTCTAATTCTTTTCTGATTTTTAATTCTAAAATACTACTATAAGAAATTGGTTTCTCTGGATAGTGCCCATTTCCTATTTATTTTTCTCTTAACTACTACTACAGCTGCTGCTTTTTTATTTTTTTACCTACGCTTGGCTTTGCTGCAACGTTTTTTTGTTTTTTATTTTTATTTTTTGCATTGAATGATGATTGAAATGCATGTAATGTAATGTTATCTTTACTACAAAAAAACTACCGATATTGTGAATATGGTTTTTCTTCATCTTGCATGTGTCGTTTTTTTTAAGGTTTTTTATTTTTTTTAATTTTCCCTTAAATTTTTTAACGCTCACCAATAAAAGCTTTCCCCATATTGACAACTTCAAAACAATTGTTTTGATTCAACATTGAACAGAAATGAAACGCTAGGCTTTTTTTTTTTTTTATTTTTTTTTTTAAGAAAAGAAACTGGAATATTTGATTAGAATCTTACTGATGAAGGAGATGTTAACTATTTCCATTTTGTTGGAAACATCCCATAATTTACTAAATGAAACAAATCAAAAACTATATGCTATCAAAATTGCATGAAATTTATTTAATTTAACCTTAGCTATATAAGATCTATATCAATTCAAAACTATATTTCGTTTTCTTATTTTTTTTTTTATTTTTTTTTCATTTTGAAAATAAAATTAATGTTACTATACGTTTACATGGCGATATATGTCTAAGTCTAATTAATTTTCTTAATAGATTCGAATGTAAGTGGTTAGATATGTGGTACTTGGTGCTGGCAATAAATTAATAAAATGAAAAAGATAAAGAGGATAAAAACAAAATTTGCAGTTCAGAAAGTTAAAATTCGATAATTAACGAATATCAAATCCTTTTTTATTTTTTTCTTTTTATTTTCATTACAGTGAATAATAACACATTATTATCTGGTTGTTGTCTAACTTTCCATTTTCATTTAATTACTTTCATTTATTGGTATTAAAACAATACAAATTAAAACAATGAATTAATAAAAAAACTGCATTCTTGTTTTGTTTCTTCTTTTCTTTTTCTATTCGTTTTTAAGTCTTTATAAAATTCATAAATGTCCGATAATCAATATCTTATCAAGTTCATTTCACTTCATATTTAATTTTCAACCTTTTCCCATTTGCCCTCGCTGCTCTCCTTCCAGATGGAAACCTTTCTGTCTTCACCAGAAACTGCCAACAGGTTACCTGACAAAGACCAAGAAACAGATCCGAGAGGTTGTTCAAACCCAGAGGCATTTACTACAGCTTTACTCCACTTACCGGCTTCCTCCCCGTTGTCTCTAGTCCAAACGAAACAAGTCTTGTCCTTGGAAACAGTTGCCACATATGATTGCAACAAAGTAGTTGGGGACCAATCCACAGCTGTTACCGCATCAGTATGTCCCTCCAATGTATCTTCTAGTTCGTATTCACCATTATCGTTGTTGAATTTCCAGACCTTCACCAAGTTGTCATTACCACCACTGACAAAACGTCTGACTTGCTCTTCTTTTTCTTCTTCCTGTGTACTGGTGGTACTTTTACTGGTTGGAGCTGCCCAACTAACAGAGTTGACACCAAATCTGTGTGCATCTATAATCTTAGTAGAGACCACTTGGCCATCCTTCAACTCCAATACAGAAATTTTACCATCTGCAGAACCACACAACAAATACATACCGTACTCATGTGGAGCCCATTTTACACAATTGACAGAGGCCGAGTGCACTGTATTCGTAGTCAAAGCAACTATACGCCCATTTTGCTCCTTCCAGATCATGACACGACCATCGTACCCACAAGTAGCCAACAAGGTCTCACCAAGACTTGGATGACACCAATCAGCATACCACACAGGACCCGCATGTCCCGTAAGTGTCTCCAGCGCAGAAACTCCATTTTCACTAACTTCAAAGATCTTAACCGTCTTGTCATTGGAACACGTAGCTAACCTTGTACCGTAATAGTTCAAAGCAGCGTGATGAATCACCTCACCGTGAGCATTCTCAATTTTAACCATATTTTTCTTATACTTTTGCTTCAAACGCTCTTTAAATTCTCGGCTTGTACTTGTGGCAAAAGGTTCCTTTAAAAGTGTCAGCCCTGGTTAAAGTTTTTTTTATTTTTTAATTCGTCGTCCTTTTTTTTTTTTTTTTTCAAAATTTTTTGGTTCGGTTTGTTTTTTTTTTCGTTTTTTTCGTTTTTTTTTGAGGGGAGGATGAGAAAAAGAGCCAGAAATCAACAAATAAGACATCGGCGGTTGCTTGATTTGATTTGTTTACACTCCAATTTTAATTCAGAATCACTATATTGTTCAAGTTCAACTACATATCGAAGTACAACTGTATATCGAAGTACAATTATATCACAATTACAAATGGATCTTCCGGAAGATACAATAGCCAGGTTGATGCATGAGGTAGCGTTTGAAGACAAGGAGAATACAAGGTTAGGCACAGAAGTGGTGTCAATGATACAGCAGTATATCGACGTGTTTGCAAGAGAGGCAGTTGTAAGGTCTTTAGAAGCGTATGAAGAGCGGGTAGAGATGCAGGAGAATACAACTAATAGAAATGAAGAGGTGAATCATGAGGATCTAGAGTGTGTAGCAGGCCTACTACTACTGGATATGTAAGGAAAAAATTACTCTTTTCAAATAAACAATTATGTTGTAAAATATATGTTTCCCTCACTATTTGAATACCCGTAATGAAGGATATAAAACTTGAAAAAAAAAAAAAAACACGAAAATTATTTCGCATTGACTAAATGTACTTCGAACTTCGTGACCTTTATTTCTTTTTTAATAAATATACTGAAATAAGGGAAGAAAAAATAACCTTCCATAAGGATATTGATAATAGTGAGAAGCAAAAACAAACTTTATATGCTCACAAGAGTGATACATTGTACATTCAGACTATCACGGACCTGCAAACCTTACAAGAGAGTATACAGAAATATTTTAGGCAACAGTATTTGGGAAAAGTATAGTAATAACACAATAATGTCAAGCAAGAAACAGGCTACGTTAGCGAGGTTCTTTGGTTCTATGAAGAAAAAAACTGACCCAGTTAATGAGAAAGATACGCTTGATGGTCAAACTAAAGAAAATAAAAATGAAGAGAATGCAAACGTCAATGCCAACGAAACAGCCAATTCAAATGATGAAGAACCCTTGAAGAAAAAGATCAAAACAGAGCCTGTAAATGAAGAAAGCAAACCCAAACTAAATCTAAATGTGAAACACGAGACCGAGGGTACTCCTATTTCACAAATGCCGAGAAAGGAAAACAAAGCATTCTTTTGCAAAGTACCTTACTCTGAATTGTGTGATCTTTTCGAAGAAATCGAGAAGACATCTTCCAGACTTGCAATTATTAAATTGTGTGCGGATTTCTTTATCAAGATAATGAAAGATGACCCACAAAACTTGGTACCAGTAACTTATTTATTTATCAATAAATTAGGGCCCGATTATGAACCTGGTTTGGAATTGGGACTTGGTGAAAATTTGTTAATGAAGACAATTAGCGAATCATGTGGTAAATCAATGGCTCAAATCAAGAACCAGTATAGAGAAATTGGTGATCTGGGACAAATTGCACTAGAGGCAAGAAATGTGCAACCAACCATGTTCAAACCTAAACCACTTGTTGTCGGAGAAGTATTTGAAAATTTAAAGACTATTGCTAAGTCACAAGGTAAGGATTCACAGACCAGAAAAATGAAACTAATCAAAAGAATGTTGACTGCTTGTCAAGGTACTGAGGCAAAATTTTTGATAAGATCGTTAGAATCAAAGCTCAGAATTGGTCTTGCTGAAAAAACCGTTTTGATTGCTCTCTCGAAGGCACTTCTAGTACATGACAAACAGTTTAAGGATAAAGAACCTTCTATGGACATTGTCGAGCAAGCTGAACAGAAGATCAGAGACGCTTTTTGTCAAGTTCCAAATTACGAAATGGTTATAAATGCCTGCTTAGATTATGGCATCATGAACCTAGATGAACATTGTACTATTCAACCAGGTATTCCCTTAAAACCTATGTTGGCAAAACCAACTAAAGCCATTAGTGAGGTTCTAGACCGTTTCCAAGGCCAGACTTTCACATCTGAATATAAATACGATGGTGAGCGTGCCCAAGTACATCTTTTAAAGGATGGAACCATGAGAATATACTCGAGAAATGGTGAAAACATGACAGAAAGATATCCTGAAATTCAAATCAGAGATTTTCTTGTCAACCCAGAATCCACTACCTCATTAATATTAGACTGTGAGGCTGTTGCCTGGGATAAAGAACAAAATAAGATCTTACCTTTCCAAGTTTTAACCACAAGAAAGAGGAAGGATGTGAATATTGAAGAGGTCAAGGTACGTGTTTGCTTATTTGCATTTGATATATTACTACACAATGAAACAAGACTTATTAATGAATCGCTAAGTAAAAGAAGAGAAATTTTAAGTGAGGTAACAAAACCTGTCGAAGGTGAATTTCAATATGCAACACAAATGACAACTAGTAATTTAGATGAGCTTCAAAAATTCTTAGATGACAGTGTTAAGAATTCATGTGAAGGTTTAATGGTAAAGATGTTGGATGGTCCTGAATCTCATTATGAACCCAGTAAAAGATCTAGAAACTGGCTGAAGTTGAAGAAGGATTATTTAGAAGGTGTGGGTGACTCATTAGATTTATGTGTTTTGGGAGCATACTATGGTAGGGGTAAGAGAACAGGTACATACGGTGGTTTCTTATTAGGTTGCTACAACACCGATAGTGAGGATTTCGAAACATGTTGTAAAATTGGTACTGGTTTCTCTGAAGAAATGCTACAAACACTTCATGAAAAACTTTCACCTACGGTCATTGATGGCCCAAAATCCACATATATCTTCGATTCTAGCGCTGAGCCAGATGTATGGTTTGAACCTACCATGCTTTTTGAGGTCCTAACGGCCGATCTTTCCCTATCACCTATCTACAAGGCAGGTAGTTCAGTTTACGACAAAGGTATATCCTTGAGATTTCCGCGTTTTCTGAGAATCAGAGAGGATAAATCAGTAGAAGATGCTACCTCATCTGAGCAAGTAATTGATATGTACCAGAGCCAGAGTCACGTAGCAAACTAATGTATATAAAACTTGCATAAATAGACACCATGCATATTGAGAAACTATGCATATATAGAAACCAAAATTAATATATCAAATTTGGTTACTAAAGAAATAAACTAACGCGATACAGATTTAGCTTATCAACTTGTGTCAGCTTTTTAATATTGTATATTGATTAAAATATTACTAGTATTACATGATTGCATTATAGAATAACAGGAAGTCCCTTTGGCATTTCTCCCATCTTTGTGGATCAAAAAAAACATACGAACCTCTCTCACTCAACCCATCTCCTGAAACTACTGGTTCCATCATAGGATCCTTAGTTAGCCAAGCCTTTAAAGTCTTATGATAACGCCAATTACGTTTCCTTAATTCCAAGTAGGTCAATTCTTGAATAACAGTGCCCGGATGTTTATAAAATAAATAGAACAGTGTTTCATCTTGAAATAGAGCTACTCTTTGCTGATCTGCCTGTACGTTATCAAATGTTGGGGGTGTCGTTGGCGACTGAAGAACTTCTGATATGTTTGTAAATGACTCCGGTGTAAAAAACTTAGGCTCCACTTCACTTCTTGAAGTTTCTGCCCAGGGACTCTGGAATGTATCTAATACTCTATAATGTTTAGAGTCACTGGGAATACCTAACGAATGCAACATTGACGAAAGATCTGTACCAATTGTCATTGAATGGTCGTATATTTTAGATTTATTGTCATCTTCGCTTTTAATTAAAGGCACTAGAGCTTGTAAACCAAATTTGTTCATATTGTATTTTTTTTTCTTACTTTTTAGTTAGGTGTTTGTTTATTTTAATGTGCTTTTTCTTTCAAAATGTATAATAGCCTTATAGCAACAAAGAATTTCTATATTTTGTCTTCTTTAATCTTTAACTCGTACTCAGTAGCAACTCCTATATAAGTAGTTGGTTCGTGGCTAATGAAGAAACAAATGAATATGGGAAAAACTAAATGTTTAGTTAATTTTGGTCTCTAAAATTATATTTCACAAGGTTTAGCTAATGTTCATCAACTGCAAATACTAACAATATTCCGATTTTATTACTATTAATTTCTTAGTTGCCAGCAAATTTGAAAAATTCACAACTTTCCATTGAGAGAATGAGAAGCTCCCGGACTCCGTTAACAGTGACTGAAAAATTTATATGCTTGAATCTTTAGAGTATAAGCTGAATGCTCATCGACTTTTTCTATTCTTTAACCTCAAAGCATATTATATATGGGGATTTTATTCTATCAGGAATTTATATAAACATTTTTGATCTATTCCTAATCCAAAAAACAAAACAAAACAAAACAAATATGTCAAGAAGATACCAACCAAATTTGTTGATTACCGGTACACCGGGATGTGGTAAAACAACTACCTGTGAACTATTGAAGAGAAACCTAGAGGGTTACAAGTACTATAATATATCAGACTTTGCTGAAGAACACAAATGTTATGATGGCTATGATGAGGCCCGTAAATCGCACATTGTGGATGATGATAAATTGCTTGATGAATTAGAACCTTTATTAAGAGAAGGTAAAAGTATTATTGATTGGCACGTAAACGATGTCTTTCCAGAAAGACTAATAGATCTTGTTGTGGTATTAAGGACAGATAACAGTAAATTGTATGATAGATTGAAATCTAGAGGCTACCACGATGCTAAGATTGACGAAAACCTGGATGCTGAAATAATGGGAGTGGTGCTGCAGGATGCTCAGGAATCATACGAACCTGAAATTGTCGTTGAATTACAAAGTGATTCAACCGAAGATATGGAGAACAATGTTGATAGAATTGCATCCTGGGTAAAATCATGGACAGAACAACATGAAGATGGTGTTTCTAATGAATTGCAAGGGAAGAAGTATGCTTCTTACTCATCATCAGAAGAAGACGAAGATGAAGAAGATGAAGAAGAAGAGGAACAACGTTCTGATTGAATTAACACTTTATAATTTTGTATACTAAACAATAATAAAAATTAATTATAATATTTACCTTAATCAAGAAGCTGATGTAATGATACTTACTGTCCCTTGAATTTCCCGATTTGTATAATTATTACAGCCCGAGAAACAGCAGTAGCAACGTACAACTGGAAGGTAAAAATTTTTTCTAAGACCTCGACGAAAATTTTTGAAAATTTTTGAAAAAAAAAATCGATGAGCATCAAGCGATGAGCTGATGGTGGGGCTGCTATAGTACACTTGAAGAAAACTTTCTCAAGCTTTAAATTTTACTATCAATTTTCTTTCAACTTTCAATTCATTAAACTGAAGAAGCCACAATACAAAACCAATCAAACAAAAAACAGAATCACCACAACAGAACAGTTATTCTAAAATAAAAATACAATCAAACGACTTTTTTTTTTTATTAATTGAATTTATTTTTAATAGAAACTCCATCATTTCAACTTCCGATCATTTTAACTCCAATTTTTTGTGCGAAATATCCAGCGCATAAATTAATACTACTTTATTTTGTGAACGTTATAAGAAATAATAATAAAATAATAAAAAAAATAACAAGTTTTAAATCCATTATTTTTTGTGTTATATTTCAAAACCATTTCTATACATCGAATTATATGAACTTTGAGTAGGATATTAAAGAAGACAAATAAAAAAAGAAAACAGACTATTAATTACCGCTCAATATGCATTATGTCATCCTAGAAACAAAAACTGAAGGGGGAAATGTGCACGAATTAGTATTATCTGAAATTGGCTATCAGATAATTGATTCAGAAACTTTACTACCATGTGATGATCCAAAATTTTTAAATTTAGTTAATGAAACAGTAACATTAAATGAAGCAATTGATCAATTATCAAACGATATCAATAAATATTGTAACACAAAAGAAAAAGGCATAGTAACTGATGAAGAGCAGGAACCAGAAAAAGAAAAAGAAAAAGAAACTGAGTATGAGAACATTGTAGATAAGAAATTTGTATTCTGTACATTGGATTCAAATTGGGATATTAGAGTTTCATTGGTTAATTCTGCAACAAAACAAAATGTCATTTTACCTGATTATCTAAGACATCCTGTTATTTTTGACCTCAGAAAAGAGTTTTCTTTATGGTTAATAAATCATCCAGAAATAAAAAATCAAGAAAAACATAAAGAGGATCCATCTGAAGTTAGCACTAGTCCAAAACTGCTTTCGAATGAAATGCCTTTGGACAGCTTGGAATTTATTATCAACTCTCTAGATTTGAAAAATGAATACGACAATCAAGTAGAGAAGAAAGAGAGTCTTCAGTTTCAGGTTGCCATATCTAGAGTTATTTTAACCGAATTGCACAAAAAATGTACAACTGCAGAAGATGAACTCACTGTTTTGACTAGACCTTATGATTTGTCTGTTGACTTTTATAATTTTTTGGACGAAAAGTCTAAGGTACTGTACATTAATAACATACCAGCTGAAACAACTCAAAATGACCTAGAAAACTGGTTTAACTCCTACAGCTTGAATCCCGTTGGATTCTGGACTTTAAGAAATATTACCGATAATATTTTTTTAAAGTCTCAGAAAAATAAAAGTGCAAGCTCTTCATCCGATAATATATTTGGCTTTATTATATTTCAATCGCATGATGATGCGAAAAATGGTCTTAAACAACATGCTAATATTTTTTATATTAATAATTCAAAAAGTAACAAATCAACTGAAGACTTGATTGAAATCCAGCCGTCTTCAATTAAATTATTAGAAAAGGTACAAGATAACCTTGTTCAATTCCCACAAAATAAAAACAAACCAAGACCTGGTGATTGGAACTGTCCATCTTGTGGTTTTTCAAATTTTCAAAGAAGAACAGCATGCTTTAGATGTTCGTTTCCTATTCCTAATACCATGTCTGGTAATTTGAACAAATACAACGGTTCTATCTCTAACTCCAGTAATACTAACACAAATAATAGTAACATAATAAAAAATTATGGAGGTATATATAATCAACCAACTAGCCCTCACTTAAACTGGAATAAAATAAACCCAACATATCAACTGAACCAGCAACAAAAGAAGCAACAGCAGTTACAACATCTACAACAAGTTCAGCAAACTTATCAAATGTATGCAGCTAATAGAGCAAGTAATAATTCTCCTCATTCGCCAATAACCAATAATTATAGGTTTAATTATAACGGTTCACAAAATAATAATGGAATGTATAATAACGCGAACTCCTACAATAAATCGAGCACCAATTCTTCTAATAGTAACACATATGGCAATATTTCGAATGTTCAAGGAATTTACTCGAACAATATGCCTAATGGTGTTAGCATGGTTAATAGCACTGGTAATACTAATAATTTGAACAACAACAATTCAATGAATGGCGGATCAAATGTACCATTTAGAGCAGGAGACTGGAAGTGTACTAGCTGTTTCTATCATAATTTTGCAAAAAATATTGTTTGCCTACGGTGCGGTGGTCCAAAATCGGAGTTCAAACATAATCATTTAAGCGCCGAAAAATCGTCAAACAATTTTGAGCAAACTCAAATCCAACATCAAAACTTTAATTCAAATGACTTTAATACTAAAAAGAATAATACAAATTCATCAATTCAATTTGGGTTTAATGCTGCGTATCCTTATTTGAATGTTTCCTCTGGAAGCTTTAGTGGAGACTCTTCGGAACAACTACAAGAGAGACAGGAGGTCCCTGTCTCAAATTTGTGAGGTAAAATACCGAAAAAATGATCAGAATAAAATGCCCAACATATTTCTTGTTTTCTTCTTTTTTCAAAATGACATACTTTAACCTGTTTCTTATCTTTATTGTTGATTTTATGTTGTCGTTTTCATTTTCCATTTATTTCTTCTTAACTTATAATTTAAATTAATTTTACTTTGTGGGAAGTCTAATTCATTCAATCGTTGTTTTTTTATTTTACATTTATTTTCATTTTCTAATATATTTTATTCATGAGGTTTTTGAGATGCATTCAATGGGCGATTTTTATTCTGTGTGGTATATATAATATAAAGAATATCAAAAAAGAAGCTTTATTAAATAATATTTATATGTTAACTATATCATTTGTACTATAAACGTTCTAAAATTTTTTAAACAATATTTGAAGGTAGTTTAATTCCAAAGAAATAGTAAAATAACATGTTTCAGCTCTTATGTAGTATACAGAAATGTAAATTACTACTTGATCAAATTTCAATAACTTAGAAAATAGTTATGAAAACGAAAATAAATAAAAAAGAAAAAGAAAAAGAAAAAAAATAATAAAATTGAATCTTTAAAGTTTTATGAAAATGTGGTGTCGTATTAACACAGAGTATTTAGTTTAAGAATTATTTATGTTTTAATTATTATCTAATTTAAAAGTTCAAAACAGTTCTCAAACATTCACCCTTGTGCAAGTCATCAAATGCCTGGTTGATTTCATCGAAGTTTCTCTTGTGAGTTATAAATTCATCAACCTTTAGTTCACCTTTTTGATATTGTTCAATTAGACCACCCATTTCAGATCTACCCTTAATACCACCGAAGGCAGAACCCTTCCAAACTCTACCAGTAACCAATTGGAATGGTCTAGTCGAGATCTCTTCACCAGCGGCTGCAACACCGATGATAATAGATTGACCCCAACCCTTGTGACAAGCTTCCAAAGCATCACGCATGACCTTAGTGTTACCGGTACAATCAAAAGTGTGTTCAAGACCACCATCGGTCATATCAATCAACTTGGAGACAATGGTCTCACCATCCTTCAAATCAGTCTTTGGGTTAACAAAATCGGTAGCGCCAAATTGAAAGCAGAAATCCTTCTTTTGATCATTTGTGTCAACAGCAATAATTTTAGAGGCCTTTCTTTGGGCTGCACCTTGAACCACAGAAAGACCAACAGTACCACAACCAAAGACAGCAACAGTGTCACCTTCTTGAACATTAGCGGTCTTGACAGCTGCACCATAACCAGTGGTAACACCGCAACCCAATAGACATACACTCTCTAATGGAGCGCTGTGGTCAATGGCAACGACACTGACATCTGCAACAACAGTGTATTCAGAAAAAGTGGAACAACCCATGAAGTGGTATAAGGTTTCACCTTTCTTGTTGTGGAATCTAGAGGTACCATCTGGCATAACACCCTTACCCTGAGTGGCTCTAACAGAACTACACAAATTGGTCTTACCACTCTTACAGAACTTACATTCTTTACATTCAGCAGTGTATAGGGCAATGACATGATCACCAGGCTTGACATTCGTAACGCCTTCACCCACAGATTCTACAATACCAGAACCTTCGTGACCTAGGATACATGGAAACAAACCCTCAGGGTCAACACCAGACAATGTGTACGCATCAGTGTGACAAACAGCCGTGTTAACAATCTTGATACGGACTTCGTGAGCCTTTGGTGCATCAACTGTGATCTCTTCAACTACCAATGGCTTACCAGCCTCATAAGAGACAGCAGCCTTACATTGAATTGGTTTACCTTCAGACATTCTTTTTCTGTTGTTGTTAAGTATACTTTTATTTGAAAAATATATTTTATGTATAATTTTTAATGAAAGCAAGCAACTTTTTGTATATTAATATAAATCAAAGGATAGAATTTGCACTTGTTGCCACCCCGTAGCGTTACCAAGGTGTAGAATTAGAAATTGTACTAAGAATTTTTAGTAATTTCTAATATTTTGCCCTTTTTTTTTTACCCTGCACCTGTCAAAATCCTATCCCCTTCCCAACTACTCCAATTAATTACGAAAAAATCACATGATAAATGACGTCATTTCAAGTTCCAATTTATTTTTAATTGTTCTCTATAACTCCGATAACGTATATCCCAAAAAGAAGAATTTCCTTATCTTCTTTTTTTTTTTGAAAGAGCGTAACGTAATTTTATCAAAACCAGATTTGATTCGTTAGAATTTACGTATCTTGCCAAAAGAAGAAAAAGATACAGCAGCAAGTTCTGCGTGGCTTTCTTCGTGTTCACCAAAAGAAAAAAATAGATAAATTGCGTGTTTGCGCAATTGTTCTACAAGCTTTTCCAAAAACAGGAAGCCTGTCCATAAGAAACGGATCCTTTTCCGTCCATTCACAATAATTTTTTTTTTTAGGTATCCTCCTCTTCACCCTCCCCCCATCCCATTCTACCGAAAGTAAATGATGCTACGACCATTTCTCTAGCACATGCCGAACAACGTCTTTAATGATATATTATCTCTTTTATTCTTGAAATGAGGGGTTTTGGCCTTCTTCCTGTAAAATTGGTGGGAAAAAAAAAATGAGGAGGGGGAGGTAAAGGTGAGGGGGGGAGGGAAAAGTTAGAAATACCCGTGGAATTTACAAAACAAACAAACAAAAAAAAGGCCGGTAACGCAACGACTCAAAATGTCCACAGTGGGTTTTTTTTTTTTTAAAGGAAACCAAAAAAAAAAAAAAATAAAAATTAAAGGGCTGCAAGATATTTTCGTTCTTCTTGAAGAAGCTATATAAACAAACGATCGGCGGCTCTTTCTGCAATTTCCATTTTTTTTCTTTTCTTCCTTTGTTTTCGGCGGCTAATTTTTTTTTATTATTATTATTATTTTATAATTGTACAAAAACATAATAAACAATAAAAAGATAAAGGAGAAAAAAAAGATGACAGTTTCTTCTGATCCATATGATCCTCTTGAGGATGCGTATGAGACCAGTAGGAATATTCCTGATTATAAGCATGATAAATTGTACTCTAATGATGAGAATAAGTCATGGGGTAAAGTTATTCCCGGTAAAGTGGGTCTATATGACCCAGACTATGAGCATGATGCATGTGGTGTTGGTTTTGTTGCTAATGTACATGGTGTTCAGTCTCACAAGATCGTTTCTGATGCTAGATCCTTGCTGTGTAATATGACTCATCGTGGTGCTGTATCTTCTGATGGTAACGGTGATGGTGCTGGTATACTGGTAGGTATTCCTCATACCTTCATACAGAGGGAGTTTAAGTTAGATCTAGGCATTGATGTTCCTGAACGCGGCCACTATGCTGTTGGTAATGTCTTCTTCAAGAAACCTGAAGAAGATGATAAAGAAGCAGAAGAAGACGTAGAATTGAAAAAGATGAAGGAGTCCTTTGAGAATATAGCTAGAGAATTTGACTTAAGAGTTCTTGGTTGGAGAGATGTTCCCCATGACTCATCTATCTTGGGGGATGTGGCCCTATCTAGAGAGCCTACTATCTTGCAAACACTTGTAGTACCTATCGATGCCAAAGAATTGACCGAATTCGACGAAACAGATTTTAAGACAAAGCTTTATCTTTTCAGAAAGTTTGTCACAAAACAATTTAGCCCAGAAGATTGTTTCTATGTCTGTTCCTTGAGTAGTTCTACCATTGTTTACAAAGGGCAACTGACTCCTAACCAAGTTTACAACTATTACCATGATTTGACTAATGCCCATTTCGAGTCACACATGGCCTTGGTACACTCCAGATTCTCTACCAACACATTTCCATCTTGGGATAGAGCCCAGCCTTTAAGATGGGTTGCACACAATGGTGAAATTAACACCTTGAGAGGTAACAAAAACTGGATGCGTTCTAGAGAAGGTGTCATGGTCTCTGAAACATTCAAAGACAAGTTGGATTCATTATACCCAATTATCGAAGAAGGTGGTTCAGATTCTGCTGCCTTGGATAACGTTCTTGAACTTCTTACAATAAATGGTGTTTTATCACTACCCGAAGCTATTATGATGATGGTTCCAGAAGCTTACCATGAAGGCATGGATTCCGACCTAAAAGCATGGTATGATTGGGCTGCTTGTCTAATGGAGCCGTGGGATGGACCTGCTCTATTAACTTTCACCGATGGTAGATACTGCGGTGCTATTCTAGACAGAAATGGTTTAAGACCATGTCGTTACTATGTCACCTCAGATGACAGAGTCATTTGCGCATCTGAAGTTGGTGTGATTCCAATCGATAACTCATTAGTATTGCAAAAAGGTAAGTTGAAACCAGGTGATGTTTTCTTGGTGGATACTGAAGCAGGCAGTCTAATTGATCACAGAGAATTGAAATCTGACTTCGCAAAGAGAAAGGATTTCAAGTCCTGGCTATCAAAGGTCATTAAACTAGAAGATTTGTTGCAAAAGACCTCAAATACCCAACCACATGATTGGATTGAAGACTCACCATCATTAAAGGTACAAAAGGACCCACGTTTACTCGCACATGGTTACACTTTTGAACAATTTTCATTGCTATTGACTCCAATGGCTTTAACAGGTAAAGAAGCTTTAGGTTCAATGGGTAATGACGCACCATTAGCATGTCTAAATCAAGACCCTGTATTATTATTTGATTATTTCAGACAATTATTTGCACAAGTTACAAACCCACCTATCGATCCTATTCGTGAAGCCAACGTCATGTCGTTGGAATGCTACGTTGGTCCACAGGGTAATTTGCTGGAAATGCACCCATCTCAATGTGAACGTCTTTTGTTGAAATCACCTATTCTAAAGTGGGATGAATTCAAGGCGATCAAAAATATTGAAAAAGTTATCCCATCTTGGAGCGTAGCTAACATTGATATCACCTTCGAGAAATCTGAAGGAATTGTTGGATATATTAATGCTGTTGAGAGAATTACTAATGAAGCAAGTAATGCCATCGATGAAGGGAAAAAGATCCTTGTAGTCTCCGATAGAAGAATTGGTGAGCACAGAGTTAGTTTATCCTCTTTGTTGGCTGTTAGTGCAATCCACCATCATTTGATCAGAAACAAACAGCGTACCGAAGTTGCTCTTATTTTAGAAACCGGTGAAGCTAGAGAAATCCACCATTTCTGTGTCCTATTAGGTTATGGTTGTGATGCCGTCTTCCCATACCTTGCTATGGAAACATTGGTCAGAATGAACAGAGAAGGATTAGTACGTAATGTTAACAACGATGATCACGCTGTTACAGATGAAGAGATGATTGAAAATTACAAGCATTCAATTGATAGTGGTATTTTGAAAGTCATGTCTAAGATGGGTATCTCCACCTTAGCTTCATACAAGGGTGCTCAAATTTTTGAAGCTCTAGGTATTGACTCTTCAGTTATTGATTTGTGTTTTGCTGGTACATCATCTAGAATTAAGGGTGTTACTTTTGAATATATAGCTCAAGATGCATTCTCTCTCCATGAACGTGGTTACCCAAGTAGAATGACTATAACAAGATCTGTAAATCTACCTGAAAGTGGTGAATATCATTGGAGAGATGGTGGTTACAAACATGTCAACGATCCAACTGCAATTGCAGCTCTTCAAGATTCTGTCAGAAATAAGAATGACGATGCCTGGGAACTATATGTCAAAAAGGAAATGGAAGCTATTAGAGACTGTACATTGAGAGGTTTGTTGGAATTGGATTTTGAGAATTCTACTCCAATTCCAATTGAACAAGTGGAACCTTGGACAGAAATTGCTAGAAGATTTGCTTCTGGTGCTATGTCCTACGGTTCCATTTCCATGGAAGCACACTCCACTTTGGCAATCGCTATGAATCGTTTGGGTGCTAAGTCTAACTGTGGTGAAGGTGGTGAAGATGCTGAACGTTCTCTTGTCCATCCAAATAGTGATACCATGAGATCTGCGATCAAACAAGTAGCATCTGCAAGATTCGGTGTCACTTCTCATTATTTATCTGATGCTGATGAGATTCAAATTAAGATTGCTCAAGGTGCTAAACCTGGTGAAGGTGGTGAATTACCGGCACATAAAGTTTCCAAGAGTATCGCCAAGACTAGACACTCAACACCAAATGTGGGTTTGATTTCTCCACCACCACATCATGATATCTACTCTATTGAAGACTTAAAGCAGTTGGTTTATGATTTGAAATGTGCCCACCCAAGAGCAGGTATTTCTGTTAAACTTGTTTCTGAAGTTGGTGTGGGTATTGTCGCCTCAGGTGTTGCTAAGGCTAAAGCTGATCATATCTTGATTTCTGGTCATGATGGTGGTACAGGTGCCTCCAGATGGACCAGTATCAAATATGCTGGTCTACCCTGGGAATTAGGTCTTGCCGAAACCCATCAAACATTGGTTCTAAATGACTTAAGAAGGAATGTCGTTGTTCAAACTGATGGTCAATTGAGAACTGGTTTTGATATTGCTGTTGCAGTCCTATTGGGTGCCGAATCCTTTACATTGGCAACAATTCCTTTGATTGTTATGGGTTGTGTTATGTTGAGAAGATGTCACACGAACACTTGTGCTGTCGGTATCGCCACTCAAGATCCTTATCTGAGAAGTAAATTTGAAGGTATGCCAGAACATGTTATCAATTTCTTTTACTATTTGGTTCAAGATTTGAGACAAATTATGGCCAGACTAGGTTTCAGAACTATTGACGAAATGGTTGGCCACTCTGAGAAATTGAGAAGAAGAGAAGATGCTAATCCAAAGGCCATTAACATCGATTTGACTCCTATTCTGACACCTGCTCACACTATTCGTCCTGGCGTAGCAACTAGGTTCACTAAAAAACAAGATCACAAGTTGCACACTCGTTTAGACAACAAGTTAATCGATGAAGCTGAAATTACATTAGATAAAGGTCTCCCAGTCACTATTGATGCTAATATTGTTAATACTGATCGTGCCTTAGGCTCAACTCTTTCATATAGAGTCTCTAAGAGATTTGGCGAAAATGGTTTGCCACGCGATACCATTGTTGCAAACATTAGTGGTTCAGCTGGTCAATCCTTTGGTGCCTTTTTAGCTCCTGGTATCACATTCATTTTGTACGGTGATGCTAATGACTATGTTGGTAAGGGTTTGTCAGGTGGTATTATTGTCATTAAACCTCCTAAGAATTCAAAGTTCAAGAGTGATGAAAACGTCATTGTTGGTAACACTTGTTTCTATGGTGCTACTTCTGGTACTGCCTTTATTGCTGGTAGTGCTGGTGAGCGTTTTGCTGTTAGAAACTCAGGTGCAACCATTGTGGTTGAAAGAGTCAAGGGAAATAACGCTTTTGAATATATGACTGGTGGTCGTGCTTTGGTATTATCACAATTGGAGTCTATCAATGCTTTCTCCGGTGCTACTGGTGGTATTGCATACTGTTTGACTTCTGACCACGATGCATTCCTATCTAAAATCAACAAGGAAACTATTGAATTAGAGAACTTAGATGATCCAGTTGAAATTGCATTTGTCAAGAACTTGATTCAAGGACACTACAATTTTAGCAAATCTGAATTGGCTTCTAAGATTCTAGGTAACTTTAACCACTACCTAAGAAAATTTGTTAAGGTTATTCCAAGTGACTATAAGAAGGTCCTTCTTAAGGAAGCTGAGGAGAAGGCCAAACTCAAGGAGAAGGAAACTGCTCAATATTTGAGTAAACTAGGTTCCCAAGGTGAACCAACAGTTGATGCTACAAATGGAGAAATTGCTGCTATACAAGCCGCAAAACAAAAGGCTTTGGGTCGTACAGTTATTTCCAATAAATCCACACTTCATGAACCTAAGGTTCTAGATTTGGAAGAAGCTGTTCCAGATGCGAAACAAATGGAGAAGAATGCCGAAAAGGTTGTAAAGATGACAGGTTTCATGAAGTACAGGGTACGTCATGAAGGCCACAGAGACCCAGCAACAAGAACTAAGGACTGGAAGGAATTCACTAAGCCAGTTTCTAAGCGTGATGCCAAGTACCAAACAGCAAGATGTATGGATTGTGGTACTCCATTCTGTCAATCTGATACCGGTTGTCCATTGTCAAACGTTATTCCAAAATTCAATGAATTGGTTTTCAAGAACCAATGGAAATTGGCCTTGGATAAATTGCTAGAAACAAATAATTTCCCAGAATTTACTGGTAGAGTTTGTCCAGCTCCATGTGAAGGTGCATGTACTTTAGGTATAATTGAAGATCCTGTCGGTATTAAGTCCATTGAAAGAATCATTATTGACAACGGTTTTAAGGAGGGGTGGATTGTTCCAAATCCTCCACAATACAGAACTGGGCACAGGGTTGCTGTTGTTGGTTCTGGTCCAGCTGGTTTAGCTTGTGCTGATATGTTAAACAGAGCTGGTCACTCTGTAACTGTATTTGAAAGGGCTGACCGTTGTGGTGGTCTTTTGATGTATGGTATTCCAAATATGAAGTTGGACAAATCTATTGTTCAACGTCGTGTTGATTTGTTAGCTGCAGAAGGAATTGAGTTTGTTACTAACATTGAAATTGGTAAAGACATTCCAATGGAAGAGTTGAAGAGCTCTTACAATGCTGTAGTTTATGCCATTGGTTCAACCATCCCTAGAGACTTGCCAATTAAGGGTCGTGAACTAAAAAACATTGATTTCGCTATGAATTTGTTAACTAAGAATACTAAAGCTCTTCTTTCGAATGATCTTGAAACGGTGAGACAACAAATTGAGGGTAAGAGAGTCATTGTTATTGGTGGTGGTGATACTGGTAACGATTGTTTAGGTACTTCTGTCAGACACCATGCAAAGTCTGTTGTCAACTTTGAATTGCTACCACAACCACCTAATGAACGTTCAAAAGATAATCCATGGCCACAATGGCCACGTATTATGCGTGTCGATTATGGTCATGCTGAAGTTAAAGAACACTACGGTAAAGACCCTCGTGAATATTGTATTCTTTCTAAGGAATTTATTGGTGATGATGAAGGTAATGTCACAGCAATCAAGACTGCTCGTGTTGAGTGGAAGAAATCCCAAAGTGGGGTTTGGCAAATGGTTGAAGTTCCAAATAGTGAGGAAATTTTTGAAGCAGATATTGTTTTGTTATCTATGGGTTTTGTTGGGCCAGAACTTCTAAATGATGACAGTGTTAAGAAGACCAGAAGAGGAACTATTGAGACTTTATCTCATTCTTCTTATAATATCGATGGTGGTAAATTATTTGCTGCTGGTGATTGTAGAAGAGGACAATCTTTGATCGTTTGGGCTATTCAAGAAGGTCGTAAGTGTGCCACTGCTGTTGATGAGTACTTAATGGGCAGTACTTATCTACCAGGAAATGGTGGTATTGTCAAGCGTGACTACAAACTTCTGGAAGAACTAGCAGCCACTATTTGAGTTTTTGTGCATCGAATTATCATCATTGCAATGCAATTTTCGAACTTTTTTGTTATTTATTATTTATTTATTTGTGCTGTCATTGCACAGACATTATTTATTTATTATCAGTTATCCTGATTTATTATTTATTATTTATTATTTATTATTGTCATTATATATTATCAAATTTGTATTTTATTTATCAACTGTTTTGTTTTTTGGTTCTAGTTTCAAAGGTTAGATTACCTACTATTGGTTAGTTGAGTTTATAAACACTTTAACAATATATCTTCACATTCAAACAACAGGAAATCATCAAATTAGAACAGAGAAAAAAATAAAATAAAATAGACTACAAATATTATTCATTAAAAGTATAAAGTAAAAAGGAAATAGCGGAATGTTGTTTTTAGATGGATTATAATAGATTAGTGGTAAGTGCTTGTTAATTGCAACATTATGATTCAAATGAATATTAAAACATAGTAAGTGACATAAGTAAAATAAAAATAAATGAGAGTGCCCAAACAAAAGGTATATCAAATGAGTTGAGCCGAGCTTTTAAGGGAAATTAGCAAAAAAAAAAAAATGAAAAGTAACATCATTATTATTATTTTTTGACACAGAAAAAAAAGTGCGGATAGTTCAAGAAAACATGCTAGTAATAGAGGCAAAAAGGCCTTTCTTCTTCTTCTTTTTCTTTGCATCATCCTCATTCTTCTTGTTGTCACGACTGGAGGTAATACGTGGAGTATTACTAGTCTTTGGTGAGATTATATTACCTGCACCACCACGACCAATGATGTATTTCTCTTGCATCTTGTGTTTCCCATGTGACTTCTGTGCACTCAAGGTTCTAGACAATCTCGATTTTGACCTCGACCTCGACCTCGATCTAGAGTTAACATTCGCACTCCGATGATTCCTTCTTCCTCCATTCTTATGCTCAACTGCAATCTCATCATCATTTTCCTCGTGGTTACTGGTGATACTATGCTCCTCGTCTATTCTGCCATGAACGGGGCCGATATAATCATCTCCATCCATCAATTCATCGACATACCCTTCGCTTTCCTCTGAATCATCCGCATCAACATCCTGTGCCTTCCTCGTCAACTTAGGATCCGTGTTCCGCCTCATATTCCCTGCACCACCACGACCTGTACTATACACGGGCTGCAAAATACTCGGAGTCTGAGACCCCTGCTTGATAACTTTTGGAGACGCCCTACTATCTGAGGTGTGTATATTCCCTGCACCTCCTCGGCCAGTAGATATCTTGTACTTCTCAGCCATAATTTACCATTTATTGTTGATCTACAACCTTTCTTTTATTTTTTTTTACTTGTACGTTAACTTTTCGTTAATCCTAAAAAAACAATTACTTTTAGCTATTTATATTACTTTTTTCTAGTGTTTTTTTTTTTTTTGCCCTTTCTCGCGCCCTCTCGAAGGGGGGGGTCATCACATTGTGTGCTTTCGCAGCGAGAAGCGGGGGTCAATTAGCTATTTACAAATTACCCGGTTCAATGATATACACAGTTTCGGGGCATATTGTTCGTATTGAGTTATGTAGCATGTGATGTATATCATTTTTTTTATTAAAAAATGACGTCATTTGAATTTATTTCACAAGAACTAGTTTTAGTTAAAATTATATCGATTTAAATATTTTAATTGTATTGTTTGTTTATTATCTTGAAGGGGGTGAGGTGTTTATAGCAATTGTTTTTAGGAATGAGAGTGGGATATTTAAGATTTGCGAAATATTGTGTGTGGGATATTTGACATTGGTGTGGGCGTGGGGGTGTGGGTCAGGAATTATGAATACTCATTTATAACCGATAAATCATTGCTATGAAAAAGTATATAATACAACTAATGTATAATAGTTTTATTTATTTTAATTATATCAATTGGGTTAATGGCAATAAGGACAATTAAAAACAAAATGCATAAGTTGCTTTTGAGAAGTGCTAGATGCTATAGTTCAGCTGTTCCTAAGCAGAATTCGAGGTATTTTTCGCTGGGATCAGCATTATTGCTTGGTTCAGCGGTAGGCTATGCAGCGGGATCATTTTCGTGTAAGAGAACCGATGATAAAAGCAATAACGGTGTTAAAAGTTCGATAATGCCATTGCCACAATTGAGTCCTCCAGAATATAATAATAAGGGCGATGTGATCAATATTTTGAAACAGATTTTAGGTAATAATGAAAACAAGTTTTCCGTGGTTGATTCTGATTTGACTCAGCATACAGATACATATTTCAACACACACCATGCCGTTGACCCAAAGATACAAGTGCCTAGGATTATCGTGTATCCTGAGTCAACCGAAGAAGTTTCCAAGTTGGTTAAAGTTTGTAATGAACACAATGTCCCGGTGATTCCGTTTTCTGGTGGAACATCTCTAGAGGGACATTTTATGCCCACAAGGGGGCCCCATATGGTAGTTACCATAGATTTATCCAAGTACATGAACAACATCGTTGAGTTACATAAGGATGATCTTGATGTTACTGTTCAAGCTGGTGTTCCATGGGAAGAATTGAACGAATACCTCGACACATATGGGTTAATGTTTGGTTGCGACCCAGGTCCAGGTGCACTAATCGGTGGTTGCGTTGCTAACTCATGTTCCGGTACAAACGCTTTCAAATTTGGTACTATGAAGGAAAATGTGGTCAACTTGACAGTAGTTTTGCCTGATGGTAATGTGATCAAGACCAAACATAGACCTAGAAAGTCAAGCGCTGGTTACAACTTGAACGGCTTGTTCACTGGGAGTGAGGGGACTTTGGGTATTGTGACAGAAGCTACTGTTAAATGTCATGTTAAACCACAATTTGAAAGTATTGCTGTTGTCTCTTTCAATTCTATCAAAGATGCCGCCTCCTGCTGTTCAAAGTTAATTGGCCGCGGAATGAAGCTAAACGCCATGGAACTTTTGGACGATAACTTGATGAAGATTATAAATCAATCAGGAAGCACTGATAGAAAAGACTGGGAAGAGAAACCTACGATGTTTTTCAAGATAAGTGGAAGATCCCAGAGCATGGTTGATGAATTAATAGAAGAGGTTAAACAGGTAGCAGCGGAGACGAAGTCCCAGAAGTTTCAGTTTGCCAGTAACGCAGACGAGAAGTTAGAACTTTGGGAAGCAAGAAAAGTGGCATTGTGGTCAGTTATAGATTCTGCGAAACAGAACTTTGGAGCAAATGCTAAGGTCTGGACCACAGACGTAGCGGTTCCGATCTCTAAGTTCGCTGAAGTTATTGATAACACAAAGTATGACATTGTTCAAAGCGGTTTAACCTTCGGCATCGTTGGTCACGCTGGTGACGGCAACTTCCATTGCTTTATTGTATACAAGGATGATAACGAAAAAAAGAAATGTCATAGCATTGTTGATAGAATGGTAGACAGGGCCATAATGGCAGACGGTACATGTACAGGTGAACATGGTGTAGGATTAGGAAAGAGAGATTATCTGCAGAAAGAATTGGGTGCTACTACTATAGATTTGATGCGTAACATTAAATTAGCTATCGACCCTAACAGGATAATGAATCCGGACAAAGTATTCCAAATAGATCCCGAAGAGCCTGATTTATAAGATTATAAATGTAAAAATTCTAAACAGTCCCAAGAGTGAAAAAAAAAAAAAAAAAAAAATCTGGTCTAGAACTAAGAACTTTAATTCTCATTTTTCTCTTGCGTATTATTTAGAAAAGAAATCAAATACTCCCTCAAATAAACTATTCTTTTTCTTTTTTGAACTTTTACCCTTTTCCTTTATATAGTTTTGCGTGCTGTATTTGACTCGGAAGTTACTAGTAATTGTGAGTTTAATATCACACATCGGCAGAGTGAGTTTCTTTTAATAAGGATAATGAAAATGTATGCACAATTTGTTGACTGTTACTTTTTAGGGGACACCCGGCCGGTTTGTCGACATTATTCAGAGAAAACAAGTTAGGCAGAAGCCTAGGCAGGCCAAAAAAAGAGAGCCAGAGGGAAACCTGGGCAGAAGGAGGGGGGGGGTAATTATTGCATTTTACTGATGCCTACGTTGAGGCGATTGAGCAAGAAAAAGAAAAAAAAAAAGTAAAAGCGCAAATTCACACACCTTTTCTTCAGGGAAGCGTGGGGTGTGGGGCCGGGATTTTAGTTGCTAGAATATTAGGGGGACGGGTAGGAGAGGTAGCATACATTTTATACTGGAATTTTCTGTTGGAAGAAGAAATGAGTTTGTGTTTCACCAGTTGATGCCACTCGGCAACCAAAAATGGTACAGAACAATGTAGTCTATACATTATTTGAAATGGTCCGGTCACTATTATGTTCTCTTTATTCTTCCTTAAATCCTTTCCACGGAGGAGATAATATATCCTGAGTCATTTTGTAATCCTTTTTAGTAAGTTCCCTCATAAATGAACAGATGAATTTTGGACCCTTCTATCCCCTTCGGGAGATGAGTGATGATTACACTTATTGTCACAAAACTTAACGTCCTTCACCTTTTCACACCACTCCCCCATTTTGCCTATAATGTTTGAAACCCTTTCTTTTTCTTTTACTTTGTTAATTTATTTTGCAACCATTGTATTTCAATATGCAAAAGCTTTACATGCATTAATGGAAAATAACACAAGGGGTGGGTATTGATTGTTGAGTCCGAAGTGGAAAAGCGGTAAAGGTGACTACATTTTTTATGTATGCTTTCTTTTTAATGGAATATATAAGAAACGGGTAGCTATCGGATCGGGAACAACAATTACGGTTCCTACTTTGTTGATATAACACCCGGAGCAGAACTTTATTTGGTACATTTTAATTTTCTTTTTTTCTTTCATTTGCACTTGCCGCGTACCGAGAATATTACAAATATTTTATTGATATATTTTGGAACATTAAAGCTTTATGTTATTTCATTAATCTTATAGTGAAATATATAAAAAGAAGGAAATTGAGAATAAAGAGTCAAATCATTATTTTATTTTATTGTCTGGATCATCATTTTTTTTCTAAATAAATTCAAAGATAGATTTTAGATAGAGGGATACACTTATACATCAAAATTGACTTATACGTTTAAGAATATCACTCAAATTATCCAGCTTGTTTTTATATAATAGGAAAAAATAAAAAACAAAAGTATCACACAATTAATACTACACAATGAATAAGATTGGTAAGACAACCAAGTTTAGGCCTTCTACGATTGCCGCTCCTCAGGAGGTTTATACATCAGTAAATGTGTTTACAAAATTCTATGATGACCCCATAAAGAGTGTTTCAAAGAGTGCACCTGTACGGAGTTACATGGAAAGGGTGTCTAAGTATGATAAGAATATATATCATTAATCCAATTGAGTATAAGAAATTGAAACTGTACTATGATTGTTCATCTATAACTATTTATACTCAGTTAATGGATATTTTTAAAATAGAGCCGCAAAAATTTTGCTGTTAATCATCTTCATTAACATTGAGGAAAATGGAAATTTTGATGACAAGAAATAATGCATAAAAAAGAAAAATTAATAACAGAATAGAAATGAAAAAGAAAAAGAAAAAATAAAATAAACAAAAAAAAAAACATATTCACAAACTTCCTTCCAGTTCGTTTGATTATGCTAGTATTTGGATTATTTGACGTTTATGTATTTGGAATAAAAATTAATGAAGCAATAGCCGCCAAATTACTTCATTAAATTAATATTTTAGTATATAATTTTTTCTTATGGTTTCAAAGCTACTATAACCATTATCCCTACGTTTGTAATATATTCTTATAAATAACCTAATGATATATTACAATTATGTTTCTTTTAAAGAAAAAAAAATTGGGTACTATTTGATTTCCCTACCTCTTCGGATTTTTCTTTATATTTTTTTTTTTTTTCTATTTTTTTTAAGAGTAAATAAATATGGAAAACTTCGAAAATAAGCAGGAATTGTGCAGTACAGGTCACCAAGATTATTTTCTTGAAAACACTCCAAAGTCGTTCACCTCCAATCTCTTTCCAAAAACAAAGCTTCTTTCATAAGTAACTTTTTAACAAGAATCCCAAGATTTTAAGACACTACGTAATCTTCCAGCATTTTTTTTTTTTTGTTTGTCGAGACGACACATTGCCTATACATCCCAGCGTCGTTCGGTTTTTTGTCAAAAGATTGAAAAATCATGCTTAAAACACGTATACAACGAAACATATATAGTAATATATTATAAAACTGATAAAGCTGATAATATTTAGTATTTAACTGGGTCAAAATCTAAAAATCGGTTTAACTTTCTACAATAAACAAAAGAAACTGGATATGAGCAGTATGTAACCAAAAGTATAAAAAAAGAAAATTCTATTGAACTAGAACAGTTTTTTGGTATCACCAAAAGGCTTTAACAAGATGAAATGTTCCAGGTTGTGTTAGTAATATTAACTAGACAGGAAGCAGTAGCTTTTCTCCTTGTAATATTATAGTGAGAGCCATTTAGACATGAACCGTTGTTGACGGAGAAAATCTCCAAGTCAGAGGAGTTACAGATCTTACCTCCAAATGCTCCAGAGAAGTCTAGAGCATAGTATAGTTTTAGTCTTGGTATTTCAGGGTAATGATAACCAGAAAGTATAAATCCTAGACCAGAACCGTCTAAGTTAGTACTAATAATGTCAGTGGCATACAAGGAGTTATTCAATGAGATGTTAGACCAAGTTGTACCTTGATCGAGCGAATATAGTACTTGGTTGAGAATGCCCTTGGAAGTAACATTACCCCGCGCAACAATGATGTTACCAAAGTCACCAAGAGCAGGATCGGAGAGCCATCCTAACAACATCCTCCAAGTGTAACCACCGTCTGTAGAGATGAAGGTTTTGAGATCATCGAAATCATCGCTATCGTTGTCACCGTACGAGCTGAAATCACTGAAGTCACTACTATTATCATTATTTCCACCGTCAGCTAGGTTGCTTGAGCTGACATTACCTGCCATACCTATAGCAACAATAATACCAGTTTTACTGTGAGAGATAATATCTCTAATGTATAGTTTACATCCACCATTCTTTATATCACATGTATAGTTGCTGGCATGTTCATCATCATCAAGAGTTATATCTTTCCAAGAGTTACCGTTATCAGTAGATATGCTAGTAAAGTGAACAGGTGAGCCACCAGAGGAAACTATAATGGTACCGTTAATATCAGGTAAGGTGAAAACTATTGTGTCATAGGAGAAATTTGCACTCACCTCAATAGCAGAGAAGTTCAAGCCTTTGGAGTCAGACATCAATATAAAAGTGCTGTTGCTGTTATTATCCCAGTAAACGGCGGGATTATAATAAGGCATTACTAGTCTCTTGTCGAAAACCTCTCTTAATTGATCAGAACTTTGAAGTTCTTTAGGAGTATCAGCAAGTTGGAAGTTGATACCATCTCTAGAGACATATAATAAGGCAGTTATGTAATCAGAGCCATCATCGTCGTCATCAGCACCACCTACATAGGTACCATTCGATGTAGTTCCGTTGTAGCTACTGTTGAGGCTGTCATCATCGTCGTCATCATCATCAGTTTCTAAATAAAAAGGTGTTGAAGTGCTGTTTAGAGCTTTAACAACAATATAAGATTTAGTAGTTAAGATACCATAAATCTCAGAATCTGTGGTCAAATTAGCCGGTTGCAAATGCTTTCCTTGATCGGTGGAATAGAGCACAGTTGCATTTTGACTAACATCCCTTGGGACCAACAAGCAAGTAATGTTTTGAGTATCGTTAACAAACGAAGAACCTCTAGCGCTTGCCAAGAAATTACAAGTCAGATCAAAACCAGCAGTGAAATTGTCATTATCACTTGGCTTTATCTCAGTAAACGTAGAACCATTATCAGTAGAGATGAAGGATCTACCAAAATACGTCGTACCGCTGTAACTATCGTCGTCATCGTCGTCATCACTTACATAATCAATGGCTTTGACAATGATGAGACTCATGTTAAATGGGTTAGTAGAAATAGCTTCAATTTCTGAATTATTTGACAAAACCTTGATTTCTGTAGCGTTCCAGTTCTTACCACCATTGTTCGTTATATACAATGTGTTGTTAACAGAATAGATAGCTCTCAAGCTCCGATAGTTATAGTCTAAGAAAACATCGATATCATCACCATCAAAATCATAATCGTTATCGTCATCATCGTCATCACTTGATGGTCTCGTAGTGTTCACAAGAACACTCCAGTGCTTACCGAAATCTTTACTGAACGATAAGACATAGTCATCCAACAGTAAAATATCAGAAGTATTACCGAAAAACGCAGCAGTGGAACCAAGAGACCCATTAAAAGTGACAATATTGGGTTGCCATCCATAGACCGTGGCACATAAACCAAGTGCCCCTAAAACAGTATTCAACAACATATTTGTAGTGTTGTTCTAATTTTTGCTTTTTTCACAATTTTCCATTCTTCTATAATTCTGATTAACAATCTTCATTACCTCATATATATAATAAGCCAACATGTTTTGTTTTTTTCTCTTTCAAAGAAGTCATCGATTGAGTTGAGTTCCTTATACCCTTTTCACATGTATTTGCTAATAGTCAATGCCCTGTTAAATCGGACTATTTTTAGCTCATCGCATTGTTTTCTCTTTTTTTCTTTTTTTATGCATAACCATAGAAACCCCCACAGAAAGCCGTGTATCCCTTATTTGTTTCCCTATTTTTTCCCTTTATATGTACCCTTTGCTATTTTATTGACCTTATTTTTGCATCTAATTACAATATTGTTTCTCTTCCTCATTCAGTAGTAATTTTCCCAAAATCATTAGAGACTGATGTACTTGTTGGTTCAAATCCTCTACTTTCTCAAGAGCTTCTTTGTATTTTGATTCATGTACTTGTTTGAATTCTTTCATATATTCCTTCCATTTAGCGTCAAAACTATATTCAGTAAAATGTTTGACCAATTGGTATTGTTGATTCCTTAAAGAGTTTAACTCACTTTCGAGTTTTCTGATGTCATCATAGACTCTTGAATAGTGTGTATCCCTATACGAGACACAAATATGACTCACTAAACTCCTGTAAGCAAAATCATCATCACTACCAGATGGTGTATCATTTATGGTGACCTTTTCCTTGGAATGTAGAGATTTCAATCTAGTACTTATTGAGTGATAGTTATTATTAAAACTCATTCCCATAATATATGGCTGAAATGTACTGTTTGACGGGTTAAGCAGTAATAGACGGCGATTCTTGTTATAATATATGAAAGTGTCAGAACCTGAAGTCATATGATCTATTATATTGTGAAAAAATGTTTTTGATGGCTCTGGAAAAGGATGATTGTTTTCATCTATAGAATGGTCTTTTGAGTATAATATATCTACCAAAAACATGTCATCATACGGCCCAAAAATATTCATATGGTATATATAAGTAAACCCACGGTTGTTTTTCAATATAAATCAAGTGAATATGAATATATTAAGGTGGTGATAATAGTGTCGCCATCTTAAAAACTAACCAATTTTCCTTTTTTTTTTTGTGCTCAATGATAAGACCTCTTTATATTTAATTGAAAAGTAATACAAAAATTTAAGAAAAAGGAAAATTTAGAAAAAAGTAATAAAAATATTAAATACACATCATTTGGAAACAATAGATTTATAACTATAATACATATATATCAATCAAGGAAGGAACATAGCAGAAGTATATCAATTTCAATAGAATAGGAATAAAATTAAATAAAAAGATTATGTACGATTTCTTGTACCACATCCGAATTCGGGTAAACTTTTCAATGCTGATGAGCTCAGAAATCATTGCACAAATTGCCCAAAAATTTGGCAAAAACAAAGGAAAAAAAATTGTGAAAAATTTTGTGAAATTTGAGTCAAAACTTATTGATGTTGCTAATCCGAAGATCAATTGTTTCCTTACTAGTTGCTATTACTAGGAATCACTTTTCAGAAAATATAATCTTCTATTTTCCTTATTGAATTATATTATAAAATTTTTAAGTAAGAAGTGAAAGGTAGCATATAGGAAAAACAAGAAAAGAAAATAAACATACTATGAATCATAAAGTGCTTTGTGGTAATACACTACTGCAGGCGTCTGCTAGGCACACCAGTAAGCTAGCAAACTTTAGCAGACTATTTACTCAACAGTTATCTCCAAATTTGGTAAAATTACACTCCGAATTGAAGCCAGATGAGCTACTCACAGACAACACACCAGATTATGTGCGTCTTGTATTGAGATCATCTGTCTACGATGTTATTAAGGAATCACCAATCTCCCATGGTGTAGGTTTATCTTCTCGTTTGAATACCAATGTCCAATTAAAAAGAGAAGATCTTTTACCAGTTTTCTCATTTAAATTGCGTGGTGCTTACAATATGATTGCTAAATTGGATGATGCTCAAAGAAACCAAGGTGTTATTGCATGCTCAGCCGGTAACCATGCTCAAGGTGTGGCATTTGCTGCTAAACATTTGCACATCCCAGCTACAATTGTTATGCCTGTTTCTACTCCATCAATTAAGTATCAAAATGTTTCAAGACTGGGATCCCAAGTTGTCCTTTATGGTAACGATTTCGATGAAGCTAAGGCTGAGTGTACTAAGCTCGCTGAAGAACGTGGTCTAACTAACATTCCTCCATTTGATCATCCATATGTTATTGCAGGACAAGGAACAGTTGCAATGGAAATTTTGAGACAAGTCTACAATTCCAACAAAATTGGTGCAGTCTTTGTTCCAGTTGGTGGTGGTGGTTTAATTGCCGGTGTTGGTGCTTATTTGAAGAGAGTTACACCTCATATCAAGGTCATTGGTGTTGAAACCCACGATGCTGCCACATTGTACACTTCAATGCAAAGAAATAAGAGAACCAATTTGGATTCTGTAGGTACTTTTGCTGACGGTACATCTGTTCGTATCATCGGTGAAGAAACTTTCAGAGTTGCTAAGGAGGTAGTGGATGAAATTGTTTTGGTTAACACTGATGAGATTTGTGCTGCTGTCAAGGACGTGTTTGAAGATACTAGAAGTATTGTCGAGCCATCAGGTGCTTTGGCAGTTGCAGGTATGAAGAAATACATCAACCAATTGCATCCAGAAATTGATCATTCCAAGCAAACATATGTCCCAATTTTGTCCGGTGCCAACATGAACTTTGATAGACTAAGATTTGTTTCTGAGCGTGCCGTGCTTGGTGAAGGTAAGGAAGTCTTTATGTTAGTGACTATTCCAGATGTCCCAGGTTCTTTCAAAAAAATGCAAAAGGTTATTCACCCAAGAGCTGTTACCGAATTCTGTTACCGTTACAATGAACACCGTCATGAATCTACTAGTGAGGTTCCAAAGGCCTACATTTACACTTCCTTCAGTGTTGTTGACCGTGAGAAGGAAATCAAACAAGTTATGCAACAATTGAACACTCTTGGATTTGAAGCAGTTGATATCTCCGACAATGAGTTAGCCAAGTCCCACGGAAGATATTTGGTTGGTGGTGCTTCCAAGGTTCCAAATGAGAGAATTATCTCATTCGAATTCCCAGAAAGACCAGGTGCACTAACCAGATTTTTGGCTGGATTGAGTGAGTCATGGAACTTAACTTTATTCCATTACAGAAACCACGGTGCTGATATTGGTAAGGTTTTGGCTGGTATTTCTGTCCCACCAAGAGAAAACTTAACCTTCCAGAAGTTCTTGGAAGACTTAGGCTACAAGTACCAAGATGAAACTGATAACATGGTTTACCAAAGACTTTTGAAGTTTTGAAGATATTAAAATGATTTTTTTTCCACGAGAACAAAATATAATTAGCAAAGATCAATAACGAAAGATCACAATAGAATGATAATGTAACGTCAATACCAGCATAGTATCACTTATACTTCTAAGGATAAGAAGCAATTCCAGATTTATGCAAAAATAATTCAATGTATGAATAAATTTCGGTAATATTTTTATTTAAATTTTTAATTTTTTTTTTATTTTTTTGTCATTAACGTAGAAATTTTTAATAGCCATTTATATTTTATAAAAAGTTATGCTATATTTGATACAAGAATCGGATTCGGTTTACTATCTTCCTATTAACGGTAATCATAATAATCATATTACGTTGACGATTTTCAATTCAGTGCTGGAATAAAAATCGGAAAGGCCCGAATTTGAATTTCGCTTAGAATTGAAAATATATAAAATTGAAAATATATGATCTTAGTAAGCGATGACTACCAGATATACAATTCAATAAAATAAAACTGATAAGGGACTTGATAAAGGTATATATAAGCTCTTTCAGACCGAATTGATATAATATGTCAGTTAGACAAGTTATAAGTAAAAGATTCGTTGGACACAATGCATTTCTGCCTAAGAGTATAGAATTAGAGGCATGGAGATCAAAACCAACACAAGATTTGTTAAAAAACTTGGGATTTGTTAGGAAAACACAGAGTGGTTTATTCAATTGGCTTCCTTTGGGACTTCGAACTGTGAGGAAATTGGAAAATTTGATAAGAAAGCGGATGGAGGAGGATGCGGGAGCCATGGAAGTCTCTCTGAGTTCATTGTCAGCAAGGTCTTTATGGGATAAAACAGGACGTTGGGATGTCTCAAAAGAGCTTTTTAAAGTTAAGGATGCCAATGATATTGACTATTGTTTGACGCCTACATGTGAAGAGGATATAACTGAGCTTGCAAGAAACTATATCGCTAGTCATAAGGACATGCCACTAATAGCATACCAGATTGGAAGGAAATATAGAGATGAAAAACGTCCAAGAGGTGGATTACTAAGAGGAAGAGAATTTACCATGAAGGATGCTTACTCTTTCGCCTCGTCTGAGGAACAAGCAATTGAGATATTCCAGAAGATGGACTCCGTATATGACAAGATATTCACTGACTTGAAGATTCCATTCAAAGCTGCATTGGCAGATAGCGGTGATATTGGTGGTGAGATGAGCAAAGAATATCATTTTCTTGATCCAATTGGTGAAGACACTGTCTTCACATGTGACTCTTGTGGTACTACATCGACTATTGAAAAATGTGATTCATTGCCGGAAGAAGCAGGCGAACACAGTGGTGATGTCGATGTTATCTATGGATTAAGCGAAGATCATGCCACTTTGATATGTTTCTATTTCCCAAAGGGAAGAACCTTCAATTGGAACTTGGCTCAGAAAGTATTGGACAATGACATTGACATGACCTTGAAGAACACTGATAATGAGAAGATTTTACAAATGTACCAGGACGAAAACGAGGACTACATGTTCACTAAGATCTTGAGAGTAATGGACATCCGGATCAATTCCAGATCAAATTTCCCAGATTTCCCACTGAGTAAGTACTTGAAACACAATTTTGGACAAATTGATGAAGTTTCAATTGTAGATGCCGTTGATAAAGAAGTTTGTGCCCGTTGTGAAGAAGGTACGGTGAATGCTTCCAAGAGTATAGAAGTCGGACACATATTTCACTTGGGAGACAAATATACAAAACCACTGAATGTGAAATTTAGGGACGAAAATAACAATGAGTCCCTAGTGTCTATGGGATGCTATGGAATTGGAGTGAGTCGTTTAATCGGTGCCATCGCAGAGATCGGTCGTGACGATCAAGGTCTCAAATGGCCACAGGTAATTGCACCATACCAGGTCTCCATCATCACCAATAACAAGTCCCACACACCAGAGATAGATGAGTTGAAGGCTAAGGTGATGCAGGACGTGGATACATTCGATCTTGATTTCGAGGGCACGAAGCTGGGTTTCGGCAGTAAGATCAAGCTATCTCATGCAATTGGTATCCCACTATGTGTGATCATTGGCAGCAAGAGCTGGCCTAATGTGGAGATAGAAATTAGATCCAAGAATGAAAAATTGGTTGTCCCTCATACAGAGGCACAATCCAAGATCAAAGAACTTCTCACGACACTGTAAATATATTTATTTAATTTTTGTATTAGAGCATTATTACATTATTATTTTTTGTTTTTTTGTTTTTGTTTTTGTTATTGCGTCATTATATAATCGATATGCAAGTGTATAAAAAATTTCCTGTTAATATTATTATTTTTGTAATTTTTTTGGTATTATTTTTAGAAAATCTTGGAAGCTAACTTAGAGATAACGTGCAGACCAACCACAGAGAAGATATAACCGACAGCCAAGAACAACACAACCAATGGATCAACTCTTAGACCCTTAGCTTCATCGGAATAGATTTTCAGGATAGAGTTCTTATTCTTTTGTGCAACAGCTGGAGAACTCTCTCTAGAGCTCTCTTTCTTTCTTTGGACTGGTTTAGAACCGTTAGCAGCAACAGCAGAGGACATTTTGTTTGTATTATATCTTTTTTTTTGTTTGTTATCCTTTAAAAGAATTCCAATTGTGTCTTGAATCTTTGAAATTATTTATATTCAATTTTTCAAAAACGGTTGCTTTTCCACTTATTTTTTATTTTTCTTCAATTTGCAAATCATTATTACCACCAACAGAACCCCCCGTACCAACGAGAGGACAGCATTAAAAAAAAAAAAATAAAACGCAGTTTTTTTCTTGACAGCACACCAACCCAACCCCTTGAAAAAAAAAAAATATTTTTTTGAAAATCTGTAATTTTTTTTTTTTACACGTAACACGTATCCCATGATTCATAGTCAGGTGATACGTGTTCTCTTACAGTATAATATAATACGATAACAGCACGTTACCAACACGTGGTTGAGCAAAAAAAAAAAAAATAAGAGCACTGTGTTTGTTCATTTTTTTTTTCTTTTTCTTTTGGCTAATCGACACCCCCGCGCGGCGTCATACAGTAAAAGTCCAATAAATCGGAATTACCGGTAGTAGAAATTTAGGGGAGGGGAAGGGAGGCACCGAATATTTTTTTGTTTTTTTCTTTCTTTGTACTAATGTTTCACTGAGAGAAAAAAGAGCTTTCCCGCAATTCCGGGGGGGAAGGGAAGAGATATGATACAAGGATGGGTGCGGGTGTGGCATTAACACGAAAAAATAATATGTTTTTTTCCTTCTTGCACACTGTTTGGGCATCGATTTTTTTTTATAACTTGATCTTGAACAAATTGTTATAGGGGAAAACGATGCGACGATGTAAGTTGTCTTGCTATTTCAATGGGTCATACGGGGAAAGTGACGTAGAGAAGCCATCAGATGATTTACGCTGTATTGGTATTTTCTCTTTAAGTAATTGGTTGTTTTGGCAATTTGAGAAAGAAGAAAGCAGGAATTCTCGAAGAAAATGAAGGTGACAAAAACTAAAAACTAAAAAAATGACACACACACACAGAGAAAAGTATAGAAAAGGTTAACAAAAAAAAAAAATTTTCTTTTGGCTCTGTCTTTGATTGCAATTTGAACCAATAAGCTATTATAATCTTGAAGAACTCAAAAAAAAAGATATAAACTGGAAAGAAGGAAAAAAAAAAAAAAAGAAAGAAAAGAACAGAATAGAAAATTAGGAAATTATATAATACTATAAAACTGTTTTCTACAAATTAATAATAAAAAAAAAATAAAGAAGAATAAGAATTTAGTATTGTAGATAGGGAAAGGGCAAAATTTTTTTTTTCGAAGAGGAAAAAGAGATTAACGCCATGATGAAAGTACAGGAAGAAATTGATAAGGCGTTAAATAATATTGATGTAGAAGAAGGTGCAAATAATGTGACAGCAAATGAAGATATGATTGATGATGATGATATTATTCCTACTGCGATAGTTATTAAAAATATTCCGTTTGCTTTGAAAAGAGAGCAATTGTTGGATTTTATGACGTCGTTGGAGTTACCTTTACCTTATGCCTTCAATTATCATTTTGATAATGGCACCTTCCGTGGTCTTGCGTTTGCCAATTATAATTCTGAGGATGATACCGCTAAAGTAGTTAATGAATTAAATGAAAAGGAAATTGGTGGTAGGAATTTGAGAGTGGAGTATAAGAAAGTCTTGCCTCAAGAAGAAAGGGAACGTATTGAGCGGGAACGTAGATTGAAACATCAGAATCAGAAGAAGGCTTTATGGAAACAACAACAGCAACAGCAGCAACAACAGCAACAAACTAATAATAACAATAATGGCGGAAGTGGTTCTAACTCTCATAAGAACAGTGCTGGAAGTTTATTGGATAGCCATCGTGGATCGATTAGTAGTAATATGAGTAATAGTAACAATAATAGTGCTGGAAATTCTAAATCTTCGCCATTACAACAAGTTCACTCATTAGTTAGTGGCACTGCTGGTGGTAGTAGTACCAATACTTCCCATCAGGCTGCAAACTATAGTTCTAATCATAATAACAATATGAACTCTAATAATAACAACCCAACATTTAGTAATGCTTCTAACTTAGCTGGTAAATTTTTTGCACCTTTGCCAACTGGCGTATCACCTTTATCAAATGATGTTATCTTGTCTGCTAACTCCAATAATCCGTTGGCACTTGATATGAATGATCCTGATACTCTGGAAATTTACTCACAATTGCTCTTGTTCAAGGATAGAGAGCACTCTTTTAATGAATTGATCTACCCAAATGGAATTGCGAACTCTTTGAAACATATCATTGATATCTGTTGTGCTGCATTGGATTTAATTGAGACTGTAGACTCTAAATATATCACAATCAGAAGATCTACAAACAAAGCCTTACACAGTAGAAACTCACCCATTGAGGACCCTTTAGCTACTGTAATGCCTTTGAAATATAACTCCACTGGAGGTGAATCACTTACTAGCACTCAGTCATATACGAGTTTGTCTAATGCAAGGCTATCTCTTTCTGTTGTCAATTCTAATTCAGACTACATGTCTTCAGCTACTTCCACTTCTAATTATCATACGAAGATTGGTGGTGCTTATTCCCAAGGATTGTTGAATGAGCCTAGTTCTAGATTGCCACCACATAGTTCTAATTCTACGAACCATTATAATAATTCCATGTTGCGGACTACATACTTGGATTCTCCAGGTCAATCAACCAATAATATTATGACAAATACTCAATTCAATTTGAATTCCTTTTCTAATAATCCTGTATCTACTGCTAATAACTCTAACAACAATTACTCTTTGCAACACTTCCAGCAACAGCAACATCAACAACAGCAACGAGTTTCTGTTCCTTTTTTTTCGCAACAAAATTCAAGTGATTTGAGACTATCTGCTGGATATACGAACCATACTCCCACCAAAATGAGTACACCAATTGGTAACCAAGAGCTAATTCCACAATTGACCGATGGATCCATGGCCTCTTCAGCTGCTCAAATGATGAATTACGGTATTAATAGAAATGACGACTTATTGAAAAACTTTGATACACAACCTCCAATTAGTAGAGGTATTTGGTGAATCTATGGGGATAAGACATTTTATTTATTTTATTTTGGTTTTAATATACTATTTCCCCTATTGATAATCTTTCCCACCAGATAATCAAGATGAACTGAATAATCTACAACCACACTTAACGTTTATTATCACGGCTTTATGAATTTTATCTTTTAATTTTTTTTTTTTACAATTATAACTATTATTATTGTTATTGGCCAACCCAAGAGACACCTGACTCAAATATCCATGCCATAAATTTGAGTATGGCAATTGATATTCTTTATTCAGAAAATAAAATGTCTTTTGGAGAAACGAGGTCATTCTAATAATTGACGGCCCTTTTTGACACGACTATAATAATAAAACTAAACTTGATTTTTTCTATATCTTTCTGTTACAGTATTATTATTCCATTTCACTTCTAGTTTAACCTTTTGACTGTTTTTTACTTTCCTATTGGATTACATTCCTCTCTTTGATTTTGCTTTGTTATGCTCGTGCTACTATATTAAACTAACCAATTAATTTTGTCTTTTTTGTGAATATTCTCATTTAGTATTATAATTTTCTTAATATAAGAATTGATTTGAATTTTATTTTTATTATATTACTTTTCTTTATTTTTACAGTTGGTTTTTGCAATGATATTTGCTGCATTCTTCCGTGATATAATATTAATTGCGTGTTTGTGATAGTTACGAAAGGTAAAAAGAGATAGTTTCTGTTTGTCTGTTGTTTTTCTTCATTACTCTCTACCCATTTGGTAAAGTGAATTAATAATATTTCTTGACTGGAAATACTTTTCTTCGAACTTACTAGAAAAACTACTGAAAAAACTACTGACCCGTAGGTGTTCTATTTTTTACGTGCGCTGTTTGAGAGACTAAAATGAAATACGATGGTGAAATTTTTTTTCTCTAACAATACCATACAAGGTATTATGTGTTTTCTGCAAATGCAAGTATCTACGCAACATGATTGAGCATTTTTTTCAAGTGTTATTTCTCTACTTGGCATTCAGTGATAAGATGCAGCATTGGTAATACTAGGCTACGAACAATGAGAAAAAGAAAAGGCTACTAAAGGGGGGAAGGACTAAGCAGGATAATCTCCACGAGGATTTCGTTGCCACAACTCAGTTGATTTTGTACATTTATTTTGTTTATTTGGTTTTTCCTTTAGATTCCTATTTTTATTGTTTTTCAAACTTGCTTGTTCCATGTTCTGTACATCTCATTGGTCAGATACTCGTTGGATGGGAATTTCTTAATTTTGTTTGCTTTCTAATGTTTTTTCTTGTTAACACTTTTTTCTACGAGGTATTACTAATAGAATTATGAGAATTCAGACCCTCGTGGGCGAATCTTGCGAAACCTATAGGAATGAGATGAGCATTTTCCTCAAGGATCTCGCAGGTGCAATTTACGATCCTTAATAAAAACTGAAGAGTAAGTTGAAACATTTAGCACTGTAAAGATACACCTTACACAGCTTTTTTGATTAAATTCCCTAATGGTTTGATAGCTTCTTGGGGTTAAGAAAAAGGGAGAGAAAAAAACTTTTTATATATTCTTCTTATTTTTATACTTCCCTATTATTATATAAAAACAGATCAAAAACTTGAATACTAGAATAATTTTACATTAAAAATTGGTTACCCAAAATATAATATATATACTTTAGTTGAATATAAATTTTACAAATATTTGTTTTCCTAAAAGATGAATTGCCAGCATACACTAAAAATGCTAACTTGTTGAGAGTTTGATGAAATTTATCATGATATATCATTTTCATTATGGTTTAAATGAATATTACATTTTAAATAATACAAAAAAAAATACGATAATGAATGGAAATTAAAGACTTGAAAGATTTTTTATAGCACATTTATGTTAGATTACAAAGCATTTTAATTCCTATCAAAACTGCATCAGGTTTAATTGTTATGGAAGGGAAACTTAAAACAAAAATTAGAAAATAAAAAAAAAAATATAACATTCATGATAATAAGAGTCATTTTTATTAGGTTTAGTATAATGATTTTTTTTATTATCATTATTGTTTTCGTTATGAGTTATTCATTATTGGGATAATATTACTATTTTCATTCTCATCATTAAATTGATTAAAAAACATCGAGAGGTCGTGATTCTTTTAATTGGCTGAAAAGAATATTATTGATCTCATATCATATGGAATCATTCAATAAAGTACTGATTGTTGGTAATTTTCTACCATGGGAACCTAGCACTTTATCATTAGATAAAGCAGGAGATGGCTGTTTATGATTTTGGATATTAGAGGCATAAATGGATTGGTTAACCAAATAATTTGGCTTTTCAGCTATTGACATAGCACTACTCGTTGCTGAGATTGAGGATGATGAATCGTTAGGGTTTGGAGAAAATAATGGAGCTGGTGAGACTTCTTTTGATGAGGCAGAAGATGGAGGAGTAACGACAGCACCAGTTTTATTCAATGGATCAACATCATCTTCGAAAGAGTTACCACTACTTGTAGGACCAGCCAATTGATGTGGAAAATGTGGTCTTGGTTGCTCCAAAACTGGAGCACCATTTAATTGTCTATCTGAATTCAATTGGAACTGAGAGACCAGGTTGATTCTTGTTCTGATTTCCGCGTCAGATTTTTTTGGCAAGACTATGGACATTTCAGATGGTGTCATGTTTTTAGCATGACAATCGATTAGAAGGAGATCTTCATCTCTAGACCAATTACTCACCTTGTTGTGAGTGTAATTCTTTGGCTGAGTTGATACTTGAGCAATAGATGTTCTCCTTTGAGTAGAAGCCAATGGAATAGAAGAAGTTCTGGATGCTCTTCTGAAACTTGCGGAAGAAGTATTTCCTTGTTGCTGGGTATCAATGAATGATTGAGAGGAGGCAGAGCCTGGGCTAACAAAAGTAGAACCAGATGAGTTATTGCTGTGAATGGATTGTCTCCTTGAAGTTGGATGAGAAGAGTTATTACTTTCCGGCAAAATAGTAGTCATGGAGTTTGGAGCCTGGATCAATGAGGATCTTCTTGAGGCAGAAGTAGAGGCAAAGTTGAAAGAGTTTCTTCTAGACCAGTTAACAAAAGAGTTTTTTCTAGCTTTGGAACCATTCAAAGTCGTATTCAAAGCGTTAGAGAAGTAGCTAGAGCCATTGTAACTACCATTTGGTGAGTGGCCTGGAGAGGTCTCATTGTAGGCCATGGTAGCATTTTGGGAAATCTGTTGCTGATTTTGTTGCTGGAATTGAAACGGATTTGAGCCATGGTCAAATGGCCCAGGGATGACTGAAGAACCTCTTCTAGATTTGACCAACACTTTTGGAATAAAACCGATGTTTTCGTCATCGGAATTAAATCTCGAAAGCGGTTGATGATATTTAGACAAAGAGTTTGGCGAGGTTAAGGCATAGTTTGAAGGATTTGTTGTTGAAGAAAATGGGTTGTTTAGCGTATGAGAGAAGGATCTAGGTTTGGTAAATGAACTGTGGTTCTGTTCAGGTCTGTTAAACTCCACAGTAGAGTTAGAAACAGATTCCTTCAGAGGCAATGGTGGCTGGGTGAATTGCTTCACCTCTTGTTGCTCAGGAACTAGCGGTGATTGTTGTTGTTGTTGTTGTTTTTCTTGTTGGTACTCTAAGATATGAGACTCTTCTTGGCTATTTCTCTTGTTAAGAATTTGGGCTTCATGCTCTAAATTCATCTTCAAGTTTTGTTCGTAGTAAGTCATAGGAACGTTGATATTGGAAACATCAACTAAGGCGGTCTTATTGGACTTTAAGTTTCCTGACTTCAAACGTCTCCATCTGAACTGACAAGCATTAGGAGTTCTGTTGTTAAAATATAGTGATATATCTTTCCAACCTAGGTTCTTGACTTCTTTCAAATGTCTTAGCAGGATATCATCTTGAGTATCCCAGGATGATGGATTCTTGGTAGCAGTAGACATAATGGGCGATTTGTTTTTAAAAAAAAAAGACAATGCAAAAAATAACTAACTTAAAATAAAAATAAACTCAAAATGTGCTGTTAAATGCCAAAAAAAAATAGTAAAAGGTAAAAAATAAAAAGTAAATGCAGTGTTTGTTTTCTTTTTCTTTATGGTGTTAGCCATAGAAAATAATAAGAAAATAATTCAGAAAGTAAAAAAAAAAGATATCATTTCGTGTTATAAATACTTTTAACTTACTATTCTGATTTCTCGAGACATTTATGACTTATATATATATCATAGTTGTCTCTCTCCTGGATAATTTTTTTCTTCTTTTACTGCCAGCTATGAGGAGAACGGAAGAGTTAGAACAACAAGTAGAGAGGAGGTGGTAATAAACAGAATTATTCACTTTAATTTACGTTTATTGATGAGTAAAAAATACAATAATATAGCAATAATAGTATTAAAAAAGAAGCAGCAACAAAGAAATGGACGGGATCCCACGCACAAACACTCGGAGAAAAGAAACCAGAAGTACACAATGGTAGGCTCGAGAGATGAGAGAAAAAGACACCAAAATTGAAAAAAAAAAATTCCTAAGGGGAAACAATAAACAAGTCCACATTTTGACCCATAGAAAACCTTCCCAATGTTCTGCGCACAGAACGAGTCTTAAAGGAAGGGGACGGAATAAAGGCTAAGGCTAAAAACAGACAGATGGGACCCTCCTCTCGATTATTTCTCGAGACGCAGAGAGAAACTGTAGGACCCTGGAAAGCACAGATGATGTAGAAAGACGAATCTCTGTATGTTTGTTGCCCTTTTCTCTACTAAGTCCTCCCCCGTAGAGCGGTGATGAGTGATAGATGGGGAAGGAGGGGGGGTAGGCGAGAGAATGAGGGTGCGAGGGTGACAGTTATTTTATCGCTACGACTCCTCTTTTAATTCTTAGATGTGTGTCATTCTGTACACATTTGTCTAGATGCAATTTTTATTTCCCAAAATGGGCAAATAGTAAAAATGAAAAAAAGAAAGAAAGATAACCCATCAGTCTTCCGTTAGTCAGTACACAGAAAAGTATGTAGAATCAAATTAAGGAACTCTTTAGATGGAGCCGTCTTACTAATGTCAAAAAAAAAAAGAGAGAAAGACAAACAAGAGAAGAGCTGTGGGAGAAAAGAAAATAAAATAAATAAAAATAAGTGTGCAAATCTGGGATTCCCAATGATAGAATATTTCCACAGGGAAATATCGAGCCACCTATGTTCTCCGCGGTGTTTTTGTTATTTCTTCTTTTCATGTTCAAGAACGGTATTGACAGGAGTGTTGGAGGAGGGTCAAACTGGGATTTGCCATAGGGACTAAATGAAAAGACAAAAGCAAAGATTTCTTTTCACTCTATGAACCGTACAGAAGAATATGTAGAAAATATTTTTTTCACACAATCATTCCTTTTTCTCCTCCCCACGCTATTGAGAAATGGCGTAGAAATATCACATGGGGAAACGGCAACACATATTTTCCTCTCATTGTTCTTGATGGGAGGGGAAGCACCGGTGCAAGGGACAGCTAGACTAAAAAAAAAAAGAGGAAACGATGAGATGGTGTTAGCAGAAATTTGATCTACCTCGGTTTCTGTGTAATAGTGGGTGGTGGGTAGAGTGGGTTTAGGTTCTATTACTTCGCTAGTTCTCACCCTCCAATAAACCGTCCAAAAATGGAAAATTGAGGAGATAAGGAATTGGGTAGGTGCGTTTCTGAGCAGGTGTATATGTATTGTATTTTGAGAGTGTGTTGTGGTTGTTTTTTATTTGATGATGGTGGATCCACATCAATTACTCTCCCTCCGCATAAGAACAAAAATGAACGAATATACTTAATTGGAAATTACGTTCAAGAGTGGGACAAAAGAAGAGTTTCAGAGAAACGAACGGATCGGCGGTCTTTATTTTTTTTGTTTTTTTTCTTTTACTCAAAGATTGTCTGTCTTCTGGATTTCTTTCGCAGTGTGGGACTAAAATACGAAAAGAAATAAATACAAAAAAAAAAGATACAATGTACGTACGGAAGGAAGAAGCCCTCAGCAGCCGAGATAAGCCACCTGATAGGCGATGAGATGGAGTTTTTTTGGGAGGAGTTTACGACATATTTCAGAAAAAAATAACAACAAGGACAACTGAATCAACTGATTCTCAACTACTGTATAATAACATTATAAAAGGTAATTATGCTATATTTCCTTATCTTTCTCACTTCTACGAGACGGTGAAAAATCAGGTTATGTTCAAAAAAAAAGATCATATGACCTAACTTTTGTTTTGTTTTTTGTTCTGTTTTATTCATTCTCTTGAGTGGAGGTTATAGTCCTTTCCTGGTTGCTCTAAAATAAGAGTGGGAAAGAAAATAGAGGCCACCGTGGGAGAGATCAAACTGGTATACATAATTTTTTTACAAAAACATCTGCATAAATTTAGTAAGCCAACTAAGAATTGACAAATTTCAATTACCATTGTTTTTTGTTTTCTTTTTTTTATTTGTTTAGAGTTCTTTCAACAATGAGAGATGATAAAAAGAAATGAGCTAAATATGAATAAAAAAGTTGCTTGTTCTATTGTAAGGATTTACGAAAATGAACATTCTTCTCATCTATTGTTCCCATAGAAGCATCCGCAGCCTCTTATTAAGAAAGAAAAAGGAATTTTCCTTCGATGATTGGCGAAGTGGTGGAAAAAACAAAGAAGATCTTCTTGAAAATTTGGTGTCCCTGATAATTTTACCACGTACGGGAATTTCAGGGGATTGTTGAGATTTAGATTTTCTGGGATTTTCCTAACATCATTTCTTTTTCTTAACAAACCCTTCCACTTCCTAGTTAGTAGTATATTGGGATGTCTGGGTGCTGATTTCTCTTCCTCTTTCTCTTCCTCCTTCTAAAAATATAAGAAATAGCCTAAGAAACTTCACAAGTCCCTCGCGATCACGCCCTCCCCCCTGAATGCTGTGCCTAGAAAATTGTACAATGTACTAGCATTTTATTTTACGTTATGTAAAAATTACTTAGTAAGATTTGTGTAACCGTAATCGTATATTCATTTATTGTCTTGTAAATCCTAGAGGGACAAAAACATTACTATACTCAAAAAAAAAAAAAAGATAAACTAAAATAAGGACAAAATACAAAATACTTAGATGAACTATCTCTCTCTCCCCCTATACCTTAGATTTTGGGTAAGTGGACAACAAAACCTCATCGTTAAAAGAATAAAAAAGGAACTCGTCCAGAAAAAGAAAAGAGATTAATAAATATAGATAGTAGCGATGAGCTTTGACAAAAGATAAATCACGTGTTGTAATCCTAAAACCTGGTAGTGTTTTCGTTAAAATTCTAAAAGAGGAATATAAACATTGAAGCAATCTAATATTTTACAAACATTAATGATATTCAAAAAAAAAAAAATTATGTGGGAAATATATGGGAAATGTGTGGGAAATATGATAGGTATTTGATGTTGTCACCCTTCTTACCATAAATAAAAATTTGGATGTTATGAAATCAAAATACCTAAAAATAAATAAAACTAGATGAGTTTACAGGGTAAAAAATACAATATCATTAATTTACAATGAAAATAAAAATAAAAACTACTAATAAAATAATTGGAGCGAACAATAATAGATGATAAGATAAAAAAAAATGAAATAATAATAAAAAATAGACATGTGAGATCATTAAAATGCTTTTTATTTTTTTTAGAAAAAAAATGGAACAAATTATTTGATTCTTTTTTTTCTTTTGTTTTCGTTGTATAGTAGATAGATGGTAACATAATATTTTGTGAATAATAACATGCAACCTCCCTAGTATCTTATTATATTTCTTAACATTGTTCCTGCTTCATTAGTTGGATCCTGAGAAATAAAATTGAAAATAAAATTGAAAATAAAATTGTAGAAGGAACAGAGAAAAAAATGAGGAAGAGCGAATTGATAAATTATAATATTGATGTTTTTTTTTAAAAAAAAAATGTATAGTTACATTTGGAGAGTTATTTTGAGAATGAGTTCCAGTATGTTTTTTTATATTATTTTATGTGGTAAATTTTTTTTTATTGCTTTCATTGCGTTTTTATTTCAATTTTTCAATTCGTGATTCTAAGTTCTTTTGCACAACATCATTAAAAGATCAGGTAGAAGAAAAAAGTAATAAAATTAAAAGGAATTAAAAATAAAAATAAAAAAGGCGAGAAAGATAGAAACAAAAAAAGTATAATGAAATGATAACGAAACTCGATTAACTTTTGTTTACATCTAGTTTTCAGTTTTTGGTTCTTCTGCACTTTCCTCATCAGAGGAGTCGTCCTTGGTGTTATTTGCCATGGCGGCTGCTCTAGATAGAGAATTTATCATATCGGTCAAACTTGAACCACTGATATAAGATACATTATCTGGACCTTGACTTAGTTGAATATTACCAGCACCGTTTAGTAAAGCCTCAAGAGATAAGAGATCGACAGGTATGGAGGCACCGGTCTTCTTGTTACTACCATCAGGTGCGCCATCTTCAGCTTCATCAATATCCATTCTGTGCTTATCATCTTCGTCACCAGTACTAAATTCAGAATCTTGATTAAATCTGTCTTGTGGCTTCTTTGTGGTTACGTCAAACACTCTAGCATCATCGGTTGGGAATTGATAGTAAGTGAAAATCGATCTTCTTTGTTCTACAAAGGAGTGTGGAGGCTTGTAGTTCTTAGCTCTCATACGTTCAAACCAAGCGTCAATGGTTTCGTTCTCTTTTAGCAATGCAACAACAACAATACTCATGTTATCACAACCGATACCAGTTCCCTCAGTTGTTGGAGAACAACATACATCGATGATACGTGACGAGATATCATTTAGGGACATGTCACCTGTATTTATACCGTAATGGACGAGGTCTACACATTCCTGAGACGACAAACAGTCCCATATACCATCACATGCAAGAATAACAAATTCATCATCATCGTAATTTATTTTATGCTCAATAATATCAGGAACACACGTCACAATTTGTTCATGTGGACCTAGCTTATCGTTAGATTTAAACTCAAAGTCACCAATGGCACGGGATAGAGCCAAGTTACCGTTGACTCTATCCATCTCGACAAACCCTTCTGCGGCGACGATACGAGATCTTTCAGACGCAAGTGTAGGTTTGTGGTCGTAAGATAGAGCTTTGGCGTAACCACCAGTTGCTAATACTGTTCTACTATCACCAGAGTTACCACATACAAGTGTCTGCTGTTTCTTAGAGATTAGGACCGATGTAGCAGTACAACCACTGTGATCATTTCTCATTTCAGGGTCCTTCAGAAGTTCCTCATCAGTCTTCAAGTAAGTATCAATCAAAGCCTGTTTCAAATTCTTAGATACTTTGAAGCTCTCTTCTAAAGATAAGATAGAAACCATCTTAGCACCACAGAATTGGGCCACAGCAGACCCACCGTGACCATCAAAAATACTATAAAATGCCACATGATCATCCTCAGATTCACTCAGAATATTTGGCTCAACAATATGAGCATCTTCCATGGACATACGCCATCCTTGCATTGCACATAACCCAAATGCTGTTAACAGATCAGCACCAGAATGATGTTCTTTATCTATAACCGGATTAGAAAGAATTTGACCCATTTTATTTTTTTTTTTTGTTTATTTGTTTCTTATTCTTCTTCTTCTTGTTCTATCAATTTCTTCTCTCTCTGATTCTATCCTTATTTTTTTTTTTGTATTTCCTATTTTTCAATGGATCGGGATGTCGGGGAGGCAAAATAATCCTTAGAAATCTTCTATTTTCTGTTCAAGATTTTTTACCAAAAAAGAGTTTATCCGTATTCTAATTCGTAACAAAAACTTATTCTTTTAGTTACCTCTTTTCAACTTTTTTGTTTTTGTTTGAACTGGTTTATTTCTTCTTGTTTTTATTTTCATGGGTTATTAAAAAAAATAAAAGAGCTCCCCTTTAACAAATTGCAAGACAAAATTCAATGAAGATAGAAAAAAATTTTCTTTGCATTTCCCCTGTGCGATTTCTCTGGGGAGAAAAAAAAAACCAAACAACGAACAAAAAAAAAAAACAAGAAAAATTTTCTTTGCCAATTGAAAAAAGCTTTTTCTCTCTGTGGCTGACTTCTGCCTTTAAATTTTTTTTTATCTTTCTTTCTTTTTTTTTCTTCTTAAAAATAGAACCAAGAAACAGCGAAAGCGAAAAAACTTTTCTGACTTCATTTTCGAGGTCAGGTGATGCTATGTTTGGGTATACGTAGATCATGTGATATGTGTATTTATACGTTTATCATGTGAGGCATTTCGTGTTGTAGTACTTTTATCCGTAGATTTTGATATTTGGTTACATGTGATCAAATATCAAAATGTGGAAAATTTTGTGATATTTTTTTTTTTTTCTTTTCCATGTTCCCAGTCCGTCAGTTGTGAGCGATGAGTCAATTTGGGATCCACTCTTTTTTTATATCAATATTTATAAGATTGATATCATAACGTTACTGTTATAACAAAGCTACACAGGACACGCCAAGATATACGGAAAAAAGGTAAGGAGAATAGGAGAAAAAATATGGCTCAAATACAACCTGATTTGAAGACGTTGAAAAGTCTCTACGATGAAAATTGTATTGTTGACAGTGGTATCAATATGTATCCAGTGTATGCGTTCTTGCCTGCGCTGGATTTGACTCCTCATGTGGCATACTTGAAATTAGCTCAATTGAATAACCCAGAGAGACACGAGTCCTTTTTGCTGGAAAGTGCCAAGACTACCAATGAACTGGATAGGTATTCTTTCATCGGTGTGCAACCAAGAAAGATAATAAAGACTGGTCCTACTGAGAACTTGGAGGTTGATCCATTGGATGTGCTCGAACAAGAGATGGACCAGTATAAACTGGCTACTAATGTGCCAGGTTTGCCTAAGCTAAGTGGTGGTGCTGTGGGTTACATTTCTTATGACTGTGTTAGATATTTTGAACCAAAGACTAAGAGGGATTTGAAGGATGTGTTGCAAGTTCCAGAGGCCTACTTGATGATGTGTGATACTATTATTGCGTTTGATCATGTTTTCCAAAGATTCCAAATTATGCATAACATTAATACTAATAAGCAAACCCTGGAGGAAGGATACAAGACTGCAACAGAGACTATTACAAACATTATTAAAGCTTTGACAGATAACTCCAAGCCTATCCCATACCCTGAACAACCACCAATCAAATTAAACCAATCTTTCGAGTCAAACATTGGTCAAGAAGGTTATGAAAATCACGTCGGTAACTTGATTGAACATATTAAGAAGGGTGATGTGATCCAAGCAGTCCCATCCCAAAGAGTCGCAAGACCTACTTCTTTGCACCCTTTCAACATCTACAGACACCTACGTACAGTGAATCCATCACCATACCTATTCTATATCGACTGTCTGGATTTCCAAATAATTGGTGCTTCCCCAGAACTTCTATGTAAGTCTGATAATAAGGACAAAGTTATTACACATCCAATTGCTGGTACCATCAAGAGAGGTAAGACCACAGAAGAAGATGATGACCTTGGTAACCAACTGCGCTCTTCGCTAAAGGACAGAGCTGAGCATGTCATGTTGGTTGATCTTGCGCGTAACGATATCAATCGTGTTTGTGATCCAAAAACTACAAATGTCGATAAGTTGTTGACAATTCAAAAGTTCTCCCATGTGCAACATTTGGTCTCACAAGTTAGTGGTACATTAAGGCCAGATAAGACAAGATTTGACGCTTTTAGGTCTATCTTTCCAGCTGGTACCGTCTCTGGTGCTCCAAAGGTGAAAGCTATGGAATTGATCTCAGAAATGGAAGGTGAAAGGCGTGGTGTTTATGCTGGTGCTGTCGGTAACTGGTCTTATGATGGAAAGACTATGGATACCTGTATTGCCTTGAGAACTATGGTTTATAAAGAGGGTACTGCTTACCTACAAGCAGGTGGTGGTATTGTGTTTGACTCAGACAAATACGATGAATACATTGAAACAATGAATAAGATGATGGCCAATCATAACACAATCGTCCAAGCCGAAAACATCTGGGCTGAAAGAGTCGGTACCACCGATTAGTATCAACTTTACAGCATTTTAATGTTTGCATTAAGTAACTTTAATTTTCGTCAATATGTATAGATATATTTTATAAAAGCTTCAATTTGATATGCTATTTAATGAAAGCTGCTAACTCTTCCAAATTTATGAAAAAATAATAAAACTTGAAAAGAAATTTTCGAAACGAATGTTGAATGCGTTAAATTATATACCAGTATGTTACAAGAGGAAACTTTACCAAAAGTATACAGTTTTGGTGTTATCAAAGAATCCATGTGCAGTTTGTTTATAGAGAAGTTAAAATCAGAAAATAAAAATTAAATAAAATCATTACTAGGTGTTGAAATCCCAATTGAAGTGAAATGAAAAGAAAATAGTTCAATAAGTATCAACTTAGTTGCTGTACTTGGAACGGTAGTACTTGGCAGCTTCAACCATGTTAGTCAAAGATTGTCTAGTTTCATCCCAACCTCTAGTCTTTAGACCACAATCTGGGTTAACCCAGAACTTTTCGGCTGGGTAGGTCTTCAAGATAGTGTCAATCTTAGAGATAAATTCTTCCTTGGATGGAACTCTTGGAGAGTGAATATCAAACAAACCTAAACCAATGTGGTTTGGATAGTTCTTGAATTCAGCAATGTAGTTAGCATCATCCTTCTTAGAAAATTCGATGGAAACGACATCAGCATCCAAAGCCTTGATGTGGTTTGGATCCAAGTCAGAGTAACAGAAGTGAGAGTGGATTTGAGTCTTGTTCTCAACAGCGGAGGTAGCGACTCTGAAAGCTTCAGCAGCCCAGACGTAGTAAGCGGATCTTTCGGCACCCTCTCTCAATGGCAAACCTTCTCTGATAGCTGGTTCATCGACTTGGATAACCTTAATACCGGCAGCTTCCAAATCTCTGACCTCATCTCTCAAAGCAAGAGCCAATTGCATAGCTTGGGTCTTTTGGTCAATGTCATCTCTTGGGAAAGACCATCTCAAACAGGTAACTGGACCAGTCAACATACCCTTAACTGGCTTGTCAGTGATGGATTGAGCGTAGACAGATTCCTTAACAGTCATGGCCTTTGGTCTAGACAAGTCACCAACAATAATAGGTGGTCTAACGTATCTGGAACCATAGGATTGAACCCAACCGTTAGTCGTGAAAGCGTAACCATCAATTTGTTCACCGAAGTATTGAACCATATCATTTCTTTCTGGTTCACCATGGACCAAAACATCCAAACCAACTTCTTCTTGGAATCTGATGACCTTCTCAATCTCAGAGTTGATAAACTTCTCGTATTCTTCAGCAGTGATAGTACCCTTGTTGAACTTGTTTCTGTTGATTCTGATATCCTTAGTTTGTGGGAAAGAACCGATAGTGGTAGTTGGGAACAATGGCAAGTTGAAGGTCTTCTTTTGCTCAGCCAATCTGTCAGCGAATGGGGCAGCTCTGGTAGACATCTTAGAGTCAATAGAAGCAACCTTCTTTTGGACATCTTGGTTGTTGGTGATGTTGGAAGCAGCTCTGGAAGCGATTAGCTTAGCGTTAGCATCCAAAGCAGCAGAAACATCTTGGCCAGAAACATTCTTAGCAATGACAACAACTTCATCCAACTTTTGGGTAGCAAAAGAGAACCAGCTCTTGATTTCTGGGTTCAATTTGTTTTCGTTTTCCAAATCAACTGGAGTGTGTAATAGAGAAGAAGAAGTAGCAACAACAACTCTGTCAGCACCCAATTTGTTGATGGCAGCCTTGACGAAGTCAGATGACTTAGTCAAGTTGTTCTTCCAGATGTTTCTACCATCGACAATACCGACAGACAACTTTTGGTTTGGACCAACAGCGGGGATGACTTCGTCAAATTGTTGTGGAGCTCTAACAAAGTCGAAGTGGAAAGCATCTACTGGAAGACCTTGAATAGCCTTCAAGTTTGGAACAACAGTACCGAAGTAAGTAGCTAGGGTGATCTTTGGGACCTTAGAGTCGGAACCTAGCTTAGTGTAGGCAGTCTTGATAGCTTCTTGAGCTTCTTGAGGCAAATCTAGAACCAAGATTGGTTCGTCCAATTGGACTTCAGTGGCACCAGCTTCCTTTAACTTAGCCAAGATTTCAGCGTAAACTGGTAGAATCTTGTCCAACAAAGATAGTGGTTGTAGATCTAGGGAGTCCTTGTCGGCCTTACCCAAGAACAAGTAAGAGACTGGACCCAAAAGAACAGGTCTGGTTTGAATACCTAGAGCCTTAGCCTCCAAAAATTCATCAACTGGCTTTTGACCATTTAGCTTGAATTGAGTGGAGTGAGAGAAAGTTGGTCTGACGTAGTGGTAGTTAGAGTCGAACCACTTAACCATTTCCAAGGCAGTAACATCGACAGCCTTTTCGGTCTCGGTGGCCTTTCTTTGCAAACCTCTACCCATAGCAAATAGAGTGTCAATTGGGGCCAAATCGTACTTGGTGTAACGATCTGGGATGACGTTGAATAGAAGAGACAAATCTAGAACTTGGTCATAGTATGAGAAATCGTTGGATGGAATGATATCAACACCAGCAGCTTGTTGCAGCTTCCAGTTGGCTTCTCTAATTTCCTTACCAACTTTGAACAATTCATCAACAGAAACCTTACCAGCCCAGTAAGATTCAGTGATCTTCTTCAATTCTCTGTTTGGACCAATTCTTGGGAAACCTAAAACAGCAGACTTAACCATTTTTTGTATTGCTTGTATATATAGAATTGTTTGTTTCTTTTTCTTATATTATTTTTTTTTTTTTTAAAAAAAAGAAACTTATTTCACAGTATCTTATAGTTAAAAGATTTTCAACAAAGGATTACTGTTTTTTGTTTGTTTTGTTATCTATTTTGTTTTGTTCTGATTACAAGATAATTAGAATTTAAAGAAAAGAAAACTTACCAATTGAGAAAAAGCAAGTCCTTTTTATAACAATTTTTTTTTTTCCCTTCTGTTATAATTTTTTGACTAGCACTATACGTTAAGTGCCTCCGCGCCCCTTACCCACTCTCTTTATTATTTCACAATTTTTTTTTTTTTTTGGCTAAACAGTTCCTACATGATTTTTTTTGGTATTCACAATTTTTTTTTTTCTTCAGTCAACTTTTAAATTTCAATTTAATTCACAGTCAGTTTCTTTTGGTTCTCGAGGAAGTGGACTACAATACAATACACACACTCTCTCCTTCTTACACAACACACACACACATTCATACTTCTGCCCTTGCGGTTAGTCACCCCTCCCTAAAAAAAATAAAAAGAATTAAACGAGGAAGAAACCCACGTAGCGAAGTCTTCAAAAAAATAATTTCAAGCCCGTTAATTGTTTTTCAACTGGAGAATGAATTAGAATTCAAAGAAAAATAAATTGAAAATCTGATTCTTCGAGAAGTCAAATCTTAATTCAGAGAAAAACTCGCAGAGGAACAATCTTTTCATGCATTTCTTTTGTCAACAAAAAAAATAAAAATAAAAATCTTTCAGCTCATCGCATCTGAATATTTCTCATATTTTTTCATGCAAAAACAGATCAAAAATAGGATGCCTACGTAATTTGTTTGGAGTATTGTCGTCTGATCTTGCTTAGTGAATAAGAAATAATATATACTGTGGGAAAAGAGTAACATATCATGTGTCTTGAATACTACCATGTGACTTTGACTGGATGAGTCAACCCGGAGAGAAGAGAGCACTTCCTATCGGTGATATAACCACACTTATTATTTATTTTCCTTTCGTCCTGGTGATTTAGAGTATTGTGTGAGTAATTTTGTGTGTATTTTTTACACAGTTATGGTGACACAACACGTGAATCATTGTCATCGCTTTCGTTTTACTTCTCTCCCATAACACCTGGCCCCCCGCTCCCCAGTTATACTGGAAAATCCGGTGGGGGGAGAGCAGAATCATTTTTCTAAAAAAAGTGTGTATCATGTGTTCTTTTCACCCACACACATTTCAACAGTGAAAAAAAAACAAAATTCTTGATGACTCTAAAATCAATATTACCCGTACGGAGTTAAAAAAAAAAAAAAAACAGAGTCAATCTTTCATTTCAAGCGGGTAACATGATTCTTATTGTTTTGACACAGTGTAATAATTTGAGATACAAAAAGTCAATGGCGCGCACCAAGGTCCTACTATTAAAGTTGAGTGTCCAGTTTATAATACAAGTGTCAACAGGTCCCCCTACCTCTTTAGCCAACTTGTTGGTTCGTTAACAACTATTTTGAAAACCGTTTGATTCCTAGTAATAGTGGTACTACTACTAGGAATGTAGTCTTTGAAAATGGTAACTTCATTGGTGATTACTTATATCTTTTACTTTTTATACCTTTAAGTTTTCCAATAGGGTACCATTTTTTGGATTCCAAAACAATAATTTGATAACTTCTTATTCATGAAAAAAAATTTTTTTTTCAGTCAGTATTTGATCTGTGGTACATATCATGCAGCTAAAAATAACTTAGATCATTAATCCCTTGCTCTCTTTTGTTGTTAATTGTAAGATATTAGTTATATTTACAGTGTTGATTTATATCACATATTACGATCACTCACGCTGCAAAAAAACTAACAGAAAAAAAAGAAAATCAAGAACAAAAAAGAAATAGTAAATTGTACGTGCATGCCAATTGGTAAAATCAAGGCTATTGAAACTAAAATAGAGACTCTACCCTTAATCTCGGCAGAAATTAATAAGAAGTGAATAATCAATTAGATATAGGCTTATTAGCACTTGATAGAATAAAAACAGAAAGGAGACAGTTTTAATAATGTCTGAAGAAAATGAAAGATTAGCGCTTGAGAAGGAACTTCGGAAGTTGATGGCTAGAAATGATGATATGAACAAGCAAGAACACACTTCAAGGAAAGAATTTGCTACATTTTTTAGAAAAAAGTCCAGCATTATATCTTTGTTGCAAAGTATAGATCCTGAAAGTGCGCATCAACCAGAAATTGTGGATAATGAACCTCGTAAGGTTTCTGAAAAGACATTGGAGAAGGTGCCGAATTTGAAATGGTATAACGATCAAATAGATTTGGTATTAAAGGCTTCAAAGGATGGAACATTGGAAATACCAGACGACCTAAGAGAATCATACAAAATGTACAGGGAATTGCCTTTATTACCAAAGGATGCACAAACTGGTAATGAATAGAATTAACTTTTAGGTAAAATGTTATTATTGAATATAATGATATATACTAATGACTTTAATGATATGTTTAGATAATAGATATTAAAAAACGGACAAAATGGTTGCCTGTAATACGATGCTAAAAGTTATACCTTCTTTTTTTTAAAAAAAAATAAAGGTTCTATAAATAGATATTTTTATGAAATGATAACCTACTAAATTTGAGCAATAATTAATGCAGGTTAGATATGTTATTTTGACCTTTAATGAATTTCTGTAGCTTACAATCATGCTCAATAACTATTGCCAAGTTGTGTTTGTTTACAAACAGGCCGCATAAGAATTTCCGTACGTGTGGTTTAAATCGAAATGTAGACATCATTTCAGTGACCTTCAAGAAAAGAGTAACATTTTCAAAAAGCTTTGGACCATATTTGGTGTTCATGTCAGTGATAATTTTGATTGCTTTATTAGACATGATATGATTACCTAGTTGACTAACAATTTCTAAAACCTTGTCGATCTTTTCGTCATGAGGTTTTTCTTCATCAATAATAGCACTGATGATGCTAGCAGTTCTACCTTTACTAGTAGTAACACTGTTCATTGTTGATGTATATGAACTTTCCACAACTGAGTTTGAGATATTGGTTCCTGACCTTTCTCCAACCTGTTTTGGTGACAAGTTACTATCATCAAAATTACTTCTATTACTCAACTTACCATCTAATTTAGTTGGAGATTCGTTTATATCTGGCGCTGGGGTGTCTTCTCTATCATCTTCATCTCTATGAAGTGGGTTTTCCAGAGCATTTTTCTCAGATAGTAATTTCGCCAGATCAAAAACAAGTGGTTTAGATTTCACTAGTAGTTCACCTTTATTTACATCAAGTTCAAGTATATTATCTTCATAATGTCTGACGATCTCCCATGGTTCTTCGTTATATGATAGAAATTTATCTATCTTGCTAGGTAACGCAATTCCAATCGGTTTACCTAGAACAGAAATACAGCAATTCCATCCCATTTCATCTAATATTTCACATCCTTCTCTTGTTCTGCTAATCGATCCCAGTGTATAAAAGGCTGTGAACCTCACGGTTGTGACGCTGGATTTATAAGCAATATCGATGATATCATCCACTAGTGAATAGTTATCCAAAAGACCAATACCTAATTCAGTGGAACCAATGAAACCACAGCACCATAATGATGCCTTCAACTCTTTTATGGTATCAGGATCTTCGTCATTCATATTACCAGTAGCATATCTTTTGACAATATTCATGAACTTTACAAAGTCACCAGTTTGGCTAAGCAGAAGTATACCATCTTCTGTTTTAGCTAAGCTTTCATAAAAATGGAGAGGTAACCTATCTCTTTGCTCTAATTGATTGGATTTCTTAGCCTTTTGAGTTTGACCGAGAAATTCTTCCACAATATCTACATATTCTATGTTCTTCTTTAGCAGCCATGCCATTCGTTCTTCTTTCACAAAGTTTATTTCATTCAATAGCTGAAACCCATAAGGTCTTCCTAAGATTTCAAACAAGATTGGAGAACGAATAAAGACCATCTGATTCAAAAACAATTTAAATGTGATACTGCTGCTTTCTTCAGATTCATTACCAGCAAGAATATATTCATATAGCGCTTTATCGGCGACTGCCACCACTTTTGGACTCAAGTCATATAATTGTCTTGTTAATAGCTCCATTTTATAGTGCTGAACATTCAAATTATTTTCCAGTTCCGATTCACTTGATACTTTTGAAGTGATCATCTCATTCAACCGTTCACCAAGGTGTTTGGTAGCGTTGTATCTGATAGTTTCATCCTCAAACACTAATGCTTTGCCCATAATTGTTCTGCAATGAGCAGAATGTTGTAAATGAATTTCACCCAAAGTTAGTAGTAGGCACTTAGTTGCAAATCTAGATTGGAATTGGAACATCTTGTAAATAACAGTGAAAAAGTTCCATCTGGATAGAACTTTAATACCACCTTTACTATGAGTTAATACACCAATGAACTTAAAATACCCCGCAACAATTTTATTTTTGAGGGAGCTCTCGTTAAAAATATTTCCTACAGTATTCCCCTCTAAGGCTCTGAATAGCAATGAAGCCAGTTGTGGAATTATTTTCGTATCATCCATTAGTAGCTTTAATCCTTCACTGGTTGAAGTAAGCATTTTGAAGAATAAGCAACCAACATGAATATATTTCTGTGCATATTTTGCACCCTTGTCGACGTTGGAGAATCTTAATCTAAGTGGTCTATAGAAAACTAGCAATCTCCTAATAAACTTTGTAGATTTTGCCAATTCCTCTAAATGTTTACTATTCATTAATGGGCCCTCAAATAGCTCTTGGATAATATTCCAGTTCCAGCTGGTAAAGTCCTTTGTTTGCAAGACCTTAGAATCGTATACCATTCTTCTAAACCTTAAATCGTCTACTTCTCTTACAAGAGTATTTTCTTTATCATGTTTAATAAAGTCTTTTAGATTATCAATGTAATTCAGAGAAGACATACCAATAGTATTTCTGTGTCTACTCATTTTGTTTGTTATCTTGGCAAACTCAAAAGTTTCTTCAAATATCTGCGACTTTTCATTTTGTTGAGATAAATCCTGAACTGGAGTGAATACTGAATCAACCAAGTTCAACTTTAAATTTAGATATTCTGTCAATAGATAACGTGCTTTTGTGGCCAATACTGATTGAGGGTCGCCTTTGGAATCAAAACTAATCAATGAACTCAACCGCTCTTGGAATCCACTACGATCAAGTATCATTACTTTCAGAGCAACTTTTTGGTTCATTGGAATACATTCACGATAATACTCTGATGGTTGCATTCTAAATGCAGTAACTCCTTTATTTTTGATTTTATACGGTAAGGGTTTGATTCTTAATATATCCAAAAAGATATCAATTAAATAAGGTGCGCATGTTGAAACTTGGAAAAAGGCTAACAACTCCTTTAAAGGCTGGAAATTATGCATCGAGAATAACATAAATCCATTATAATTTTTCAGGGCTTTCGTAATTAACACAGAAGCATTCTGAATTCTCTCAATACTAACTGATGATTTAGGGTTTAAATCAGAAAAAACAGTGGCCAGCACTGATATATCAAAATCGTTGATGAAATGCTTTCTGGTGTGGTGGTTAGACATAAGATTCAATATGGTGTCTAATACAATTGAAGCCAGTGAAAAAGAGTAGTATTCCTGTAGGATACCTTCCAGGACGCGAATACCATGGCATTCTTTGACAAGTTCAGGTGCTACATAGCACATCTCCAATAATGTTTCTAATGCCATATTTTTTAGAGGATCATCAGTTTTTTCAATGCAACTTATAACAGCTTGTAGGATTGGTTTGTTCATACCATGATTAAAGTCAACAAATGTTCTCAAAAGTTTAAATGCTTGTTCTCTCTCAAGTTGGTGTGAATTATCGTAGGATAATGATATAACAATGAAAATATCAAATCTAAGGTTCATGAGTACATCAATAAACTCTTTGCCATCAACTAAATGACGACAAACACGATAAGCAGCTGATGAAATGAGATTATCATTTTGAAGGAGAAGGTTTTGAATTGATGGCATGAAGGCATCAAGGACTAGATTATTTCTTATATCAGGATTGGATTTCAGTAGATTTACTAACCCATTTGCCTTTTCAAGAATAAATTCTGTCGATAAATTAGGTTCCTGGAAACTTTCCAGATAATTACTTACCATCCAGGTTGCACTTTCTAAATTTACGGTTTGCTCAGACATACTAATAGTGTCATCAATCGAGCTATCTGGATTATCGTCATCAGTATCATTGTTGGATAATAATTTCTGTATACTGTGTTCTTCTGCCTGTTTCATGATGTCATCAGATTTATGTGATTCTATCCTTGAAATGTTGCTCCCAAGGTCTTCATCAGTCCCGGTTAGTAAATCATCTCTTGAGACTTGGGTAGAAGCTAACTTAAGCCTATCTAGATCACTTAGTGGCTTTTTTAATAACTCTATTTGATCTTTGAGGTCCTTAGTTTGCTTCTCTAGTTTTGTGATGTTTTTATCTATTTCTCTTATCTGTGCGTTTGCCTTTATTCTTATTGAATGTTTTTGTAAATGATCAGTTGAGTATCCACCGGCGTAGATATCAGAGGCGGTAGAGTTTCGGAGCTTTTCTGTTTCATCTTTCTTCTTCTTCAATTCAGACAGCTCATGTTGTAACGTATTCATTTCATTTTTTAGTCCCAGTATAGTTTTGGTCACACTGCTTCTGTGTCTTCTTGTTTGTAACGGACTTGTGGGTGAGGACGGCAGAAGATCAGACTTTCTAGTTGGAACAAATGATGTCGATAACACTAGGTTCTGCTTATTTCTATTACCTTTAGGTAGAGGCAGTAAATTTGCACTTGTAGTGCTATTGCTGCGACGGATATCTCCGTTAGTCTCTCCTTCTTTGTCCTTTGTACTTAAATCATACGCGGATGCAAATGGAAATCCAAGGTCAGGAACATCATTACTCTTGGAACGATTTATCATCTTTGTAATATAATGGTATTAACCTCGGAATCACTTTTAAAACTTTATTTTATTATCGGATTGGACTTCTTTTTTCTCTTTTTTAAGGTAACTTATATACAAGATGTGTACCTTTGATCTTCTTAAAAAATGCCTCTAGGATGAAAACCTATATCTCAAAAAAAAAAAAAGGACTATTGATCAAATAATTCTGATTTTATCAGAATGTGTGATTCCTCGTAATCTAAAGGATACTTGGCTTGTTCCAGCTCTCAGTTTATGGTCATCGAGAGATATCTAATTTACGTAAACTTTAATCCTTTTTTTTTTTTGCTTTTGATTCTCTAAGAGGTAGCCGAAAACTGCTGCAATTGCTGAAAAAATAATAATGAATCAAAAGCAAAAAAATAAAGAAATGAAGACTGCACTGAAGATTAACAATGACGAGTTCTGTATTATATTGAGCTTTTATTTACACGATTATAATTGCTATCATCTATATATGCGGGCAGATTTTTGGTTACATATCCGAAATCTGAAGTATTTTTAATTGAAAGAATCTATTTCCAAAGCCATTAATATGATGACATATTTCTTGCTAAAAGCAGGTTTACTTCTTGTTAATAAGATCTTGTAATTCTTTTATTATTTCCTCTGTTTCTGGATCGTTCTCATCTTGCTTGTTTTTTATGGCTGTTTCATTTCCACCCATTAATGATTTCATTTTAGCTGTGAATTCTTTGGGACTTGATATATCCATAATCCAGCAGAATCCAGTTAATGTCATTGCAAAGAACCCTGTTGAAAGTCCTGTTGATAATGTAAGAGCCGATTGCGCTTCACTTTTCCCTGAAAATGGTGCTATTTTGGTGTTCAATTGAAAGAATGTCGGTACATCTGTATTTACATATTTGTTAGTAAAATAAAATTGGAAGCTCAGGTATCAATGGTTGAAGAGCATTTTTCGATACATACATTTACGTATAGCAATTGATCGGCTTGTTACTCGTGCAACAGCAATTGTATAGATTGTTGAGCCCAGGAGGAGGAGGAATTGTTGTTTCCTCCGTGACTGCATTATCGAAGTAGAGCCTAAATCCATTTGTATATTGAATGATTGTTTTGTCTAACTGTTTTAGAATATCTGAGATTATAATGTAAGTATTCACAAGTAGTTGTGGATATTTTTTCCATTTTGGCTTTTCTATATCGAATCCAAAACGTAAAAACAAAAATTAAAATCGAAAAATCATAAACTCGTAGAAAAAAAGAAAATAATGCTCAAATTTCATGAAAAGCAGGTGTTATTCCCTTACTTGATGGTAATTTTTTCTAAAAAAAAATTTATACATAATGATATACATCTATAGAATGGCAAATGATACTAAAATTGCTTTTTGGGGTCCATTCAATCCACCCAAAAGCAATTCAATCTTGTCTCATTTTCAGGTATCTCTTGACCACCTTATCCTTCTTGATGATATATACGACAGCACCCCAACCGGACAATGCATCACGATCGGCAGCATTTAGTAATGCTTGACTTATAGTTTCGAATAGATCCTCTGATTCCAGATTTGGTTCATATAAAGATTCACACATACCGAACAGTTGGTCTGATGCGGTACCGCTCACTATAAAATCCTTTGCCTCGTCAATACAACCAATTAGATCAAAACCTGCAATAAATGGCTTACCTGACTTGGAATTAATACCTGCTACAACAGGTCCTACAAAATATGGCCCAAATCTTCTCTCATAAAGTGTACTGGACACTAGTTGTGTAAAAGTCTCTGGTTCAATCATTCTATCCTCCCTCAGTTTATAAAGATTAGTTTTGTAGCGAAATGTTTCATTTAGAGTGGTAACATCAGTGGCTAGACCTGTAATACCAAAGAATACATGTCCATAGTTGAAGATTTTTTCAAAATTGTTCGACACACCAAGTGACTGTTGACCTAGACGCAAATCACACGCTATAGCTACACAATCCTTACCAGTCATCGCAACAACGATACCACCATTAATAGAACTTGGATCTGACATGTTATTATTTTAATTATTTTATTATGAGTATATTTTCAAAAAAAAAAGGGTGTACGAGGCTTTCTTTAGTTTCTTATTTCTCTAAATCGTCTCCTAGTTGAACTATTCAGTTTGAAAATAGAAAATAACAACTCAACGATTAACAATTGAGCCTAATTATAAGCAAGTCTTCCCTTTAAACAATTGAACAATATCACAAGTGGTTTAAACTGCTCCCTGTTTAAACCTGCTCTCTCGCCACCGGCAACAAAGAAAATAAAAAAAAAAAAATTTATGGGTTCGGCTAAGGGAAGGTAGGGGCGGACCGGGTAATATTGCAATAGAACCAGTTAGCATACTGAATTCTAAAATACCATATACAATCATGCTAAGTACTGGGCCAGTAAATAAATATACAAATACATTGGTGAGTTTCCCATAATTCCATTTTTCAATTGTACATAAGTATATAGAATAAATATGAGAGGTGATTGTAGATGAGCGGGGGAGGAAGGAAAAAAAATGCAGAAATTACTCATTCATAGATATAGACCTTCCAAGTTTTCTTCAATCTTATTTTTCATCACACGTTCCTTAGCTTGTTTGAAATCTTCTGCCGTGACTTGCATTCTTCTCTCTCTCAATGCGAGTAGACCTGCTTCTGTACACATAGCCTGGATATCGGCACCTGAAAGATCGTCTTTACTTGTCACCAAGTTTTCTAGGTCAACATCGCTGCTTAGGTTCATCTTCGAGGTGTGTATACCCAAAATTTTTCTCTTTGTGGACAAATCTGGGTTTTCGAACAGAATTTTACGGTCAATTCTACCTGGTCTAATCAGGGCTGGATCTAGGGATTCTATCTTATTAGTAGCCATGATAACCTTGACGTCTCCTCTATCATCGAAACCATCCAGCTGGTTCAGCAACTCCAGCATGGTTCTTTGGATTTCCCTTTCACCACCACTATTCGAATCGTATCTCTTAGTACCGATAGCATCAATTTCATCAATAAACACTATACTTGGGGCATTGTCTGCGGCAACCTTGAAAATCTGTCTACAGAGTCTTGGACCATCACCAAGATATTTCTGGATCAATTCTGAACCGACAATTCTCAAAAAGGTAGCAGATGTCTGCTTCGCGACGGCCTTCGCCATCAGAGTCTTACCGGTACCTGGCGCACCATACAGGATGACACCCTTAGGAGGCTTGATACCCATCTCTTCGTATAATTCAGGATGTGTCAATGGCAATTCCACGGACTCCTTGATCTCCTGGATCTGCGACTCCAAACCACCGATATCACTGTACGACTCTGTAGGAGCCTTATCAATCTTCATAACTGAGACCATAGGATCAGCGTCGTCCTGCAATACACCGACAATAGACATAGTCTTGTGATGTAATAACACGGAACAACCTGGTTCCAGCAATTCCTTATCCACGAACGACAATATAGACACATAGTAATCTGGCATGGTTGGCGAAGTGACGATGGCGTGGTCATCGTCAATGATCTCCTCCAGAGTCCCTATACTCAATGGGTTGCCTCTAATCTCTTCCAACTGTTTCTTCTCTTCTTCTTGCTTCTTCTCGAATGGCTTCAGGATCTCGGCATTGGTAACAAACTCCTCTTCCAACAACAGATGGTCCTTAATACGCTCCATACGCAGTAACTTCAACTTACAACGAGTAGATGGGTACACACTGGGCAATTTCTCAGCAGTGGCTGGCCCTCCTTTCCTCTTCTTTCTACCAAACCTACTCTGAACTGGAGGCTCATACTTTGGCTTGTCCTTAGACCCTTTCTTCTTCTTCTTATCTTGAGATGATACACCTTGTCCCATTGTTTATTTTACTTTCTCTTTTTATCTGGCTTCCCTCTCTTTCTATTAGAGCAATTGTAAAAACTTCAACTTACCTTTAATGCTCTTTTTATTTTTTTTTTTGCCACTAACAAAAAAAGGTTTAGAATTAAAAAAAAAAACGAGTTCATCTTACCCTTCTCCCCCCTGTATTACCCTGATGTTAAACAAATACATTACCCTGATGTGAAACCAATACATTACCCTGTCATAAATACATTACCCTACCTTTGTTATTTTTCTCAGATCCCATTACCCTGCATTACGTTTTTTTTTTTGCTGACTCCCCCCCATGTCACAAAGTTTATAACCCAAAAAAAAGGTTCCGTGGATCAGATGGATCGGAGATTAGATAGTCTCTAATCAGGACATAAGCCGGAAAAAGGGGAAGTTTTTCAAAGGTCTCTCTGAGATCTCTCTGTTGTCCTGGTCTTGATTACAGTGCCCCCTTCCTGGTTGTTACGTACGTGTCTAAGAGATTCAAGTGGTACAGAAAAAAAAAAGAAAAGTATGTTTTTTTCTCCGTCCGATTACATCCGATCCTTATCTCCATCCCTTATCATGATACCTCCATCCGTTCCACGGGGATTATTTTATTATCTATCCCCCTAACAAAACTTATCAGAATCACGTATATCATGACACATCACACTCTCCAACGTGAAAATTTTTAAGATTTTTGAAGTTTTTTTTTTTTTGATTTCACAGCGCCCGCATTGTTTTTTTTTTTTGGGTACAAAAAAAATAAGAAGCTCCGTCAATTTCTTTGCCGTTTTTGGTTCGGTGCGGCTGGTTCTAAGGGGGTGGTGTGGTAGTGTTTTTCTTGTTTATTTATATTTTCATGTTTGGGTAAAAGGGTTCTTTTTTTTATTGCTGCGGGTGTTTTACTGGCCCATAAATACTTTAATTTTCTTTTTTTTTTTCTTGCTTCTTCCTCATCCCCCACTCATATATAAAGACTTTTGATTTTTAGCAAAAATTTTAAATTATTCTCCTTGATATTGTAAAGACTTAATACAATAACAAAAAAACTAATTAATAAAAATATGAGTACCTCTTCTGATATCTCAGTTGCAGGTTCTGATGTGTCTTTTCAAGGCAACAGGCACGACAGGCATAAACATGGGAGAAGAGATGAAACAGATGCTGACCAGTTGACTAAAGTTTTGACCGGCAGGTCTCATGAAGATGAAGTAGGAAGTGATGCCAATGACGATTGCAGGAGTAGTGTGAGTCACAGGTCCGGGAGGTCACAGGCAAGCGAGCTGTCGCCAGAGATGGTCGGCCGTGTGCAGAGTCTGGCTGAAGTGTTGAGCAGACACACCTCCAGAAGCGGGGCGAATATCGATCTGAGCGAGCTGTCTGAGAGCGACAGGTTTGACGCCGAAAGGATCATAGCGAGCTTTGTCAGAGACGCCGATGAGCAAGGGATCCATTTGAGGAAAGCAGGTGTCACGCTGGAACATGTCTGCGCCCGCGGTGTGGACTCTAGTGCTCTGGAAGGTGACACTTTTGGTAACATCTTGTTCTTGCCATACACTATTTTCAACAAGATCAGAGAAAAGAGAAGGAATAAAGGTAAAGGCGACGGCATGCGGACTATCATCAACGACATCAACGGTGTGGCCAAGGCCGGTGAAATGGTGCTGGTGCTGGGTAGACCTGGTGCAGGTTGTTCCTCCTTCCTAAAAGTTACCGCAGGTGAAATAGACCAGTTTGCTGGCGGTGTCACTGGTGATATCGCCTACGATGGTATCCCACAGAAAGAGATGATGAAGCGTTACAAAGCAGATGTTATCTACAACGGTGAACAAGATGTGCATTTCCCTCACTTGACCGTCCAGCAAACCTTGGATTTCGCCATCGCTTGTAAGACTCCATCTCGTAGAGTTAACGACGTATCTAGAGAAGAGTACATCGCCTCTACAAGAGATCTACACGCCACCATCTTTGGTTTGAGACATACATACCATACCAAGGTCGGTAACGATTTTGTTAGAGGTGTCTCTGGTGGTGAAAGAAAGCGTGTTTCCATTGCTGAAGCCCTGGTGACCAAAGGTTCCATCTACTGTTGGGATAACGCTACAAGAGGTCTAGATGCCTCTACAGCACTTGAATACGCTAGAGCTATTCGTATTACCACAAACCTATTAGGTTCCACTGCATTCGTCACTATTTATCAGGCATCTGAGAATATTTACGAGACTTTCGACAAGGTTACAGTCTTGTACAGTGGTAGACAGATTTACTGGGGTCCTATCGATGAAGCCAAGGACTATTTCTACAGAATGGGTTACGACTGTCCTCCAAGACAAGTGACAGCTGAATTCTTGACTGCTTTGACCGACCCTAACGGTTACCATGTCATTAGACCAGGTTATGAAAACAAAGTACCAAGAACAGCCACCGAATTTGAGAAGTATTGGAATGAATCTCCTGAATATGCTCAATTATTGAAAGATATCGAAGAATATAAGGCAGAGATCGACACTGAAAAGACCAAGGAGCTATACAATCAATCCATGGAACAAGAAAAATCAAAGCACGCTCAGAAAAAGTCCTACTTCACAGTTTCCTTCTGGGAACAAATTAGACTCTGCACAATGCGTGGTTTCCAGAGAATTTATGGTGACAAAGCTTACACAGTTATTACCATTTGCTCTGCTATTATCCAATCTTTAGTTTCCGGTTCCTTGTATTATAATACCCCATCTTCCACATCTGGTGCTTTCTCCAGAGGTGGTGTCTTATACTTCTGTCTGTTGTACTACTCTCTTATGGGTTTGGCTAACTTGTCTTTTGAACATAGACCAATTTTACAAAAGCATAAGATATACTCATTATACCATCCTGCAGCAGAGGCTCTTGGTAGTACTATTGCTAACTTCCCATTCAGAATGATCGGTATGACTTGTTTCTTGATTATCATTTATTTCTTGTCTCACTTGAATAGAACTGCTAGTTCCTTTTTCAGAGTCTACCTATTCTTAACCATGTGTTCAGAGGCCATCAATGCTCTTTTCGAAATGATTGCTGCTGGTTGTGATAACTTTGCCCAAGCAAACTCCATTTCAGGTATTATTATGATGTCTATTTCCTTGTACTCAACCTATATGATTCAACTTCCTTCCATGCATCCTTGGTTTAAGTGGATTTCTTACATTCTGCCTATTAGATATGCTTTCGAATCTATGTTGTTAGCTGAATTCCATGGTAGAAAGATGAACTGTGGTGGTACATTAGTGCCAAGTGGTCCAGGTTATGAGAATGTCGCTACCGAAAACCAAGTCTGTGCATTTGTTGGTTCTAAGCCAGGTCAGTCGTGGGTTCTTGGTGATGATTACTTGAAGCTACAATTTACATATGAATACAAACACGAATGGAGAAACTTTGGTATTATGTGGTGTTTCCTCATTGGTTATATCGCATTGAAAGCGCTAGTCACTGAAATCAAGAGACCTGTTAAAGGTGGTGGTGATGCCTTAATTTTCAAGAAGGGTACCAGAAGACATCACATCAAACATGATGAAGAAGATTCTGTTGATGCCGGAGAAATTGAATTAAAGGAGAAGTTTTCCAGTGGTAGTTTCTCAGCCTCTGAAGATGAAATATTTGAGGAATTGGAGTCCAAGGGTGTCTTTATCTGGAGAAATGTTTGTTACACAATTCCTTACGATGGTGGCATGCGTCAATTGTTAGATAATGTTTCCGGTTTCTGTAAACCTGGTACTTTGACTGCATTAATGGGTGAGTCGGGTGCTGGTAAAACTACGTTGTTGAATACTTTGGCTCAAAGAAATGTTGGTATCATTACTGGTGACATGCTTGTCAATGGACGTCCAATTGATGTTTCATTTGAAAGACGTACAGGTTATGTTCAACAACAGGATGTTCACATTGCTGAATTGACCGTTCGTGAATCTCTACAATTCTCTGCTCGTATGCGTCGTCCACAACACATTCCTGATGAAGAAAAAATGGAACACGTTGAAAGAATCATAAGAGTCCTGGATATGGAATTGTACGCTGATGCACTTGTCGGTGATGTCGGTAGAGGTCTGAATGTCGAACAGAGAAAGAAGTTATCTATTGGTGTTGAATTGGTTGCAAAGCCAGATTTGTTATTGTTTTTGGACGAACCTACCTCTGGTCTTGATTCCCAATCCTCTTGGGCTATTGTGCAATTATTGAAAAAATTAGCTGGTGCTGGTCAATCCATTTTATGTACCATTCACCAACCTTCAGCTACACTGTTCGAAGAATTTGATAGATTATTGTTGCTAAAGAAAGGTGGTCAAACTGTGTACTTCGGTGATATTGGTAAAAATTCTAGCACTTTACTTGAGTATTTTGAGAGAAACGGTGCAAGAAAATGTGACGAACACGAGAATCCTGCTGAATATATTCTAGAAGCTATAGGTGCTGGTGCTACTGCATCTGTCACTGAGGACTGGCATGAAATCTGGAAGAAATCTCCAGAATTTTCTGATGTTGAACAACAAGTCGATAAGTTGATTGAAGATTTATCACACGCAAACGATGGTTCTGAAATTGGTAATAAACCTACAAAGTATGCTACTTCATACTTCTACCAATTTAGATATGTCATGGTTAGAACTAGTTTAACTGCCTGGAGAAATTTGAACTATATCATGTCCAAAATGATGTTGATGACTGTCGGTGGTCTGTATATTGGTTTCACCTTTTATGATCCAGGTAAGTCTTACACTGGTCTTCAAAATACCCTGTTTGCCGCCTTCATTTCTATTATCTTATCTGCCCCAGCAATGAACCAAATTCAATCCCGTGCTATCGCTGCGAGAGAATTGTTTGAAGTTAGAGAATCTAAGTCTAATATGTTCCATTGGTCCTTATTACTGATAACTCAATATCTGAGTGAAATTCCTTACCATTTCCTATTTTCCGCCATTTTCTTCGTTTCTTCGTACTTTCCATTGAGAACTCATTTCCAAGCTTCTGCATCGGCAGTTTACTACTTGAATTACTCTATTATGTTCCAACTTTACTACATCGGGTTTGGTTTATGTGTTTTATACATGTCTCCTAACCTTCAATCTGCAAACGTTATTCTTGGTTTGTGTTTGTCATTCCTGATTGCTTTCTGTGGTGTTGTTCAACCTGTCAGTCTAATGCCTGGCTTTTGGACCTTTATGTGGAAGACATCTCCATACACTTACTTCGTTCAAAACTTGGTTGGTATATTACTACACAACAAGCCTGTGCATTGTTCTAAGAAGGAATTGAATTACTTCCAACCACCAAGTGGTCAAACATGTGGTGAGTATATGAAACCATTCTTATCTCAACGTAGTGGTTATATTGTCGACCCTGATTCCACTACTGAGTGTGCATACTGTATTTACACCGTTGGTGATGACTACTTGAAGCATATTAGTGCTAGTTACAGTTATCTATGGAGAAACTTTGGTATTTACTGGGCCTACATTTGCTTCAACATCATTGCAATGGTTGCAATTTACTATATCTTCCATGTTAGAGGCGTTGGTTTCTTGAAACCAGCAAATATTTTGAAATTAGTGGCCAAGGTGACTAGAAAGAATAAAGGTAATAAACCAGTTAACTGAACTGTTGTAAGTCAGGCCATAATCAGTTTTAATTGAAAAAAAAAAATAATAATCATAATAATAATTCAAAATACGCACTAATAACTATCTTTGATAGACATTACAATTATAAAATCTTTTTTATTTTAGTTATTGAGTTCTAATCTTAACTATCTCTTTCCTGCATTATTAATAATAAATATGAAATTTGAAATACCCATAATGTCGTTTCTACAATAGTATATCTATTTCACATATAAATTTGACAATTATTTTTTTTGTCAAAACTTAATATAAATGTAATATCGTTTGTAAATAAAATATGATCTATTACTATTTCTCTAAAGCCTCTTATTCCTTTTTGATTGACGATCTCCATCTATTTCTCTTATCGCATGATCACGCCAAGAAAGTAGTAAGATTGGTGTTGAACTAAATACTTGCTGGGCATTATTATCATCTTCTGAACTTTTTTCCTTTGTAACTCTTGTATCACCCCATGAAAAATCATCAAACTTCCAAAAGGCATAGGTAGGCAAAATCAAATTCCAAATAGGTAATGCAAACAAATAAACAATCATCCAAACAATATATATCCATTTCGTTGTAGTTACCACAATGAATATTCCAGGTAACCCTAATATGATCAGCAACAATATTAATGTTAAAACTGGTGTTGGGTTGGAAACTATCGAATATATGATCACATATACAGTCGCCAAAATTGCGAAGGGCAGTAAAACTGTTCCAAGAAGCTCCAATATAACTACAAATTGCATAGAAAAGCAGAATGTTCCACATAGATAATTATACTTTAGAAGATCTAACAAGTTATGAACAGTGGAATTTATCCATCTTCTTCTTTGCGATAACAAAACCGTGAAGGAACTAGGTACTACAGTCTTACAAGCAGCTTTGGGAAGAAATACCTGTTTACGAGATGGGAACGTCCTGAGTAGTAGCGATGAAAGGTACCTATCTTCTCCTAATAATAACAGATTTTTGGAATGTAATGTGATTGTAATGTTATTTGAATAACGCTCTACGATGTCAGGGTTTGCTAATATTGGAACCCATGAATTCTTTTCTCCATCTCTTAGCACTTTTATTCGGTACATAGAAAAACATCCTGGCAAGCACAAAACAGAACCAAATACAGATTCAAAGGCTTTTGATTGGTGATGGGCTATATAATACTCAAAAACCTGAATCATCGTAACCCACGATTCAGTCTTGTTAGCAATCTTTGTTTCACCACAGAGTCCCATTATCATATTGTCCCTTGACATTTCTGCACTCATATGTGTTATTGAATTTGGGTAAATTCTCGTATCCGCGTCAACCATTAGCACAGTTTCATATACATTTGCCATTAATCCTGTAACTTGCCAAATATTTTTCAGAATTTGATATTCTAATTCATTCATCCTTTCATTATAAGTTAATTTTTGAAGAAATGACATTAGAATAACCTGAGAATCTCGTTTACCACGATTCCCTGGACTTTGAGAATTCAAAACCTCATCCGGACTTCCACATTTTATAATTGCTACTATAGGCACCTTTTGTTGTTTTTCGATTGGGACAGTAGATGAATCATATTTATAAAACCCAGAATATACCTTGGCCATATTACGTCTTCTTTTACCAGTCGCAATAGCTAAATATGTATAAGGACAAACTTCATTAGGGTCCTCAACAAAGTCAAAAATCATATCCAGAACTATTTCTGGAGTTGATCTAGAGCAATTTTTTCCTGTTACCAAACCATCACATACTATTATAAGGAGTTTATGTGTATTGGGATAATCTGTTGTACAAATAGCATCTAACGTTGCTCTTATTTCTATCCTTCCTTCAGAGTAACATGTAACGAAACACAAAGTATGTATTAAACGATGGTTTTGAAACAATTTTGATGAAACTGGTTGCTTTAAAACACTTTTATGTACTATAGACTCATCCAAGTGACCCTTGCATATTTCTTGAAGCAACTTCGTTTTGCAGCTAACTGAGGTGTCCATTGCAGGGCCTGTTTTTGGTGGCCTCAGACTCAAGATATTGTTTGGGTGTAAGGATAAATGTGCTGAATTAAAACTCTCTTGATCAGTTGATGTATTACTACCTAGCCTACTAATTCCTGGCATTATACATGCCCAAGATGGAAGACCATTAAGATGTCTCTCACAATTTCGTTTAATGAACTGTTCGCTAATCACAGATGACTTGTTAGAATTTGGTTCTGCATCTTTGATTGGAGCCGTGCTATTTATATCATCGGCCCAATCTTCAATGGTTTTCATTAGCTTACACATTGATCTATTATCAAGCTCATTGGCACCTTGCTTTCTTGATATGCACCATCTAAAATAACAAGCAGTAAAAAATTTAAAGAACACCACAGACAGAATAAATAGTAAACATAAGTATAACATGACATGAGATACCAGACATTCAACTGTTTTTGATTCAATCACACCTACTTTAGCAATATCAAGCAGACACCTCGCTATTCTTTTATCCTCAATTGTTGTAAATATTAATGATATATCATAGCCTTTGAGAGGAACAGTCTTAAGTTCTAGTAGTTTCAGGGGAATTTCGAGATCATTTTGAATGAATAGCTCTAAAATATCAAGATCAATTACAAAGCCGTTATACACAACTAGCTTTCTCTTCGAGTTTTGAATATCTTCCCAGGAATATGAAATATCGATTGGATATTCTAAAAAATAATATGACTCTCTTTCAAACTCAGAAATATGACAATCACTTCTACTATAATGTAAATTTATTAACTCACTGGCATTTGTTGAATTTTGAAAAAATCTGACACAGGGGAAATACCATGCAATATTTCCAGTTTCATCATGTGGAATAGAACAATTTTTCTTTGATTTTATTAATTCTTTACAGTTTCCATTTACATTTTGGAATAACAAAGTGGCATCTGATCCTCCGTATGACTTCGGTGCAAAAATGCCATAATACGAGATTAACATTGGGGTAGATTCAGGGATTCCTTCTGTATTGAATGGATAAGCCCTTCCATGGATTCGAACAAAATTTTCTGTTATATTATTTGTGTTAATCTTTGGGAAATAGTAGCTGCAAGCTGTATTTGAAAATAGAAAAGACACATACCCAACAAATATCCCTACTCCGCATATAATACTAATTAAACCGATTTTTTCCCTCCACGCTGCTTGCTGAGGTCTCGTTCTGATACCACACCATTTAAGTAAAAAAGAGGGAATGATTAAAGTAATTATCAAACAGTACGTTCCCCAAATTGAAAACTGCTGAGTATTACCATCCTTAAAATATGTCCTCTTTCTGAAAATATTACCATAAGGTTTTAACTCAATAACTTCAGGTTCATCATTTGTATTTTGAGACTGAACCACTTTCCTTGAGTTTTTCTCAAACTCAGAAGAAGCATATGGGTCCAAACTCCTATATGAAATATTTTCTGACGTACCAATTGAGTGATTTATACTTTCGTTGTCAGGACTCCCTCTCCTCTGTAAAGAGTAAAAATGTCTGTTCTCATCGCACCTTGTTGGTGCTCTCTCAGGTCTTACCAAAGAATTTCTACGACTAATTTTCTGTAAGCTAGTCCTTAATGATTCAGAGCTACTTTGAAGTGTACTCTCCTTCTCGCAATTTTTTTCTTCTTTCATATTCTAGTTGGTTTTTAGCTATAGCAATAGCGAACCTAATATATGCACAGTCAGAAGAGCGTTTCTCTTATCAAATCTTCGTCAGTAAATTCATAAAATAATCTATAACATGAATCAAATAATGTGGTATCCAGTTTTACCTAATTTTTGATTCTTAACATAATTTCTTTTAGTGTCAAGCGGCCGCTAGTCACTACTTACGGACTTCAGAGCATGTTTATATACAATACATTTTTATGAACGTGTATTAATAAAATTGGGTTATTATTATATTACAATGATTGTATGTGTTTTATATATATATATATATATTGGTATCAGTTTTATAATTAGTCCTACCTTATTATAGTTGATGATCATTAAAATATCAGTTATTAAATGAATTTAATATTCTCAAACCTGTTGTTCACCTTTCCTAAACATGTTCACCTTTGGAACCTTCATATTCATATTTCTAGCAGTGCCTCTTTGTCTCATATGAATGTACTTTACACCCATACGTAGGTATTTCATAAATAAGAATGTCATTGAACCCAAAGCACGGAAACCAGCCAGGGATGCAACAGACCACAGAATGAAAATTAGGTAACCATTATTAATACGTTCTGATGGATAGGCTTGAATAATAGACATTATTAGAATTAAGTTTGATAACATCCAGATCATAACAATACGAGTTCTAATATCTCTATAGTAGTCGTTTCTTTTTTGAGCTTCATCAACGTATGTATCTTCATATTCAACCTCCTTCAATCTACTCTTAATTTCTAAGAATTTTTTATCAACCTCTTGTGGCCAATCCGTTTCAACTATTTGTGTACCGTCAGGACCTTGAACAACAATAGCCTTAGAAAGTTGTTTCGATTCTTGGTTAGAACCCTTTGTACCCCAAGACACATCATGTGTGTTACAGAAAGCGAAAATCTGCAGTGTACAAGTGAAAGCTGGAAGCGTTAAGAAATATTGGATAGAGGAACTGAAAATGTGCCATGGATCCAAATACATAAAAGAGCAGAATGCATAGGAGCCATAAGTTGATAACAAGGAGATAACAACGTTAACAAAAATATGATGACGCTCTGTATGTGAATGAAGAGCCTTAATAGCAAAAATGAAACCACAGATCAATGAGTATGCAGCACAAACAGTCAAAATAACCATAGAAACAATAAATAGAACCTTAGCACCTTGAGGTCTGTTACCCATAGAAATAATAAACAAACTTGCTAGATCACAGAAAATCAAGTATTTGAAGAATATAAACAAGGCTTCACCATGTTTAATAACTCTATTCATAGAACCAGCAAGATAATAGAAAGTTAAAACAAAATTAGCAATTGAAAACCAGGAGAACGCCATTTGTACAAATTGATAGAAAAATTCAAGATGTAGAAATAATTTCCTTAGGAAGGAGTGGTTTGTTTTCCAGATTTGGAAAAAGTGAAGTTGTGCATACAAGGCCGCAAACATAGCGCCATTCAACCAACGTCTTCTTTGGGAAATAAATTCCGGTATATCTTCTGGAACATCGGTTTCACCAGTAGCTTCCTTAACGTACTTTAACACCCAACTAGAATCCCTCTTTGCAATCAACTCCCAACAAAGAATTCTATCTTCAGCCAAATACATATTTGCTGTGAAAACATCATAAATAGATCCCTCTTGAGATTCACCCAAGAAATACGAGTTCAAAGGACCAGTACCATCACTGTGGTTTTCTAATGCTCTATACCTATAGGCAGAAAGAGCACCCGGTAACACTGTAATATAACCGAAGACACTTTCTAGGGGCTTATCCATGATATTGGATATTTTATATTCGAAATTTTGGGATGCCACCAACGGATTTAACAATTTAGCACCCCATTTACCAGTCATAGTGGTGATCTGACCTGCGGCACCAGCAACGTTGGAATCCATATCGAATACTTTCCACAAATGATAGACTGCGGTTTTATTCAAACGGGTACCAACGTCGACCAAAGTAACGACGTTTGGTTGCAAAACAGGGCAGAAGGCATTGAATAGCCATCTGTGGGAATTAATTTTCTTTTTATTCTCTTCCTTTAGACAGAATACCATTTGAACTGGAACAATTCCCTGCGATTCATAATCAAGGTCAGCATTGATTGCAACTTGTGTAGTTAATTCAAAGATATGCGCTTTGACAGGATCACCGTTAACGGATGCCTTTGCCATATCCTCTTGGTACAAACCAATTGCAGCTAGATAATCAAGAGAGCCCTGATTAACCTTTGTTCTCCCATCTGCAATTAAAATAACAGATACCTTTTTCCAACCATTTGGACCCCAAACAGAGGACCTTTCACGATTACATAAGTGAGCAACATTTTTCATGATGGAATGTAATGTTCTTGCCAAAGCAAATTTATCTTCATTGTACATTGTAATACATATAGCAATTTGACACTCCCTATTCATTTCAGCAAATCTTAAACCATACCCTTCAGCCAAAAAGTCATCAGGTTCAACTGTACAAGCTGTATATCTCATCTCTGTGAATTCTGGAGAGTCCCTTCTAGGCAAGGTATCTAATAACCCTTTAGGAATTGGATTATCTAGTTTCAAGATAGCCTTAGATTTGGCCAAAGGCACGTCATTATTTCTTCTCTTCTTTTCTGAATTAGCACGTCTAACATATGGTTGACGAGTAGGATGATTCAATTCGAATTTGGTCTCATTAAATGTATTCGATGAAAAGATTGTAGACTGATCGTCATAAGTATGAATTGAAATATCATCCTTATCCTTTAAGTCATCATGAAAAGACAATGCTGTCGCAGTAGAAGAGGTATACTTTGAGCTTTGGGATGGGTATCTACTTGGGGACATGTACTGGTTGTCATATGGTCTCATAGGAATTGCAGTCTCAGTGGGCCTCATAGGAGATTGATGAAATGAGGAGTATCTGTCGACAACTGGCGAGTTATGTGCAGAGTCCCTGTAAAATTGGTTTCTATAGCGTCTTTCAGGAGAATATCTCAAAGCAGCTCTTGATGGGGATTGCGGTAGACCTTGGAAGTTACGAGAGTCGTCTAGTTCATCTTCACTGGTATTAGTATGAAATCTCGTTAGCCTCTGTGGAGACGAATCAACCATAAACGGATTCTTTGTCATCTCCTTATTATATTTTATTCTATCCTATTTGTTTGGTTTGAAAGGGTCCAGAAAGAATGGATAAATTAATAGAAAGAAATAATAATGAAAAAAGGACTAATATTCTTCAACTATCTAGTTATTTAAATTTTAAAAAATCCTAACCTAACAACCAATTAAGAAAAATAAAAAATGAAATTGATCAACATCACTATTTAATTCCATCGATTTTCTAACTCTAGACTACATGCCCCTTCTCTATATAATATATATAATGAGAATTCAAGAAACTTCCTAATTAGGAAATATGTAAACATCTCTGAAAATGATCCGAAGAAAACCCCGTAGTCCAATTTTTTTTTTTTTGAACAACAACAAATTTGAAGAACTAAAATATTAACTAAACCAATAACAAAACCAAACTAGATTTTAGTCGACTATTATTTTTATTTTTTTGTTTATTATTCAATAATATTTCCCTTTTAGGATTTTTCATTTTTACTGCATTGTACAACGATATTAGCGAAATCTTTCTTAGTCTTTTTTTTGTTTCAGTAATTCAAAGAAAGTACAAAACAAAGAATAGCTAAAGGAAACAAAAAAAAATACTATATTATTAAATATGGGATACATTGCTACATCTTTGAGAAGTACATGATTGCAACTACTGAATACACGTGATCAGCATTTGTTGTAAGCGATATATATATATGACGTAAATTTTGTGCCATCAACAACCTAATTGGCGGGGGGTGAGGGTAAGGGGGGCGGGGCGAAGGGATGTGTAAGATTAAACTTGACAACAATGGCAATTGACTTGACACAATTGTAGATCATTACTTACAAATTAGTAAGTTCAAAACAATATAATTACGAAAAAAAACCTTAGCAAGGAATAATAATAACAACTAATGTTAAGAAATATATGCCGTCTATCGACGAGGTCAAGTCTGCTTAGAAGCAATTCTGTTGCTAGATGTCCAGTAATGCTTACAAGACCACTATCTGTTTCCAGAGTGCTCGGAGATGGGAAAAAACCCCTAAGTAGAGTACCACTTACTGGGAAACCCAAGGGTGAAGCCACTGGTGTTGAAACTACTAATTCTATTGAGTTCTCCACGGGTAAAGCCATTGCGCTATTCTTACTTGTTGGTGGTGCGTCGTATTATTTTTTCACCAATGAAAAGAAGAAAATACAAGCTAGGAAAGAAGCTGAGGCCAACCGTGGTTACGGTAAGCCATCTCTAGGTGGGCCCTTCACGTTAGTCGATGTCGATGGGAATGAATTCACTCAGGACAACCTGAAGGGAAAATTCAGTATAATCTATTTCGGGTTCAGTCATTGTCCTGATATTTGCCCGGATGAACTGGACAAATTGGGTGAGTGGCTTGACACACTGGAGAAAAAACACAAAGTGCAGCTCCAGCCGATCTTTATCACATGCGATCCTAACCGTGACTCCCCCGAAGTGCTAAGAAAGTACTTGAGCGACTTCCACCCGGGGATCATAGGGTTAACAGGTACATTCGACCAAGTCAAACACGCCTGTAAACAATACCGTGTCTACTTCTCCACACCACCGAACGTCAAACCAGGCCAGGACTACCTGGTAGACCACTCCATCTTCTTCTACTTGATGGATCCAGAAGGAAACTTCATCGATGCCCTGGGAAGAAACTATGACGAAACCACCGGCGTGGATAGAATCCTCCAACAAGTCCAAGCATACATCCCAGCATCCGAACGCGAAAAGGCCAACTCCTCCTGGCTCTCCTTCTTGAACAAATAGATTATTGTTTAGATATAAAAAAAGAAACAAACCACTGTAAATATTTCTTTAAGAACCTAATGAATATATGTATATAATTACAAACATCATTACATACGTGTACCACTAACGGGTCCGGCTGCAACGTAGTTTTTTGATTGCTTTACCCGGCCCCCGCAAAAATTTTTGTGCTCACGCAAAAAAAAAAAAAAGAAATGAAAAGAAATGAAAAAGAGGCTGAGACGGAGGGGGAGAGAGCAAAGTAAATAAGCAAAAGAAAGAAAGAAAGAAAAAAAATTACAAAAGCGTATAGTGAAGGGGTAACTCTTTAAAGAAGCCAAAAGTTAAAGGCTTGGAATTAAAATAGCTGATAAAAAATTCTGTCCTCCATAGAAAGCAGATCAGGAAGAGAAATAATATAAATACAATCGAAGTCTTGCCTCTATAAGTGAAAGAAAAAGGATTTTTTTTAAGGAAGAAGTTGTAAAAAGATTTGGAGGGCTTAGAACAAAAAACAAACAAACAAATAATATTATACAGTGAACCATGTCTAATACTTTACTTTGGTTTACAGGTGTATTGGGATATGTGATACAGACTAAATGCATTGCTACTATACAGTCGCGGAAGGCAGCTGCTTCCAACGCGTCGTTGCAGGCGTCTGCTTATAGTGCTGACACTCCAGCCAGCGGGACCAGTAACCATATCCTGACGTTATACTTGACCTTCATCTATTTTGCATCATGGACGTTTTTGATGCCTCTTGCCAAGTTGTGGAAGGAGTTGAAACACACGACGGAGGAACCAGAGGTTGATTTGGCAAGTATTGTCGAAAACGACGACAACCCTGAGCATAGAAACGCAAACAGAATATTGCTTGAATATTATCAACGTCAGTTGGATGCTGAGTCTAAGATTGTGTCCTGGAGGAATTTTTCTTACATGATGAAGTTATTGGCGTTGACCTTTCTGTTGATCATTGCCATCGTTACATATAACTTGGCCTTGTCCATGTCTCCTGCGTTTGATGTCGCGTTGATTCAAAATATCTCCATCTTTGAGATTGTTACATTATTGTATGGTGTTTGTGGTCTTTCTAGAAGACAAAACGTTTTCAGAAACTTTATTATCATGTTGACTGCCTTAATCGGTATCTTGATTGTGTCCTACACGAAGGCTACCTGCGATATGTTATCAGGTAAATTGTCCATCAATAAGGATACGGGTGAATTATCAGATCCATTCCTATTTGATAGATTAAAGAGTTCTTTGCTGTGTGGTCTCGGTAATTTGACTATCGGTCCATTCGCTGTTTTGTGGAACCGTTGGTTTGGTAAGAAATCTCATTTAAAAAATGCCATCTCTAAGGATCTTCCACACACATCTGTCTCTAACTCTTTGCTAGACCAGATTAATAACAGGAAGTCTTCTTACTCCGCCAACAGCTTTGTAAGACAGTGTACACATTTGTCTTTTATTGGTTTGATTGGTATGTTCGTTCTATTCCCTTTCCTACCAAAAATTCCAACTTCAAGTGAAACCGTCTCTATCCTATATAGTGATAAGGCGTTCTGGCTATCTTCCATGTTCGGTATTGTTTTCGGTGTTATTCCATTCTTGATTTCTTTGCTTTTATTGAACAGAAATGCAGCACCAGAATACATCACCACATTGAACCTTGGTTGTATCATATTTATGGGTATTAGTGATTGGATTAGTGAACCAACCCAGACTACGATCATTAGATGGGAAGTTATTGGTTACATCATTTTGACCATTACTTGTTTGATCTTGAGCTATACTTTCAATGAAAGAAAATTGCTTCATTAATAAAAACAGAAAGTGAAAAAAAAAGCATTCACTAAAAAAGAGGTATTTTCAATTTTTCTTTCTTTCTTTTTTTTTTTTCTTTCGTTTTCTTTCTGTGTTTTATTTTTAACTTGTACTATTTTTACCATTTGAACCCAATCAACTTTCCATAACCACTTCATGACCTTTTATTTCAGATGAACAATTACCACACTATCTCTATGACCCCCCAAAATATTCATTTCTAACACTTTATTTTATTTTACTTTTATTATATCAATTTTCTAATGTTATTTTTTATTGTTGCAATATCCCTTTTTCTTTATCATAATTTTTGTTCCCGTTTTATTACATTTTGCGTTGGAACAGGTTAGAGAACACATTTATATTAGTGTGACATCACACGAGTATATGCTGTAGTTTATTTTGTAATTAGTTCCATTTTCTTATTTACAAATGACAAACTATCACAATTCTCCGTTATAAATCTTTTTTACTTTGTTTTTGTCAACAGAACAGAACATCTTGAGTTATAAATTAAACTATGTGTTTTCTTGATTTTTATTCTAACCTGTCAAAATTACATTTTGCCGATGTAACATTGAAACAATATCAAAATAGGTGTTCAGAAAGTAAAGAATTGTTGAAAGATCGTCATAGAACGATTAAAGGGAAAGAACAATTTAACAGTGGAAAACGTTTCTTCCAGTACTTTTTATATGAAAACAATCATTTTTAGCATACTTATATCATTGTGTATATTAATTTTAATATTATGACATATTATTTACAATTAGAGAAATAAAAAAAAAGAAGAGACAAAGGATGACTTAGTGTTATAAATAAGAAAAAAAATCTGGGTTCAACTCATTAAAAGTCCCAAATAATAGATATACCTATTACCAGTAAAAATGAAAACTAATATGGACATCAACTTTATGTGATATGATGAAAGAACAAATTGTGAAATAAACCCTTAGCTGATACAGGTAAATGAGTGCATGATATTTTAAGGAAGATAATTTACATTGCTTCTAGAGATTGAAATCTCAAAGCTTATAATCTTTCGGCACATTTAGCGTAGATGTCACCGATGGTTTGGAACTCCTTTTTCTTTAATACATCGTGTTCGTAAAGTTTCTTGCTCAATCTTAGAAGGATTTCAACTATCTGTCTTTCATCAAAGTTAATCAAAATTGTAGAAATAACGCTCTCAAGAGTTAAGCCACGTTCACTAACAAATGTGTTATAATATAGGTATGTGAAGGAACCCATCAAAATCTGACAATCAATTCTGTCAGTAATACCACCATGACCTGGGATTGTGTGACCGAAATCCTTAACCTTGAAAGCTCTCTTCAAACCAGATGCGAAGAAACCACCAAATGGTGCAACCAGAGATGCAAATGTAGCCAAGTTCAATGCGTGGAAGTAAATTGGCTTAACGGTAATGACGTTGATACCGTATCTGTCAGAGATGAATGGTGGAGTCTTGTAATTCTGCTTAACAAAGACTGAGTTCAGTTCACAAGTAAGGTTTGAAAAGAAATTTGTGTGTAAATCCTCAACTGGACAGGTTAGATACATGTAAGGTGACAATAATCTGGTCAAAAGTATACTGGCCAAAGCAGTGAAAAACCATGCCCCCAAGAAACCTTCTAGAGTCTTCTTTGGTGAAATAGCAATTAGTTTTGTACGACCAAAGGTTATACCACACAAATAGGCAAAAATATCATTGACAATAACTAGACCACAAGGCAATAAGAACCAGAATAGACCGTTCAAAATGTTCTTAGTGACTAGATAAGCTTGAGCTACCACAAACAGCATAACCATATGGGTAATACATAGGGAAGCAAATTGGAATTTCAAATGACCCTTTCTCAAACTGCAAACAAACAAGACGACACCGAACACGTAGAAACAATAGCAGATGAATTTGTGGTTGTCGACAATGGCTCTCAAAATTGGGTATCTGTAAAAAGCGGGTTCAATAAATCTAAACAAAGAAGAACCTTCCAAGTAATATATGGTTGTCATTAAGAAGTACCAATTTAGTGTCTTCGTCAAAGGTAAGTTCTTCTCTCTGCTGGAACCACTGGTAACGGCAATACATTCCATGAACACAGCAATCTGACACAATAGAACCAAAAATACACACCAAATGTGACCTGAGGCCAAAACTGCAAAAAACCCACCAATCATAATAAATGTCCATATAGTTCTTATTAAAAAGTTGTATTTTCTGCTTTCCGATTTGGTTTCTGGAATAGTCTCAACGGCTTCCACCTTCTTGGTGTTGTTTTTCTTTGAACCACTCTTTTTCGCCATCTTATACTATATTAATCACTTATTTGAAGTTCTTATTGATATTCTCTTCCAATATTTTTTTTTTTTTAATTGGGTATGATTATTATTTTAATATTGAATCCACAGAAAAAATAGATTTCAAATCTTAAACGTATACTCCCAAAATGTATTCTATTGACCAGTAACTTCTAACAATAGTAAGTAATACTTATTTTGAGTGATCACAAGGAAAAAGAATCAGATTTAAGCAGTTGCCATCACTAACATCAATTTAAGTTTACAACTTTTTTTCATTTTTTTTTTTTTTTTTTTCATTTGTTTATGCGAGAAAGACATACAAAATTTTTTTTTCAATTTTTTCACATGTTTCTCTCGATGGAGGGAAACTGGTACAGAGTGCTACTACGTTTATTGGGATAACTTTAATATAATTTCAGTATTTTTATTATTGTTAAATATATGGAAATAATACATATTAATACAATTGATTTTCCTAAAGAAATTATGAACTTGAATTAGTCAACTGAACAATGATAGTTTTAGAAAAAGAAAAAAATTATTGGAATAAAAGAAATAATGATAATTTAATAAGATCAATGAAATGATATAATGTACAGTTTCAATTCTTTTTGTAAATAAAATAAAGTAAAATAAAATAAAAATAAAATAATAATAATAGTAAAACCCTGATCCTTAGGAAAAAAAAGAAAATAATAGTAATAATGAGAAAAAAAAAAGTTGTCTAAAAGTACAATGAATATAATATGTCGCAATGTTAATATTTTTTAATTTTTTTTTCTTTTATTTTTTTATGTTCTTACCTTACAGTAGTTCCTTTTTTATTGCTGGACTTAATGCATGATGTAGGTTGCTTGGTTCTTCTTTGCTCTTTCGTTGGCATCAATTCCAACTGGGTTGAAGTTGTAAGACAAAGTGATATCCAAATCTCTTCTGTTTTGGCTGTTTGGTGTACAAACTAGTTCACCTTCCAAGACATCATTAGTTTCACAGTCCAAGTCATCTGGGAAGTAGAAAACAGTTTGCTTCCAGTGAGTGTATGGAGCATGAGCACCAGTGGAGAAAGTAACAGGCTTTTGACCCTTTGGAGCTGGGAATTCAATATCGAACCATGTAATAACACCACTAATGACATCTTGTCTCTTGGCTTGAACCTTGAATTTAGACTTGAAAGCAAGGTCTTCAATGGTAACTGTGTTCAAGTCGAACTCAATCAACTGACTTCTTGTGGTGTTAACAGCGTTTCTTTCGACAGTATCGACGATTGGTTCCTTCATGATCAATGGAATGAAAGGGGAGTAATCGAACCCATAAACATCATGCCAGTAGTTAATCTTCTCTTCTTTATATTGGGCGTCCTCAAGACCAGCCAAGTGAATAGAACACTTGTCTGGGAAGATCAAACCACCTTCAACCAAGTAACGGTCTCTGGCGTATAGAACAGTGTCCAACATGGATTCGTATAGCAAGAAGTAACCCATCCATTCGGAGATAATGATATCGACCTTTGGGAAAGGCAACTCGACATCCTCTAACTTACCACGCAACAAAGTGATCTTGTCAGAAAACCCGTTCAATTCAACCAATTGCTTGGCCATCTCAATAATACTGGACATATCGACACCGATGACATGTTTGGCACCGTTCTTAGCAGCAAACATAGACAAAATACCGGTACCACAACCAACATCAAGGACAACCTTGTCCTTGAACAAGTCCTTATTTTGAATTATCGCATTACGGTAGGACAGAGTACGGACGGTGTCCTGCAACATCTCCTCATGGATACCAAAATGGTCATAAGATGTGAAATAATGTTGTTCAAATTGATTCAACTTCTGCTTATCAGTAGCAGAGTCAGCAACTGATGTCTTACTCATAATAAATTTTGTTATTGTTTAAAGACTTGATTGGTTTTGCTGTTTCGATAAGGAAAGGAAAATAAAACAAACAAACTTACCAATTATGATCGCACTTATATAAAAGAATTATTAAACAATTATAGAATTATAGATTGTGTTGTTGGGAGTGAGAAGTAATGTTCTAAGGGTTGGAGCAATATTGGGCATCGATGAGCTTTCTTCCTAAGAAAAAATTTTTTTTTCAACAAAGGTAAAGAAAAATTTTCTTTCTAAGAAACTATCGCAGAGAGGAAGCTGGTTGATGAAATTTTCAGAGAGAAAAAAAGCAATTTTTAGGGATTTCCCACCGTAAGAAAAAAAGAAAGAAAGAAATGGAAATCTTGCGATGAGGTGCCCCCTTTCAGAAAAAACAAAATATTTATTTCATTACATACATAAAATATTATTGATCTTAGCTATCATTCATTTTAAGGAGCAATTCTTACTAGTGTCCATGGATCATTTTCAGTTGGTCTTTCATATACGAATCTGTCGTGAAGACGACTTGGTCTACCTTGCCAGAATTCAATGCGTAATGGGACGACTCTTAGACCACCCCAGTAGTCCGGACATGGTACGTTTTCCACATCCTTAAATCTCTCTTCGTTCTTCTTCACATAAGCTTCGAGTTCTTCTCTATCTTTTAGCACTGTGGATTGTGGACTGGACCAGGCACCAATCTTGGAGCCACGAGGTCTGGTGTTGAAGTATCTCTCTGAGGTCTCACGGTTAACATGTTCAGAGAACCCTTCGATACGTACTTGTCTCTGTAAATCTCTCCAAAAGAAATTGATAGCTACGTTAGGGTTAGTGGCAATGTCGTGGGCTTTACCGGAAGTCTTCCAGTTTGAGTAGATGGTGAAACCCCTATGGTCCAATTCCTTAAATAATAAGATACGAGAGGAGACTCTACCGCTTGGCAATTCTGCTGAAGAGAAAGTAATTGACTCAGGTAGAGTTTCTCTAGGATCATTCTTAGCATCTTCAAACCATAACAAGAATTGTTCAATGGGGTCTTCCTTTAATTGACCTTCATTAAGGGATAGTTTGTCGTATTGGTATGTCTCAGGTGCAAAAATGAGTGGGTCTTGTGTAGTTTGCTTATCAGACATATTGTTTTTACTTTACTATTTGTTTTGCGTGATTAACTTAGGAAGAAACTATGTGGATAGCTTGTATTTTCTCTTTTGGTCTTTCTATTTTTTTGTTTTCAACTTGTGAAAATATATAACAGACTCTTCTAAACAATATCGAGAGATTTGTTGATCTCTTATATGCAAGATTTATTTATCAATGCAGAAACAAACAAAAAATAAAGATACACCCCTTCCTTTCCCTTTCATTAGTGCATTGTCTCTGTCCTTTCCACAATTTGCATAATACTTTACCCACCCCTCAACTGTTCGGGGAAGTACTACAGTAGGATTTGTCCCTCAAAGGCAAAAAGAAAAATTAAAGATGAGTAATATAGCACCATTTGTTAGAGTTTGCTACACCCAGCCTTTTTTAGAAGAAGTCAAAATAAGGAACTATTTACGCAAGAACATTTATATGTATATCTATATGTTTGAATGACTGTAGAGTGGAAAGGAACCACGGATTAAAAATAGGAATCACCACTGAACTTGAAGTCTTTCACATATTATTCTCCCAGGTTAAATGAGACCGATCCGCAAGTAGGAAAGCGAGCAGACAGCCAATGATACTGGTTATCACATTTGCATAATATTTCTTTTTTTTGAAACTTTTAATTTACAAGAAATAATCGTTAATATTTGAATACTCTTTTTTTATACAGCTTTTAAACTTAAAAGTATGCATTAGAAAAGTAGTTCAAAAGACTAATGATTACCTAGTAGAAAGATCGAATTCATCTTGGATTCATTGATCCTTCTTAATGTCACAGCTATACCAGGAACTGTAGTTTTGAACAGAACTTCAATCCTTTTTATAGCCATTGTAAATGGAAAATTTTTTTTCAGATACCGTCTTTGAAAAAAAAAAAAAAAAAATTTCGGCCTATCACGTGAGCGTAGTACTTAATGTTTTTAGGTCTTCAATTTATAGATAACTGCCATTTTACCAAGTATATGATTATAAACTAGTATCTATTAAGTTTTAGTTGTATAAAAATTATATACGCGAGCTAATTTGACCAAAAATCGAAGAGTGTAGTATTCAATCCTTTCTTAATGACTAATCATGGTCAGGTTTCTTCAAGACAAGTAGGATTAGAATATTTATTAACGTTAAAACTTATAGAATGGTTGTTCATAAGATTAGCACTATTACTTAGTATCATCTTTTAATAAATTTTATACATTTTTTATGTTCCAGGGCTTTAGCTGTTTTTTTCCTCCAGAAATCCTTACCCCAGAATTAATAAAAAAAATAAAAAAATCAAAAAGAAGAAAAAATAAAAAATAAGAATTTGATTAAGGAAGACAGACAAATATGATCTAGTCGATTTCAATTGAAATTACAGTGAACAACAGTAGGATAGGAATTGTCAGATTTCAATCAATATGTGATTGTCAAACTGGATTCCTCCAATTTGATGCTTTACTTATTGATTAAAGATGTATTTTTCCCTCTTTTTAAACAAAATTTGCAGTATTTCACTTTGATCCATGGCTCATTGGTTTCTCCCATAGTTTGGGTATTGTTTATTTATGAATTTCTATTTCCTTAGGCTAGAGTATTTCTTTCGTGAGATATCCATATTCCTTGGTTAAAGAAGCTTACATATTACAGTCCGAAGAATTGCGTGATATGAATGAATTTATTATATAAGTTCTCGTATTAAACAATTCTCGCTTTACTCGAGCTTGGAAAACCATTCAGCACCCAGACCCCACAGTACCCATTGTTCTTTTCTTTGATTCAATTGCATTGAAGGATAATTTGTGTATTTATCATTCTTTTCAATCGATTCAATTTAAGGAATTATTGTTATGTTTTATTTTAATGGATGGGAAACAAAAAAAGACAAGAATTATATGCGTCATTCCAAAGCTAATTTGGGAGTTCTTTCTTATGGTTGCCAAATGAATAACAAATAGCTGCGCTAGTGATAGAGTACTTTTTTGTCTTTAAGGCATTGATTTAATCTTTTCTTATATATTCTACCTATGAATAGTTTATTACTACTTCTTATAAGTAGGTTGTAATTACTCTCGTAGGTAAGAAAATAGGAATAAGATATTTCCTGTCTTTTCCTTAAAAAAGGACTCTATCTACGAATTGTGCTAAAAGAATTTTGCTTATTCTTGAATTTCTCAGACCATTCTTCTGTTTTGTATTCTATTGTGTTGCCTATGCAATAGATTGTCTCATAGTCTATTTTATTATTGGAGATTAGCAGTTTACATTAAGGAGTGGTTGTAATTGATACACTACTCATTAGACAAGATGTATTGTCTATCATGGTTGCTAGTCGTTCCAAAGGCTAACGGGCCAATTTTTAATATTTTTTTTTTTTTTTTTTAAAAAATGTATTAGAAGTTGTTATCATCTTACATTTTAGTAAGTTTGATAGGCATGATAATGAATATCGAATAAACAGAAGTTTATTGAGTTGTTCTTAAGTTTGCTTGAGTAAAAGAATGATTTTTTTTTTTTTTTCATTTTTTATTAAACAAGCTGGCATTAATTACAGATCTTAATCAGAACCCTATTCGCTATAATGATTCTTTTTATTTCCCAATCCAATGAATATTGAATCATTACATTTTGTATTTGATTTCATATTCTGAAAAATGTATGTGTTTAGTGAATTTTGATACATGAAGATATACCAAATACTTTTTTTTTTCTTTCTTATTACATCATTAGTTTTGTTGTAATAGTAAGAATTCTTTCTCAGAATCTGTAATGAGAAGGGTGTAAAAAGGAAACTGGTATATACTCACTTTTTTTTTTTACTTTCTATAAGAAAGTGAGAACTAAAATTCATTTACTGGATCAAGTTTGCTAGTTTCCACAAATTGTATACCAATTATAGTGATTACTAGAAAATGAAAGACTGTAAAATTTTGTTTTTTTTGATAAAAGAAAGAAAATTACTTTTTAATCTGAGGACTTCCTCTCTATATTGTTATTCTCAAAATTTATTATCTGGGAAATAAATAAAGGTTATTGATATTGTTATGAAATTCTATTGAGTGACAATATAATCCAACCTTTATTTATACCTTTCCTAGGTGATAAACAATACTTTTCATAGAAAGAATATTTTTTACAATATTCTTATATGAATCAAATAATTTTTGGAACAATTCTACTCTATTCGTTGATATACAGTATCTTCAGAAATGCAGTTATCGCTATCATCATTATTATTTTATTTTATTTTTTTTTTTTTTAATGCTACAATGTTGAGTCCAACAGCACTAGAAAAAAAAAAAAGCAAAACAAAATTACTAATATTTTAATTGAAAGATGCTAGAAACTAACGAACAGAGATCTCCAAATAACTAATTTAGTTATTCTATATAAGACAACCTCTATATAACCAAATGAAAACTAGGCACGTGACCTTCATCCAATCAAATTCCAGAAAAATTCACTAACTATAACAAAGAAAAATATCAAAGAAACCCACCCCGTACAAACTCGTTTTTTCTTTGTGCACGGCCAACCAAGAAGCAAAAAAAAAAACGGTAGAAGAGAGCACTACAAAGGCGAAGGAGAGGGAAGATGGGAGAAAACGGGCGTGGAGGGGAGACTTTTTGAACATTTAAGGTGAGGGAGAGCATTCAAAAAAAAAAATATAGGTAGGATTTATTTTGGTTTAAGTGTTTGCTTCTTATTATTTTATTTCAACCTTTTGGAAAAGGGAGAATAGATATACTTTACTTAATTTCAGTCAAGTTGGAGTTTATATTCTCGAATATTTTTTGAATTTGATTTATTGGCAAAATCATATTTTTTTTACAATAAATAAGAATATTTTAGGTAACCAATTTCACTATAATACACATACAGGATGTTTTCCAGAACGCTAGTTAACAGTAGCAGATCAGCTGCTTGGGTTTCTACCAGAAACTATGCCACTCTTAAGGAAGTTGAAATGAGATTAAAGTCTATCAAGAATATCGAGAAGATCACAAAGACCATGAAGATCGTTGCCTCTACTAGATTGAGTAAGGCCGAGAGAGCTAAGATTGCAGCCAAGAAGATGGACGAGACTGACAAGCAGTTCTACAAGAATGCTGAAACCAAGGCTCTTGAAGAGGTTGAAACTCCTAAGGAGTTGGTTATTGCCATTACTTCTGATAAGGGTTTATGTGGTGCCATCCACTCCCAACTTGCCAAGGCTGTTAGAAGACACCTGGCTGAGGCTCCAAATGCAGATGTCGTTGCCATTGGTGACAAAATTAAGACCCAATTGTTGAGAAGTCACCCAGATAACTTGAAATTCTCTATAAATGGTGTAGGAAAGGAGGCTCCAACATTTGAAGAATCCAGTCTAATCTCAGACAAGATCTTGTCTGAATTGAATGCCGGTGCTTACCCAAAGATCTCGATCTACTACAACGATCCTATAAGTTCTCTATCCTTCGAACCAACAAGCAAGCCAGTGTTCAACTCTGAAACCATTGAGAAGTCTCCACGTTACTCCCAGTTCGAAATTGACTCCGACAACCAAGTCTCCCGTGATTTGTTCGAATACACTCTAGCTAACCAAATCATGACTGCTATGTCTGAAGGTTACGCTGCTGAAATTTCCGCTAGAAGAAACGCCATGGATAACGCTTCCAAGAATGCAGGTGACATGATCAACAGATACTCTATCCTGTACAACAGAACCAGACAAGCTGTTATCACCAACGAACTGGTGGATATTATTACTGGTGCTTCTTCTTTGGAATAAGTTTAAAAAAAATTATAACATCATACTTATCTTTTTGTTATTTTTTTTTTTTTCACATGTGTTTCAAATTACATTGGACTTAAATTAAATCATTTTAAAGCAAGAATAAAAATTCCAAAAAACAAATAAACAAAACAATCAACTATTAAAAATAGAAAATATATTCCAGCAGTCTTAAAAAGTTTTTTTTTCATCTTCCTCTTTATTCAAACATGTTATTATTATTCTTTGTTTTACATAAAAAAAACAAAAACCAAAAGTTGAGAAATATTATTCGAGATGATTTCATTTAAGTTTCAAAGCACCAAGGTCGAAAACAGGAAAATATTCTCTCAATTTATCTACTTACATATATATTTTTTTAACTGTGTATATTCCATTATCTCAACAATACTTTATCTGAAAATATTATAGGAAGGAAATGAAAATAACATACTACATTCTATTAAAAATTTCTATTACGTTGTTTCAAGTGACAAAATAACGCTCAAAACAGTTCTGAAACCAAAATGCTATTCAAACAATTTGATGCAATTTTTAACATGAACATCAACTATTCTGAAATAAAACAATTAATATTTAAACCAGCTTTATATTCTGTAAATTTGATCGACCTTTAGCTTCAACTTTGCTTTAGATTAGTGCACACATACATATTTATCGAGATAACATGAACAAATTAACTATATTTCAAAGAATGCTACCATTTTCATTATTTTGGGTCACAGTCAAGAGTGGAATAATTGTACTGATACTTTACTTTATTACCATTTTCTTGACTCTCTTTTTGTTGGTAGGCTGTTATAGTCCATCGCAAATGGGTACGTATTTAAGTAAGTTTGAGTTTCATAAGGAATCACCAATATTCCCAATGATCAAGAATTCATTTTTACATCAATCTTATACAACAGGACTAGAAGGCATTGTGATTAAAATGGGATACCTACATACTTGTGTTGATAAGATACCACGTATTTACAATTTGAAGAATGAGACAATATCAAGTTCTTGCTATTCCAGGAAGGGAATTGTGAACGAACCCATTTACAAAGACGTGACTCTACAGCTATTTAATATCCCTGACACCACTGCATATTCAAACTCCAGCACAATCCCAATTACGTTAAATTTATTGGAACTGGCTCATGTTGCAACTACTAAGATAGTACACCCACATATCTTGATCGCTACAATAGTTTTCAATTTACTGGTATTTTTAACGATACTGTATTACTTAATACCATTTTTGCCCTATAAATCTGTGGTCCGAAAGGTAAATATCGCCTTATCAACAGTATTGCTGTTGTTATGGTCGTTTGGTGTAATGTGGCAGCATGTAGCCTCCAGAGCGAACACAAAACTTCTAACTGTTTCAAGTCTGGGAATCATCAAAGCTCATCGTGGCCTAAAGGCTGCTGCAATGTCATGGACAGCATTCGTCTTTTTACTAGTAAACTGTATAATACTCTGGTCTGTATATATTGTAGACCACCGTGTTCAGGATTCAGACGAAAACTTAGACTACAATTTCAATTACAGTACAGATTCCTCATCAGCTGGAGACAAACTATAGAAAAGAGCACAATTATATTTCTATAATACACAAGATGTTGTAGAGCAATTATAATTTATCCCAAGTACTCGTATGCAGAAGTGTATTAGACTATATCAACCTATACAACGTCGCTGTGAACTACTTTTATCTTTTTATGTGTTCAATACTAAAACAATATATGATTGTGTATATATATTTGAACAATATTAGTCGTTTAATACCTTCGGGTGCCTGATTAAACCCACGACTGCGCAGGGTGTCCGAGATAAAAAAAAATCCGTGCGTCGTTTTCTGTGAAAAAAGATTTGCTCTTTTTTTTTTTTCTTTTTTTTTGGTTTTTTTGTTCTCGAGAAGAATGGTGAGCCCTTTATTTATTATTTATTTTTTTTTTTGTCAAAATTTCGTTAATTACAAGTAAATTGTGATTATTACTGAATTGACGTGTAGAATAGGGGGATCTTTTATATTATAATTGTAATTATCACAATTTACTATTACAAAATAGCTTTGCTTAAGATTCAACTACTTCCCCCAAACTTTATTTTTTTTGTAAGGAGAAGTCTCTTCTTTTAAGAATTTGATATTTTTCATTGTTTTTGCTCTTTAATATACTCTGCTATTTAGCCTTGTTTTTATCCATATCATTAAAATACCCATTTCTCGAATACAAACACGAAAAGAGAAAATATTATAATAACAAGGCCCCCAAAAACATAATAATACAGAAATGTCTTCACCTGTTAAACTGCTCACCTTCGTGGTTGGGCGTATATTTTGGCTGCTGTTTAGGATTGTGCGTATTGTTTTATACCCAGTCCATGAGCTTTTGTCATGGTCTCTCGGTGGATGGTTCGAGAAACTAGACCAAGAAAACCATATCAGGGAGGATTTGTACATCATTCCTTACTTCTTCAAGGCTATTTTCATGTATGCATTGGCTGTTAAGAGGAGAAGATTTCAATGTTGGTACCAGTTTGAAGAACAAGTTGAATCTAATGGCCATCGTTTGCTTATTTCTTATCCAAGACCATTGAAGGAAAAGGGTGAGTTTGAACTAGAAACATTCTCTTACAAGGAATCCTACGATATTGTTCTAAGATTATCACATATTCTGCACCATAACTACCATGTCAATGCTGGTGACTATATTGGTATTGACTGTACCAATAAACCACTATTCATGTTCTTGTGGCTAGCCAGTTGGAACATCGGAGCTATCCCTGCCTTTTTGAACTATAATACAATGGGTAGTCCTCTAGTACACTCTTTGAAGATCTCTAACATTTCCAAGGTATTCATCGACCCAGATGCCAGCAAGTCTATCAAGCAAAGTGAAGAGGAAATTATGAACGCTATCCCAGACATCCAATTGAACTATTTAAACGAGGTGGAACTAATGAAGACCGTCACAGACAACAATTCTCCAACTTTCTTGCAAAATCCTGATATTAGATCCCCAGAAGGATTGACCGATTTCAAGCCTGCAATGTTGATATATACCTCTGGTACAACTGGTTTACCAAAATCCGCAATTATGTCGTGGAGAAAGGCTCACGTCGGCTGTCAATTGTTTGGCCATGTTCTCCATATGAGTAATGAAAGTACTGTTTTCACAGCTATGCCTCTGTTCCATTCAACTGCTGCCTTGTTGGGTGCTTGTGCTATCTTGTCAAAGGGTGGTTGTCTAGCCATCTCCCACAAATTCTCTGCTACTACCTTTTGGAAGCAGGTTTGTATGACTGAAGCTTCTCACGTTCAATATGTTGGTGAAATCTGTAGATACTTATTAAACTCTCCAGAAACTAAATGGGAGCATATGCATAATGCCAAGGTAGCTTATGGTAATGGTTTGAGACCTGACATCTGGCAAGACTTTAGAAAGAGATTTAATATTGAAGTTATTGGTGAATTTTACGCTGCAACTGAAGCCCCATTCGCAACAACTACTTTTCAAAGAGGTGATTTTGGAGTTGGTGCTTGTAGAAGTTATGGTACAATTATTCATTGGTTTTTGCAATATCAACAAACATTGGTTAAGGTGGATCCAGAAGATGATACTGTCATTTACAGAAATAAGAAGGGCTTTTGTGAAGTCCCAGATGTTGGTGAACCTGGTGAAATGTTGATGAGAATATTTTTCCCAAGAAAGCCAGAAACTTCTTTCCAAGGCTATTTAGGTAATGAGAAGGCAACCAAATCAAAGGTTGTAAGGGATGTCTTCAGAAAGGGTGATGCTTGGTACAGATGTGGTGATTTACTAAAGGCTGATAAATATGGACAATGGTATTTCTTAGATAGAATGGGTGATACTTTTAGATGGAAATCGGAGAATGTTTCTACTATGGAAGTCGAGGATCAATTAGTTGTTTCAAGCAAAGATAAAATTGCCCAGGTCGTTGTCGTTGGTATAAAGGTCCCTAAGTATGAGGGTAGAGCTGGTTTTGCAGTCATCAAGTTAAAATCCAAAGACTTTGATCAAAAACAAAAAATTGAACTGTTGAATAATATTTTGGTGTCCTTGAACCGTACTTTGCCAAAATATGCTCTACCATTATTTGTTAAGTTTGTCGAAGAAATTAAGATGACCGATAATCACAAAATATCTAAGAAAGTTTACAGAGATCAAAAGCTACCACATGGTCTCGACGGTAACGATGAAATATTTTGGTTAAAGGAGTATAAGCATTACAAGGTTCTGGCTGATGAAGATTGGGAAGATATTGAAAACCAAAAGGTGAAGTTATAATCAATTAGCCCATATTTTAAACCTTTATATGGTAATACGGAACATACTCTGTTTGATGTTTAATTTATATTTTTATACAGTACTAGTACATGTTTAAGGAATTATTTTATTTACGATTACATTTTTGCTATAAGAAAAAAAATTTATTCAATTTTTTTACTGTATTGGTGAATATTGAAAAAATCAATTAGAAGTAATTAAATATGAATATTACAAATTAGGCTACAGTCAATTAATTCAAACAACAATAGATTACTGTAGTTACTGAATGAAAAAGCATAATTATAGAAAGAATTAAAAAATCAAGAATAAAAAGCATCCAAAATAATATTAGTAGTAATAAAACACATCAAATGGAATCAACCAAATACTAGTAGTTAAATCGTTCAGTTAAAATATCTTTTTGCACAGCCAATAGACGGCAAAAACCATAGCAACTGGGATGATAAAAACAGGGAAAAATTCGAAATTTTTAATACTACAATCAGCTGTTAAAGACTGTTGGTTCTTCTTCGTATCATAGAAAGTCCCGTGTTCATAGAAATACTCCATTAAGTTATCCTTCTCTTCCCACAATCTATATAACCATTCAGTAAAGTCCAATTCATCATCCATTGGGATATCTGCCAACTTTAAGGCTCTCACATGAATACTAACTAGTTTTGGGTATTTACCGCGAAGGAAAATGTTTCTTAAGGAGTAGGCATCTTGGCCATATTCAGTATGCTGAATGCCCGAGTAACCAATAGTGATGTCATATACAACATCAAGCGTGTTTCTTAGCTTCAACAAACAGAATCTTAAGCCTGTAGCTCTTGGTAGTAAAACATGACGATAAGGTTTCTTCCCAATTTTGTCAGCATAAGCTTCATTAACCTTTCTAGTATGGGCACTCAAATTAGTACCCTCTGGGAAAAGAATCAAGTTATATGGCCAGTTGATATTATTTTTGTCAGTAGTTGTGGTATCCCAAATTTCCTCACCATCTGTACTGATAGAAATTGGCTTTTTACCTGCCAATGGACCACATCCTCTAGAGTCAGCGCTAATAACATTCAAGTGGTTGCTCATGTTTACTCTATCTTGAGCCCATTTTCTATTCATAAAGATGAAATTAAAGTTTTCCATACCATAACCAAGAACGGGGATCTTTCTTAAAGACTTCTTTAACATAATAAAAATATTGGAAGCAATATCACCAGTGTAGGCCAACCACCATAGAAACACCCAATCAGTGTAGATTTGGTGGTTACAGATAGTAATTGACCTCTTTGCTAAGTCAGCCCTTAATCTACCTGAATTTTTGTCCAAAAAGAAAGTTCCTTCCTCAATAGAATCATTGTCAGTGGTTAATTCAATCTTACAAGGGGCAACAATTCTCAAAATCGAGGTTAAGATAACAATAAATTGACGTTTAGTATAGTTCAGCATATATTGTTCTTTGACAGTATGATCACCAAGACCAATTTTGGCTGCCAATTGAATGAAAAGTAAAACAACACAATCAAGGAAGAATGAAACCAGTGAGACCACAGGCACTATAATTCGTCTCACTATACCTGTCTGTCCACGTTCTTTACGCAATGCCATTGTCCTTGTATAGTTCTGTTTGAAATAATGATAGCAAAATATAAGTAACTAAGGAAATTATCTGGTATTGATAACGAGAACAAATTTATTAGACTAAAAGATTTATATTCAGGCCTTATCTCCTTTTAAAAGAAAAGCAACTCACAAATGATTTACAACTCTAATTAAAGAACATTTCCCCTAAGGTAATCTTTTCCTTAACGTCTCCCTGGAAACAAAATGTAGTTACTTTATCATTGATAACGTTTGCATCACATCGTTGAGCAATGAATCAGACATATTCACAATAATAAATATATTTATATTTAAATAATATAATGCAATTTTTATTTACAGATTATTATTAATTTCATATTATTTTTTTTAGTTTATTTCTTTTTCGGTTTCTCAAGAACCAATGAGATTGCAGTGTTACAACTTGATAGTAATTGAATGAAATTTAGTGAGTTACTAATGTTATCATCAACAGTAGACCAAGGTTCGATGTGACCGGTATTTGTGCTATCGTTAAACTCACCAGAATTCAAATCGACTTTTGCTGATTTAAAGTCAGGAGAGCGAGTTGTTTCTGCAACCATTTCTGCAACTTCAAATTTACTACCACCTGTAGCATAAAGAAGTGATTTTTCTGCATATTGAGTAATTGCCGAAATAACTGCATTAATTGCAGCACGTTTCATCAGATTTGTAGAGATTTCTGGAGAATTCATGAGTTGAACTAAAGATGGGATTGTTTTGCAAAGTGCAATACCTTGACCTGGGACGAAACCATTAGCTAGAGCATGACAAATGAAATTATTGAATAGGTTATCCATCTGATTTCTTCTTTGCTCTATTTCAAATTCATTATAGCCTCCGATATGCAAAGTAACACTTTGCTTTAATAATTCACTCTCTTTATCTTTCAGACTTTCAGGTAGTTCATCATTGTAGATAAATGCTTCTCCTGTAGTTGCTTTCAATGAGGTTACTGAACCGTAATATTGATTTCCAGTCACTTTGCTTGGGACGAGTTCACTGAAATTTGGTGAATATATGCTATGAACACCATTTGGTAGTTTCAAAAATTCTTGTAAATCTGTATTTTCCTGAAGTGACAAACCATTATAGTCCTTAGCATAATATTTTACTATGATTGTCCTATGTTTCTTGTTTTGTCTCTTACACTTGTTGTTGTGAATAGTAATCGCAGTCAAAGCATCCCCAACACATTCTCCAGTGACTATTAATAATAATTTCTTATCAATTTGCTGTAGATAATGTAGAGTAGGTAAAATTTTATTTGCCTCTCTTAGTGTGCCCTCATATGTTAACACGCACATTTCTTCATCGATAGATACCAGTTTCTTCTGAGGTAATTCCAGAGATCTCAAATAAGCTTCATTACTATCCAATATACCGGAGTGTAATTTACAGCCTTTGGTAGACTCAATTTCATCATATGTTTTATTACCTTTGACCACTCTAACAATATCATCTGAGACCAAGTTGAAGTCAAGTTCTTTCAGTACCTTCACGGCTGATTCAAAATCTGTCTCATTATGTACAAGCTTCTTGATCAACGTCTTTATATCCTGATTACTGCTTAAAACTAATTTATTATCCTTCAGAAATGTCCTCATATGGTTTAATGCAATCTCTAATCCCTGAATGGTATCCTTTACAGGGTATTTGTTAAAATGATTCATCAACTCATAACATAGCATAGTGGCTAGTGGAGATAAGTTAGTCCCATGAATATCCATAAATAGCCTTAACCCGACAGTTGCAAGTTTTGCGCTTCTATCTTGACCTGTATTACCTTGCTTGATATCATTCACCGCATTTGAATCCATATAATCCCTAACAACTTTCTGAAATCTAACACTATCATTAGCAGACACAAATTGAGGAAGTTCTTTATACTTGCTCTTGTAAAGAATACTGCGATTGGCAGAACTTGACTCGAGAATTGTGTTCAATCGGTTGATTCCTTCTAGAAGCTCCTTCCGAACCTCTAAAGAATTCAGTGAATGCACAGGTGTATGCACTGTTTTCAATCCACGTCGTACCAGAAATCTCCTCATTATTATCAAGACAATCCTTCTTTAAGATCAGATTTCAGAAATTGTAGAATATCCCTCTGGCTGTTGCCTTTAACTTTTTATTCCTTTCTATCACTTTAATTTTGTTAGTCCTATTTTTTTTTTTCTTGATTCCTTTGAAGATGAGCTCTGTAATTAAAAATCACAACAAAGTCAAAGCTACTTTGTATTTACTCGATGTATCGCCATTACACAATATACAATGTATTTAATTGGTTCTTATATCCACTCTGGTTTTAGCAGCTCATTGTTTCATGTCAGAGAGGGGGAAAGTGGCTGTTTGATGGCCATTTTTTTTATTGTAAGGACAAGATCAAATAAAAACAAAGATTAACCAATAATCCATCTATAAAATCAAAATTAAAGGTCCTAGGGAATTAGATTGAGAGGTTAATTGCTCTCAATTTTATTAATATTACAACCAAAAAGATGTTTATATACCATAGGAAGTATATGATGGATACAAATATATATATATCTCAACTCATTTCAACGTCTTCTTGTATCGGTGGGATCTCTTCCTCTAAAGCTTCATAGTTTCCTGCCTCTATTTGCTCTTGAATTTCCCTGTATCGTTTGGCTTCTATCTCTTTAAAGTGTAATTTGTGAGGTTCATTCAGTCGTATGCCTTCTCGAAGCTCGAACTTCTGTCTGCACATGGGGCACAGGCCCTTAGAAGTTGATGTGTCTATCCATCGACTTATACAATGGACGTGGAAATTGTGACCACATTTGCCTACTACAATAGCACATGATTCACCAGGGTATTTGCAGTTGGGACATGGTGCATGGTAGCTAGCCCTGCAGATACCACACACGTCCTCATCGTCATCGTGGGCTACTATTGATCCTTCTAGTGTGTCAGTGACTCGAGGAATGTCCCAGCTCCAGCTGTAGACAGCATGTACCTCTTTGAGTTCTATTTGCATCGCTATCCCGTTTCTTTATCTGTATGTCTATTTCTTGTTGTAATTTTTGTTACTTATAACTTTTCATCTTCTACAAGGCCCTCTAATTTTTTTGTGATTCAAGTTGTCAAATTACAACAATAGTATAATAAAAATAGTAACTAGAAAATAATAATATGTGATATTAGCACCTCGTAATTATTCAAATATATATCGTGTCGATAGAAATATAAAGGTATGGTATTATCTGATTTTTGGATAAAAGATATAAAAAAAAAAATATTGAAAGTAAAATTTATAATTGAACTAAAGCAAAAATGTCTTTCCATTCATTGATCTTCTCTGTTCTCCCCGATCTTAGATACTGTAATAGAAGAACCTGAACCACCAGCAGTCCATTCCTTCAATAGTGTTAATAGAGTGTCTTTCGAATGTAGGCTATTGATCTCATCAAACCCACCTCTAGAGACACCACCGACAACCAGATTTGGAACCGTGTTTCTTCCAGTATGCTCCTTAACATATTTATATAGTTCATTACCGTTCTTGACTTTGTCAACCTCGACAACAAAGAACTCAGGGTCCATCTTGTAGTAGGTGCGTAGCAAAGACTTCAGCTTCCTACTCCAAGGACAGTATGATTTACTAAACACGACAACTGGTGCAGTCTTCAGAATACGTTGATACTCTTCTGCAGCATCAAACACATCTTCTTTTAGAACTTCATTATCCTCATTCTGTTCTGTCTTCTGCTTGACCGCATTGGAACCAGCTATAGCAGGAACATCTTCATTTATAACCCCGCCTTTTGTGGCTTCCTTCTTGTCATTTTGATCTTTAGGAATACCAGGAATATTTCCTTCATTTCCTAACGAATTGACAAGGTTCTTACTTGGCAATTGGGTCTTAGATGGTCCATTGAATGCAACAACGAAATAAGTGACACATACAAGCAGCAATGCCACAGTGATCAACCGAATGTGTCTCTTGTTTACAATAATACCCATGTTTAAATGTAATTACTTCAATTAGGTTGTGTTGGTATTGTTAATGTATCGAATTCTAATTTCATTTACTTATTCAACGTGTTTAAATACTTCTTCTACTCCTAAATAAGTCCATCCCACGTTTGTCGTGTGATAAAATTCCCAACGCGAATTTCCTCCGATGGATTAACACGTTTAGGATCAGCTGATGATTAAGTAATAGGAGAAACTAGCATATCTAAATGGCTAACTAATAAAGTGTAAAGTTTAATTAATAATGTTTGTTTCATAAAAATGGGGTGAGGGCGAATAAGTTAAAATTAGTTGTATAAAAAACAAAAATTAGATGTATAAAAAAATAAAATAAAAATCAGAGATGAAAAGAGAGAGAATTAAAGTAAAATAATAATGCTTGTAAAGTTTTAGAAAACTCGTTATGTTTATGTTATTTTTTGTTTGTTTGTTTCTTTATTCTTAACTCTTGCCAATTGCAGATTCGTGAGATTCCTCTAGGAAAACTAGACGCTCTTCAATATATTTACACATTGAGTCCCAGTCTTCCTTTTTCAATTTCTTATCTAAGTATGTGAATGTTCCTGTACCTGATTCGTATGGGCATAGGTAATTCTTGAATAGCCTAAAGTTTTCTAATTCAATGTCAAATTTGGAGATGATGTCAGCGTTCTTGAATGAACGGATATGTTTGCCGTTCTCGACTAAATCATTTATCTCCCAGGAAACTAGAGGATCGAATTTAGGTAAGTTACAATGGACAAACATGACATCTGCTTTTGGAATCATGTTATCGCCGTTCTTCGGATCAGGCTTTGAGAAGAACTTATTGAAAACTTTACCGTTTGAATAGTCCTTATCGTATGATATCGTCATACCGTTTTGACGCATAGTGTTATATTTAGCATTACTATCCTGGAACAGCTCTAGATAGTACGAGTTATCCTGTATGAAGTCGTGTTGTAAGATACCAACACCACGGAACTCGTGGTTTACAGCCTTGAAGTATCCGTCAACACCAGGCAATGTTTTAACTTGGTAGTACGACAAGGAGTAGAATTGAGCTGCAGCAATGAAAGTTTCTTTGTCACCTTCACCTGCAGCCCTTTGAGAGAATATTGGGTAATACCAGCTAGGACCATTGACATTGTAATACAAAGACAATAACAAAGTTGGAATATGTTTAGCTTTGCTGATCAATAATTGACCAGATTCGGTGGATGGGTCAGGTAGTGTACCTTCCATGTCATGGAATGGAATATCTGATAAGTCATGTAGATCCTTTGTGTAAACTTCTGAAGGAGTAATATCATCCAAATTGTTACGCACACGCTTATTTCTATTAACTGGCATGCTAGCAATTTCATAAAATAGAGGCATGGTAGTTCTTCTCCAGAAATCAGGCCATAGAACTAGACCTGCGGATTTGTAGATATCAGAATCAAAAATGTTGTCTAGTGATTTTAGTGGGATATTATCAGCATCCAACAATAGGATATCTTCAAAACTGGATGTGATCAATGCTAACGACTTGAATTGGTAACCTTCGAACACGAAGTTTTCAACCATCTCCTCTGGAAGGATATCAGTGATGTAGATACACTTGGCATTATATTTTGGTAACCAGTTATTACAGAAGTTTTCATCACCTTTATCAGTTGGTGGAATAAAGACTTCAATTGGTAAAGTGGTACCGGTTTTTCTGATGGCATTCACCATTGTGGTGGCCATTAAAGAGAACTTACCACCACCAACGGTGACAATACCTTTACCCTTGTAGGAGTGTTTAGGCAAGATCAACTCGTTGATCTTATCCACGTAGGACTTGTGTGCATTTCTCAACAGAGCTTTCTGCTGTGCTGATACTTTTAGACAACCACTCAAGTTCTCGAAGGACAAATTCTTCCAGTCTTCCTTGGAGTTGTCTCTGGCACTAATATCACCGTCAAGAACACAGTTCCGGTCGTATTCTCTCTCAGATTTACCAGGTGGAGAATAATCCTTCAAGTAGCTGAAAACAGTGTTGTAAAAATTTTTCAACAACCTGATATCATTCTCAGTTCGTACATCACTCTTGCCAGAAAACCCATTGCTGTTCTTGAGCCTCTCGTACTTCTCCCAATAGCTATCCATCAATTCTGGTGAAAGTCTACCGGTAATAGACCAAGAACCATCATCAAGATAGTCAGACACAAGATAAACCGCCCCGATTATACCGGAAAGAATAAGCAAGAGTTTAACCAGTTTGGTAAATCTCTTGTTAAAGAACATCATATCTTCTTGTTTTTTTCCTTCTGTTGTTCTTATATTATCTTATCTTTACGTTAATGATTTCAAAAGTATTGCGTATTTAAATTAGTTTTTGTATGTTTTTTTTTTATTTTTTTTTGGTGCTTGTAAGTTTTTCTTATCTTTATCTTTTATCTTTATCTTAATTTTCCTTTTTCTTTTCTCCTCTTGCTACTATGAGGTTCTAGCCTCTTCTTATAAATGTAAAAGATTCAGTATATAGTTTGACGTGTTTCAGAGAACACGTATTTGTTAAACATAAACAATTGATTCAAGTTTCCTCTCTCTCTCTGTCACACTCTCTCGCTCCTTACACCGTGCATCACAACTTTTTTGTTTCACAGAGCAAAACCGAAGAAAAAAAGAAAATTTTTTTGTTTTTGCGTCTTCGCGTTGCTGCCCGGGCCGTTTTAGGTTTTTTGATTTCTACACTGCATTGCAACATTGCATTGCAACATTGCAATACATTCCAACATTGCAGTTATAAAAATACATTACATTACAATACATTACAATACATCACTACAATTATACAACACATTACACCCACATCACAACCTTCACTATTGATTATATACTTTTTGTAGTTGTAGTGTGTTGCTTGTTTTACAGTCTCGTAGTATATGATGTGTTGCTTGGATGTGTATATGCTATGTGAACTACACTGAAGAAATAAACATAAAGATTATTGTATGTATTGAATACAGTGTGTTCTTCGGTGATGGAATAGAAGGGCCTTTTTGTATTTGGTATATGATCTAAGTAATTTTTGACGTGAGTTGTCATGCTTACTTTTTTTTTTTTTCTTTTTCATTTGTCGATGAACACTCCGTTGGAAGAACAGGGGAATGGGTTGATAAGGGCTTTTATTTTGTTTAATTTTTATATATAATTTTTTTTTCAACCCTTAAAAGGCTCATCACTTTTTTTTTTAAAAAAATTAATAGTTCTACTATATTAGTATTACAATAGTCTCTCTCTATCAGTGAATTATAAAAGAAATACAAGTGAAATCCTACAATGTCTGCACAAGAATATTACGGCAGTGATAACAAACAACAGGTATGCATATCTTTTCTCTTATTTTCCAATTTTTTTTATTAATTCAATATTAAAATCGATTTACTAACAAGGAAATGTATTTATCTTAAAAAATCAATTCATATATGATGGTTTTTATGGATAATTTATTTTTTTTCTATCAATAGTACTCCCGTCCAGCAGCTCCACCTCCAGTTCAAGGCCAAGGTGACAGTAATAAAGGTTATTACCAACAGGCCCCACAGTACCAACAACAAGGCCCTCCACAACAAGGTTACTACCAACAAGGTCCTCCACAACAAGGTTACCAGCAAGGCCCACCACACCAGGGTTATCAACAAGGTCAACAACCTATCTATGTCCAGCAACAACCACCTCAAAGGGGTAATGATGACTGTATGACCGCTTGTTTGGCAGCATTGTGTGTCTGCTGTACCCTAGATCTATTATTCTAAATCTAAACTACAACTTTCCCAGCAAATCATTTGTGATATTTTTTTTTTGTTTTTTCTACCTTCCAAACTATGTTGTTGTTTACAGTCGTAACATTCCGTTACAGTGTAACTAATAATCAAGAACTTGTCATACCTTGTGACTAAAAGAAAATATTCTAAAAAAGTACTTAATTAATACAAAAAAAAGAATTAAAAATAAGTATAATTTATAACCATTTTTATACCCAATAATATATTAATAACAATCACAAATTAAAAGAAATAAAAAGAAATAATGAAACTAAATTATTATATTGTTAATGCTATGCAGTGTTGGTTATTTACTTGTCTTGAAGGACAATATTGATTTTGGAAGAGTTATTTAACAGTGATAAATAAAACCTTCAGTGAAAATGTTGTTGTTTTTATTGTAGTTGACTTAAGAATGTCATTTCTTCTTGAGATAATTTCAGCTGGTTGATGCATTCAGTATGTCTAACCATGAACTGATATAGATCTGTGATGAAAGGTTGGAAGTCAACATCAGTAGTCAAACCCTTAATGACCTTGTGCAAAGTGGCGGATGACATCATATCACCATTATCAATTAGATTGACGATCTTTATGAACCCCATATATGCACTACTCTTTTCTTCGATGTTTTCAACCTTCATAGCACACTCACTCCATTTCTTCCAGGCATGGTCATTCGCAAATGGGCCGTTACTAAATACTTCTGGGTGCGTCATACCAAAACGACCAATTGTAATTGCAAGATTTTCTAATACGGATACATCAGTGATAGTTGAATTCAAGAAAAGATCTAGTATGTATTTGGACATTTCAAGAATACAACTGGATAGGTCGATACGTTCACTGATCAAACCAAGACACCAGATAGCATTAATCAAAGCTGGAATACCGTTAGTATCTTCTTCACCGGTATTGTGAACTAATTCCATTCCCATGATTTTCAAAAAGTCTTGGAGCTTCGTAATAACAATGTCTGGCTTGTAGAAATATACAATGTCACCTAAAAGGGCATAACAACTTTGTCTGACTTCATGAACTGGATCTTGTAGACATTCTAATAGTATCTCTAGGAAGGAAGTATTTTGTCCATTTTGTGGGAAGAGCAAATCTTGAGACTGTGGACCCAGACCTTGAACTATACCATCAATTAAATCCACTGATGTAATCATGAAATCCTTTTCTGGGACAACAATGCTAGGATCAACTTGAGATTTCTTCTCCAATTCAATGCAGTGATATAGAATTCTATAAGCCCTATTATACACCTCTGGGGCCATTGGTGCGAATTTTTCACCCAAAGAGGATGCAACACATGATAGGCACTCTAATAATGGCCATAGTTCCTTATCATCATCTGCTAATAATTCCCATTTAGTAATTAAATGAGGTAGTAATATTTGCATTGCAGCATCGTCAAGTTCACATTTTTCAGCAAATCTTCCTACAGCATCATACAGTATAATTAGGTTTCTCTTTTTATAGAATTGGAAACATTTTTCGAAACTTTTCAATAATTCGCTATAAAGTAAGGTCTCAATTAACTCGGCATCACAGTTTTCAATGAATACAGCAACACTACTGATAGCAGCCTCTTGAACATCCTTTTTCTTATCCATCAAAGTCAGAATTATTGGTTCCAGTACAGGTATCAAAAATTCAACATGGTCTTTCAAAATCCATGGTGAAAATCTACTCAGGGTCCAGCAAGTAATTTTTCTAACAGGAGCCCAATGATCCTTTAGTTGTTCAACTAAAAATGGAATTAGTACTGGAAGTTGATCATTAAAATAGGTCATACCACCTTCAGCCATTGCACCCAATGCCAAAACGGTAGCTTCTCTTATATACCATTTGTCAGATGTTAAATGTTCTTTCAAGAAAGGAAATGCGACGTCAATGACGGCGTGTGGAAGAATGTTGGTCAAAACATCTAGTGTGGATGCAGAGCATTTTCTCAAGTTCCATTGTGTATCAATATCGCCGTCACCTTCTTCATCATCATCCTCGTCATCATCGGCATCGTTACCATCACCTGTTGTATCAGTATTGTCTTTCTTTTTCACGATTCTTGGTGCAATAGGTTTGATATCTTCATCTTTATCTTCTAAGAAAGCGTCATCCTCATTAGAGCTTTCCATGACAAGAATGGAATCTTCATTGTATACCATTTTAGCTAATAAAACAGGGACCACATCTGGAATATAAGGCTGAACTAGATGTTCAGGAATATTTGTATTAGTAGCAAACGCGTGCAAAAATTCACATGCTTCGATGGCTACCTTTTCTTCGTGGACAGTACCAATAATATGTAACATATACTGAACAATACCGCTTAGATGATCAACTAACTTATCTGGTCTGAATTCCAAAAGGTTAGCAAAAGCGATACAGGTTTGAGTTCTAACTTCGTCATCATCATCATTTTGGGCCAAATGGAACAAAAGCTCCAAGAAATTATCAATACGGACAATAAAGCTTTGTGTTTGTAATGGGATGATGTTATTAATACATTTAATTGATTCCGCTCTGATAACAGAACTCATTTGAGGTTCAGAAATAAATTTCAAAAAGCTTTCGACTAGAATTTCAATTGGTTTCACATTACCGGCCCATTCCAATTGGAAGAACTGAGCGCTATCTTCCATAATTTTCGAAAGAGCTTTGATACTAGCTTCGTTTCCATTAGAAACAAGCTCTAAAAGCTGTGATAGCATTTGGACACCAGTAGCATCCTCCCTATGTTGCCTGTAATAAGTAGAAAAAAGGGTAGTAATAACAATACCAGTCACATTAGATATTAGACCATTAGGATTGTACAGACCATGCACAATATTGCTCTTAACGTATTCTAAGTCATGGTTACCTTTTCCAAATCCACCCTTTTCCAACATAGAGTTTTTCAGCAGCATACCTGCTGTTGCTCTATTATTTTGCAGATCACTCGGACTGAAATTTGATTTTAAAGTTTCATCAGACTCACCCTCAATCAAAATATAACATAAATAATTGAAAAACTCTGGTTGTAATTGGAATTGTTGTAAAGCATCCATTGCAGCAGTACGCTCATCGTGGTTTGGAGACATACAGTTTTTCAAAAGCGTTGCTAATTGCACAACGGCAACGCCATCAGGCTTCCAAGTTGACATAAGTACTCAATTTTAATTCTATTAAGATCACAAAGCCTGGTTTTATGCTATCTCAACACTCCTAAAATTCAAAAAGTTTCAACCACTTAGGTTCAAAAATTTTTTTTATTTTTTATTTTTTTTTTTTTTTCATTTGAAAGTTCATTTAGGCCGAAATATGAAGGAGCAAAGAGAGAAATGAACATATAAATTTCTAGAAGTGTATTTGTTTCTTTTAGATTGTATAAAGAACAATTTGGTTGAAACATGTAACATTTGAATGTATACTAAAAAAAAAAAATAGTTAAAATGCAAACTTGGTTTGTTTTTCAGAGTCTAACCTAAATAAAAAGTTGAGCAAAAAAAAAAAAATATGAAAATGATATATAAACGAAAACATAATATATGTATATAAAAAAAAAGATAAGTGCCAGGAAAATATTGAAATGATCAGATTATGATGTGGAATTTAAAAAATTTATCATATGCTGAAATGCTAATGCTGTATTATGAATTAGTTAATTCATATTATGATGTAAAAGACTTGATTTTTTGTATAATGAAATATGATCATTTCACTATATCATCTAGTTGTTGTAACAAAGTATCCATTTGTAAAAACATTGGATTGTATAGTTCTTGCACTATCGGGTGATGTTTCCCTGGATCAGAACTTATGCTACTACCACTCCTACTTGGTAAATTTTTTGACGATGAGAAAGCTGAATTTAGGCTGGTAGAAGAGCCAAGCTCATGATTGGCATCGTTCATATCAAACCCATCCTCGTCATTCATTGAAGATACTGAGGTGTCGTCTTTGTGTTCGTCACTTATCTTGCTGTTATTCTGAGTATCCTCTTGGTCATCATCTGACTTAATCAAGTCTGCAATATCTCTGACAGCCTTAGATGATGGAATGGCGTTACTTTCCATCATTTTCTCAGATGTTGGGGACTCTGCAACAAACTCTCCTGATGAAGGTGAATATTCACCTATAGTAGAAATAGAATAATTTGAGTTTGAGTTTTGCATTCCTACCTGAGTGGAAGCAAATGGCATATTAGGAGCTTCAAAAACTTTGAAAACGGTATCATCTTCAGGTGCTTCCAATTCTTCTTTATTCATGACTTCGGACGGAACATTCTCATCGTCTTCATCATCACTGACAGCTTCTGGTTTTGCAAATTCAAGTTCATCATCTTTTAAATTATCCAATTCCAATGACTTATTCACTTGTTGATTGATATTCATTTCATCTGAAGCTTTAGAATCTTGTTCTCCTTTACTATCATGACTCACCTGTTTTTCTAGATTAGAATTTTCGTCTTCGTCTGAATTTGTTTCGTCTTTATCATCCTTCAATGAACTACTCCTTCCTAAGCCATCTTTTCTTAATCCAGTAGCATTGGATGTCTTGACCTCCTCCTTATCCAACTCCTCATTAGATTCATCAAGAATATCGTTAGCGATTTTCGTTGGTTGTACACGGACTTTTTTAACATTCAAAGGTGCCATATTATTTGTACCAAATGAGACATCACTAGCAACCTCGCTCACATCATCGTCATCAATTATTCCATCTGGTCCATAAAGATTATTTTCTTCTAGAAGACCTTCAGAGTATTCATCATGGTGCTTTAGTTCATTGAACTCATCGTTATCTGAGTCATCATAATCCTCATCAATAAACCTTTCCGCGTACTCTACAACATCTTTGAAACTGACCGATTTGTTGTTTCCATCAGAGTTTTGCTCTGGTGTTGAATGCTTTGAATTGTTTTCAATTGAAAATTCTTCATTTTCTTCTTTGACCTCCGGTTCTCGTTCTTCTTCATCTTCCTCAGAAGGACTGTCATATATTCTTTCTATTGTCCCATCGCTTCTGATAAATGAATGTGTTGACATATTTTCATTTTTCCAGCAATTGAGCCTAGCTAATCTCTCAGGGAAGGTTTCTAATATTTCTGCAGGCGCAAACCCAATTTTTTTGTCTGAACAACGTTTTACAAGCCACCAGTAGGCATCCTGATCATTAAGTAAAATGCATGCTTCGTCCTGTTCTAATTGACAATGTGAAGTATCAGGACCATTGAATGGATATAAGGCATATAATTTATCAGGGTCTAGTTCTTTTGGCGGTGGCAAAGGCCTGTAGTCCTCATCTTCTTCTAAATCTTCTTCTTCAATATCATCGTCACCAAAATGCAACATACCTTCGTTGTCCTCATCTGAAGAATCCAATTCCAAGCCATGAATACCACGATGTCCTTTTATTATATCTTCCCCTTCAATATCTTGATCGATGAGATTTCCATCACCTTCTGCTATATCATGCCCAAATGAACCAGCACTTGTGACATCTATATTCTTCATTCGCTCTTCCAAATTGTCTTCAAAATCTGAGTCGGAATAATTATAGGTCTCATCCTCAGAACTGCTACTTTCGTTGAGAACTAGCTCTATCTCTTCCTCATGCCCATTATCGTCCTCACGCTCGGGCAACTCACTCAGTTGGTTTTGGTAAGATTCACTTCTCATAGAATATCTACTAGATGTATTACTAATCATGCTGCTTCTTACAGTCTCACTAATCTGGTTCTCCTCAGGTTGTGCATTATCTACCTTCTCATCAACATCACTCAGTTCTTCCATTTCACCATTTTTATGTTCTTTTTCCCAGAGTCCTAGTTGTTTAGAAGAGTCATCACCCGCAGCAGGTGTCACCACTACACTTCCCATATTACTACTACTTTCCACTATATCATCTCTGGGTGGCTTCAAACTTAGTATATCCTTATAATCATCGACCAAAGTTGGATCGCTTAGCAAAGAATCCACTTTAGCACCACCAACCTTTGCGGCAAAGGATCTTGGTTTACTGAAATCCATCTATAGGGGAGCGCGAAATGATCTTAATCTATAATTTAATATGTTTCTGCTTTTTCTGTATTTACTAATTTCTTCTACACGTAAAAGAACAGTCTATCTCTCTCACACTTAAGTTCACGTGTATTTATCTAATTTTTTTTATTATTTTCCTGCGTACTTCAATAAAAGAAACCAACTTGCCCTATTGTTGTTTTTCTACTTTTCAATCAAAAAGAATAGTAAAAACAACTTAAAAACTTAAAATAATAGGAAAGTATAGATATAGAACAAATAATATCTTAACTTATCTTAATTTTCCCTTTCTTTTAGTCCCAAAACTCGGCTACCACCAATACGATTCAATAAAAATAAAATAAAATCATCTCGATCCAAAACGAATTTTTTTTTTTTTTTTTTTTATTTCACGTTTTTTTTTTGGGAATTTTTAAATTTTTTGGTGAACTTCGTTCCTGTCATGACATACGTAGTCATGTGCACTCGTTTTACGTTATATTAGGACATTTTTAGGGTTTTCTGACATCATTTTTAAGGGTTTTTAATTTAGCAGAAATTTATGGTAAAAAAAATTTTGAGAACCCTAATTTGATGGAGTCATCTTGGTGATTTCACTTTTTAATATAACAAGATATTATATTTAAATTTAAAATTTTAAATTTAAATTATTTATGTGATATATATATATATATATATATATATATACCGAAGTGGTTTCTCAAGAGAGTTACTTGATTTTTATTTACTTGTGATTTGGATTACAACAATTAAAAAAGTAAAATAACTTAAAGAAATTATAATATATACAAAGATGGTTTCAGTTGCTACAACTCAATTGGATGGGATATTACCTTTAGTGGCTCGTGGGAAAGTGCGTGATATATATGAAGTTAACTCTAGAACTTTACTATTTGTTGCTACGGATAGGATATCTGCCTATGATGTGATTATGGAGAATACTATACCAGATAAAGGTGTATTGCTGACTCAGCTGTCCGAGTTCTGGTTTAAGTTCTTGGAGAACGATGTCAGGAACCACCTTGTGCCATTGGCTCCTGGTAAGACTATCTTTGACTATTTGCCACCAGTTCTTGGTGATGACCCAAAATACAAATCGCAATTAGAAGGCAGATCATTGTTGGTACAGAAACACAAGTTGATTCCATTGGAAGTCATTGTTCGTGGCTATATTACCGGGTCTGCCTGGAAGGAATACACGCAACAAGGTACCGTACATACCATTCCTCAACCTCAAGGTTTACAAGAATCACAGGAATTCCCATGTCCTATCTTCACACCATCTACAAAGGCAGAGCAGGGACAACATGATGAGAATATCTCTCCACAACAAGCAGCTCAATTGATTGGACCTGATTTGACTAAGAGAATTGAAATGCTGGCCATACAATTATACACCAAATGTAAGGAATACGCCAAGACCAGAGGTATCATCATTGCCGATACAAAATTCGAGTTTGGTTATGATGAAACCACCGGCCAAATCATCTTAGTTGATGAAGTGTTGACCCCAGATAGTTCTAGATTCTGGAATGGTGCTTATTACAAGGTTGGCCAATCTCAAGACTCTTATGATAAGCAATTCTTAAGAGACTGGTTGACTGCTAATGATTTGAATGGGAAAAACGGTGTTAGCATGCCAGAAGATATTGTTAACAGAACCAGAGAAAAATATATTGAAGCCTTTGAAGCCCTTACTGGTAAGAAATGGTCTTCTTGAGGGAATTTAATACATATGCGTAACTGTATATCTACATATATGAAACTATAATTCTGTATATTATTTATCAAGAACAAAATTTGGTATGAAATTCAAATGCAGATACTTGTTAAAATATTAATAAATGAAAATAAAACTAGTATTTATATAATTAATATCAAATGCAGGTAGAGCCATCCTATATGTACTCTGGGTTTTGATTTATTTGGTTACTCAACGAGAAATTTTTGGTAACGATTTGTAATAAAATATTAAATTACCTATACCTTGTCCTCCAGTGATACGCAGGTTTGGCAATAGCAGTTGCAGCATAGTTATTGATCGAGTCAGGAATGTTTTGGTGGCTTTTCTTCCCACTGACAATTTCCCTTGCCCTTTCCTCTACAGCTTTCATAAATTGCTCTCTTAATTGGGATGTTTCTCTTTCATACTCCATGGCCTGCTTCTCCAGGATCTTTTCAATGTTAACTAGCTCATTCTCATAAGCAAGTAGGTTTTTTTCAAACCTCTCCAATTGAAGTGACTTTCTTGCAGTTCTAACCTGTATATCTTGAAGTAATTCAAATGTGGATGGTCTCGTCTTTAAATTGACATCAACCATTGAGTGAATAATTGCATTTAAACCCTTTGAATAGTAGTCGGGTATGTTATCAAAAGAACCTGCCTTGATTTTTGTTTGCAATTCAAGATAATTTTTGGCTAGGAAAGGGGGGTGTAAAGAGCACATCTCAAATATCACACACCCTAAAGACCAAATGTCACTTAAAGGTGAATAAGGCTGGTCCATTAGTACCTCAGGAGACATATAGTAAGGAGTACCAACGTAAGTTGTAGCAAACTCAACACTGGTGGCTAGAGATTTGGCTAAACCAAAGTCACCGACTTTAACCACAACCTTGCTGTAATCCGTGGTCAACCTAGTTTTTCCAGCACCATTTTTATGGTAATTATTTAATTGAGGGCTAGTCGGCAAACCATCTACACCTGCTTCATCATTATTGTCGTCATAACTCAAAAATATATTACCAGGTTTTAAATCTCTGTGGATAACAATATTTTTGCCCTTACTAGGAGGTTTCATGCGGTCATAAATTGTGGTCAAGGACGGCAATTCCTCACCATAGTGACATTTATAAAGTGCAGTTAACATCTGGGCCAAAATACCCCACACAACTTTCTCTGGTATGTATTTATGTTGCTGTTTGTAATGTTTGATCATCTGCGATAAATCTCCCCTAGAACAGTATTCCATATACAAATATAACACCTCTCCGTGTTCATCAAAGTCCCAATTATAAAACTCCACGATATTCTCATGTTTCAACTGTGACAAAATCGTACACTCAGCAATCAATTGCTGCCTTTCTTTACTTTTCATATGCCCATACTTGATATCCTTTCGAACCAAAGTCTTTTTTGTTGGAAGATGAACCACTCTATGAACAGATCCAAAAGAACCTCTACCTATCTCCTCAAGAACCTGATACTCACCCCTCGATGGGCTCTGTCCTACACCATTCCTGTACATATATTGCTTGTTCTTCTAAAAGGTCAAAAACTGATAAAATCAAAAAAAAAATCTTAACTGTAATAACTAGTTTAGTACACCCTTTATTTCTCTGTATCTAATTCTTCTTAGATGGATAACTTATTCAAATTATGACTATAACATTTCCGTAATTGGCCCCCCTTGTCAGCAACACCTTACAAAAGCTTGGATCCAGATTTCAATTAAAATCATACAAATTGTTTACATCGGGATCAACTTTTGGGTTACCCGACTGAAACTAAAACTACTTTACCCGGACTCACAGAGTTACCCGGATAGTCACGTTTATTTCGTATATCGGGATATATGTTTTATTTTTTTTTTTTTAATTTTTTGGGTTGTGGTTATTTGGTTAAAATCTACATGTATGAGCAATATCGTTTATTAATATTTTTAAATAATTGGAGTCTTGATTTCTATTGTTAATTGAGGATCTGCACTGATAAAAAGGGAAAGGTAGCTTTTACTAAATATTATATTATATTTTTGACGCCAATATGAATATCTCAGCATCAACTATACAGCCACACAGACGTTTGAAGAAAGTAGAAGAGGATGAGAATGCTGCAACTCTACAGCTGGGGAGAGAGTTTCAATTGACACAGATTAACCATCAGGGTGAAGAAGAGGAACTGATTGCTTTAAATCTGAGTGAGGCTCGTTTGATTATTAAGGAAGCCTTGATTGGTAGAAGACAATCGTTTAGAAGAAGCTTGCGTAAGCAAAATAAGAAGAAGAAGAGAGTAAGATCCTCTGAAGATGACTCTACTGCGGTTGAGGAAGACATAAGTGACGAGGATGAAGATGATAACGATGCAGATGATGACGAATTCATGCATACAGAAACTAGAGAGAAGGAACTGGAATCGATAGATGCTCTTTTAGAACAGACCACTGGTGGTAACAATAAGGATTTGAAGAACTCTATGGAATATCTGACGAATTTCTCCAGATTCAGAGACCAAGAAACTGTTGGTGCTGTGATACAATTGCTGAAAAGTACCGGCCTACATCCATTCGAGGTGGCCCAATTGGGTTCTCTTGCCTGTGACACCGCTGATGAAGCCAAGACATTGATTCCAAGTTTAACAAGTAAAATTTCCGATGACGATCTGGAGAGAATCTTGAAGGAGTTGTCTAATTTGGAAACACTGTACTGATATTAATATAATATAACGTTTTCATTTGTGTAATTCCGGTTCTTCAATTTGCCATTATATAAAAAACACACCCTTGTATAATATAACATTGAGTATAAAATAAGGCCTCAATTTGTAAGCGCTATAAGACTCGTGTAAAAGTGTTGAATATAAGAAGAATTATAAAATGCAAGTAAAAAAAAGTTATGTAAATTATTAACATGTCGGTAAAAAGAAAAAAAGGATAAATGTCTATAAAATTATTTTGATATGTTATGATATGCTCAAGTATCAATAGTATCCTTTCTCTCTGATAAAGGTTTTACCAGGACCGTGCTTCCACCATCTCATCAGACAACTAGAAGATGTCAGACCTATATTATCCTCATCGAATGGATTACAGCGACACCTTTGCGTTAACCAAACATTTTTGGCCTTGGGGCATTGATGGAAAGGAGCATGAAAGTAGCCAATATCCTCAAAATGGATAATTTCGCTTTTGTCTAGTAATAATGACGCACCGATACTATGAACTGGGGCATCCCCCCACCTTTCATAATAAAATCCACCGGTGGCATCTAAATATTCGAAGAAGTTGATATACTTTTCACTCCTAAAGAAGTTTAGGTCTCCAATTTCAAAATTCGACCAGAAGTGGCATAAATTATAATCAGAAGTGGAGTCAATTGCAGGATAAAACTCGCCAATCTTTTCCTTGTCTGTGATGAAGTCGTATAAATTATTTTGCATATCGATATCATCCTTAAAATCAGAGATGTAGGTTTCTATAGTATCCCACAAGGTGGGTATTGTGTTTTCGTATTCATATATGGAAATGACAAAACCGTACTTCTTCTTATTCATTCTCATAACTTTGAATGGGTCATAAGGGAAATCACAGTGATATTTGACACCAGGTTCAACTCTGAAATAGTAGTCATACGGCTCCAGAATCTTTTGTCTAAAGAAGTAACCAGAGTTAAACCGGCACATGTTTCGGTAAGAATGTGATTCACCGTATAGAACTTCTTTTTCCTTCATGGACTTTAATCCTTCCTCAAATTTGGTATGATTAATCCATGGAGGTCTATGCCAATCTCCCCATGGTATTTGTGCATATTGAGTCTTACCACTAGCCATGAAACTGGTAGCTTCTACAAAATCTTGATCAAATGGCACGTCGTTCAAAAAAGTCCAGTCATAGTGGTATTTGTGATTAAATCTATCTTCTAATGATTGCATTGCATCTAATGCCGAGTCTAATTCCCAATTCCTTACTAGCATTAACAAAGTTGCGTTTTCTTTTTTGTTATCGAATCGTCCACTGATCTGGTCTCGATTCAACTCGACATCAATGTAAGAACTTGAGGATAATCGTAAAGGTAAGGACATATTATTCCTGAGCTTATCTTTGAATCGATCCCTAACCAGCATGGATTCTCTGGTATAATGCGCCTCTACGGACTTATAATTATAGTAACATCTCAGTAAATTAAACCAATAAAGGACATTAGGTAGCCAAATAAAGTAACATAGTATTATAAATAATCCCCAATACCCAAGCACTCCCAGATTCATTAAATAAATCTTAAGGATTGTTCGTCTATATTGGCTCTAAGAACTGTTATTGATTATATTTCTGGAAGGCTTTGCAGATATAATAAATTTTCATTCTTTTTTTTTCAGCAGAATCGCTGCCCAATCAAACTTGGAAAAGTGACAGCGTATATAAACTAGTTATTAAATAATTTTTGCATACAATTACATATAGTTTTGAATTTGTAGTTTTGTTAAAAGGAGTTAGAAAAAAGATATTGATTAATATTAATATACGATATTTTTTCTCATGTTAGTTTCTTTAAACAAGAAAATAAACAAGAGTTGTGTTGAATGAATTTAAAAATAAATTCTATCCATTTTAATAAAAAGGTTCGTTCAAAAGAAAAAATAAAATGAAATCAAAAAGAATTGACTGTATCAAAATGAATAGTAAGTTTTCATAAATCTTTTTTTATTTTATTTTAAATTTCTTTCAAATAAAAAAAAAGGTTTTTTTGTTTAAGATATTCCCATTGATGTATAATTGAAAGAGAGAAAAATTAGTATTTTTTAAAAGAAAAAAAAAAGGGTCATTTTCTTTAAGTGAACAAAGTACCGATGTCACTTGGCAATTCTTCGATTTGAGTGGAGTAGAATTGTTCCAATTCTCTCAAAGCGTTGACGTCTTCGTTGACGATGAAGTTGATAGCAACACCCTTTCTACCGAAACGACCACCTCTACCGATTCTGTGAATGTAGTTTTCCTTGTTGGTTGGCAAGTCGTAGTTGATAACCAAGGAAACTTGTTGGACATCGATACCTCTGGCCAACAAATCGGTGGAGATCAAGATTCTGGAAGAACCGGATCTGAACTCCTTCATAATGGTGTCTCTCTCTTGTTGTGGCAAGTCAGAGTAGATAGAAGAGACGGTGAAGTTGTCAGCGGTCAATCTTTGGGTCAATTCTTCGACCTTACGTCTTGTGTTACAGAAGATAACGGCTTGGGTGACGGAGATGGAGTCGTACAAATCGGTCAAACAGTCGTACTTGAATTGTTCTTCTTCGACGTTGACGTAGAATTGCTTGATACCTTCTAGGGTCAATTCATCCTTCTTAACCAAGATTCTGACTGGGTTCTCCATGAACTTGGCGGTAACTTCCAAGACGTCTCTTGGCATGGTAGCAGACAACAAGACAACTTGGGTAGTTGGTGGCAACATGGTGAAAATTTGGTAGATTTGCTCCTTGAAACCAGTGGACAACATTTCATCAGCTTCATCCAAGATGAACATCTTGATGTTGTCAACCTTGAACTTACGTCTTTGGATGTTGTCAAAGACACGACCTGGAGTACCGACAACGATTTGGGCATCTCTCAAACCTTCAGCATCTTCAACAAAGGAAGTACCACCGATACAGGCGTGGACCTTGATGTCCATGTGGAAACCTAGAGCCATGACAACCTTTTGAATTTGCAAAGCCAATTCTCTGGTTGGGGCCAACATTAGAGCTTGTGGAGCCTTGATAGCAGGGTCGATTCTTTGCAAAGCAGCAATGGAGAAAGTACCAGTCTTACCGGTACCAGATTGAGCTTGAGCTAGAACATCCTTACCTTCGATGATAGGCATGATAGCACGTTGTTGAATAGCAGAAGGTTTGTTGAAACCGTAACCGAAGACACCTCTCAACAACTTCTCATCCAAGTTCATGTCATCGAACTCGTAGACAACCTTGTCGTAGTTGGTCTCGATTTGAGATTCGTCCAATTGGGCCATTTGTTCAGTAGACATCTTTATATTTATTTATTTGATGTTCTTTTGCTTGTTTAGTTATAACTAAGAGTAACTAATTAAATTTAATATCTTTCCTTTAAATATAATGAAAAATTAAAGAGAGAATAAGAAGAACGATGGGCCTCATTGCAAAAATAAAAATTTTTTTTTTTTCAGTGGCAGAAAAAAAAAAGCAAAAAAAAAAAAAGCAAAAAACCTCTTGCGTCCCTCCCAGAAAAAAAAAAAATTTCCAAATTTATCCACAGAAACTTACGCACAAACGGTTTTCGTAGAAAAAAATTTTCTTCTTAACCTCCTCGCGCACGCAGCGACGGCAAGAGCCAAAAGAAAAACAAAAACTTAAACCTTCGACGTATAAAGAGATAATTTATTTAACGGATTCTTAGCGTGATTGATACGTATGGTATTATATAATCAGGTTGTTTCTGTGAGACATAGTAACATATTCATAGTACTCTGATAACACATAGATGGATATTGTATGTAATAGGATGAAAAAAATATTAAAATAAGATGAATAAGCGTTCACAAGGAGTTGTATAAGCTTTTTAATAATTTTCCGCATTTTAAAAGAAATTCGTTCATTGAACTTCATTTCTACCTATAAAACATTAAAAAATATTCTGAAAAAATATTTACTAAAGACAAAAAAAAAATGAATATTTATCTCGATACGTACTTATTTCGGTTTCTTTTTATATTTGTCGTTGAGATCCTCAACACGGGTTTTATCCCATTGGTTATACAAACCTTGTAATGTTTTAGCGATGGCCTCTGTAGCACCTATCATTGGACGGATTATGGCAACAGGCGCGGCTCGTGCAATAGTAATCGCAGCTGCCTTGGCACCACCACCTTCCATTCCTTTTAACTCCTGATTAGTCTTCCAAATGGTGTCGTATGCAATATGGAGGTGTTTTTCAAGCGCTTGATACGCTTCTTCTAACCCCTCATGGACATCTAATGGTTGGTCTGCATATAGACTCACCACCCTGGGCTTACCGTCTTCCTCTCGTACCGCGGTATCAATTACCACTGCACTGGGAGGCTTGTTATGAACCTTTGGGTTTTTACCCGCCAAGAGCTGGTCTTCCTGAAACAGCGCATCCAAGTCTAAAAACTTTGAATTTTCTTGTAAAATTGATTCCACACGGCCTTTAGCACCTATACCTCCTAACATACCTTCTGTATTTTCCAGTAGTGATTGTGTGCCAATCGCTAACTTAGTACTGAGCTTAATGAAATCCCCAGTAGTAGTCTTTATAAAGATGTTGCCGCCTTTTTTAACACTTCGAGTGATATTCTTATCTTTCTTGTATTCGGCCAACAATACAGTAATAAACGCCTGAGCTCCCTCACCGATTGAAACAAATGATTTTACAGGAGAAAACCCTTGCAAAATACTAAACAACTGTTTTGAAGCAACATCACTACCCCATACCTTGATAAGTTGTTCACCCAGCTCTGTGAATCCGTTAATACCATATAGGACAACACCTTTCAAGGATAGTTTTGATTCATCAAGAACAAAAAGATTCATAATATCCATGATATGCCCTGAATACAACCCATTATCTGTCTTCTTCGGTTTGTAGTCAATCCTTAATTTCACCGTGTTAATTTTGAATTTTTGGATAAACAAAATTTCGGGATAATCATCAATGAGTTCAAATCTATCATCTTTAAATTGGACAAATCTCAATAGGAAGTCTACCATATCTTGATCAGCATGTATCCTTAGAGGGGCTAGCTTAATATCGATAATAGCTTCAATCGCTTGTAAATAGTTAATTGGTCTTATCAATGAAAACGAGAATTTAGCCATTGGTTCCTTCTTTGGCCAAGCCTCCCTTTTTAACAACGTTACAAATTTGTTCCATGTTGAAGTAGGAACATTGTCAATAACTTCAAAAACCCCAATATCACCTTCTACATCCACTAAACTGTTACTCTTTCCCTCACTTGTCTCTCTATCCTCACATATATTTTCGTGTAGTTTTATTTGCATAGATATTGATTCGGTTAGAATTAATGCCTTAAAGTGTTTCGATGGGTGTAAATTCGCCTTATTTTTCAGACTTCGTTGCCTTTCACCCTGTATCTGTTCAGTTATGGTTTCTTTCAGCTTACCTATCTCTTTTTGATCTGATGAAATACAAATAGAATCAAACAGAGATGTCTTAGCAATCGGTCTCTCAATACTATTGTCTGTTATAGGTGAAAAATCAACTTCATCTTCCAAGTCATTAATTGCCTTTGATAGAAACTTTCTTGTATACTTCCAGTCAAAACCATCAAAAAGCTTCATCTCCAATTTCTCAATATCAATTTTTAAGGTAAAGATAACATCGTTTTCTTCTAGAGAGTTTGAACTATTACTTCGTGGTCTAGGAGCATCTATATATTCCTCTTTGAGATTAATTGGAATATTTGCGGTTGAAGAACTAGTTTCAGACGTTTCATGAGATGATGAGATAAGCGGTAAAGGAGAAACAAGATCGTCTACATCATCTACCTCGTCAAGAAATGAGTCCACAACATGTAACGAGCCTGTGTCACTATTATCTTCCAAATATTGTCGGTTTGTATTGCCCAGCGTGCTAGGAGTGAATTCGTAATCGTCAACAGAATCAAAGACATTAACATCTTCTTTTGGAGCTAGCTCATATTTTTCCTCATCGGGAAATGTTTCTGGAAATTTTAAGTCCATGCATAACTGAGTGAATGTATGAAATGAATCTGCACACATTGATAATACAATATACCCAATATGCATGTGAATAACTTTAGTCGTTATTGTATTTTTTAAAATCAGTGATATATCTTCAATTCTGCCAACTGAACTAAAACCTTCCTTAACTAAGAGTTCAACTGCATTATTTGCAGCCACATTTGGTGGAATCTTATTTTCAAACGTATCAATCATAAATAATTTCCCATTCCTGATATTTAAATTGGTATTTCTATCATCCAAATTATAAGTCATCGCTAATGTTCCGCAATATATTGCCAAAGCTGGGTTAATTCTATATGGCTGTAAAATAATTATCGAATCTGAAATTTGAATATCAATCCTCCCTTCAGATCTATTATCATTAACCGGAATTGAATTTGTATTACCATCAGACGAGGCTTCTCTTAAAAACCTCAACCAAGTAGCATAATAATATGTTATAGTTTGTGAACATCTCAGCTTAATTTTTCCTTGCCGATTTCTGCAGAGGTATAATTTAGATTTTTCAGAATTGTGATAAGTAATACCCTGAAAAAGTGGTTCATATAGAGTGGAATCTATTGTTCTGGTGATGTTCGGCTCATAGGCATTCACAAGAAGCAGATCATCCCTTGTTAATGACACCAAAATATCACTTAATTTAAAATGTATATCTCCAAATGATGAAGGAGGTATATCAAGGATATGAAGATGAAATTCTTTAACACAAATTACAAATTGAGCTAAAAGCGCCTTATTGTTCATAATTGTAGACACACTCATTTTAACCATTTTTTTCCCACTACCAGCACTATTCGACGTATATCCAGTATTATTAGTGCCATGTTTGATGATCGATGTAATCTCCTCAATAATTTCATTAACGAAAAGCAAACAAGGTATATCGAGGGTAATTCTAACACTAGAAACATTAACTAATAAATTTGTAAAGATAAACTTTTTTGAGAAGTGTTCATCAAAAGCTTTTGATTTCATACGATGCCCTGAAAGATCAATGTTCATATCAAATATATCCGCTCGGTTCTTCGGTTCTATAAGATCATTTCCTAGATTATTTTCAATCAGCGTTACTTTTTTTACAACTAAATTAGAGGACATTGAATCAATTGCTAAACTTGGAATAATGATAGAAAAAGTTTTTTTAGGATTAAATAATTCGATTTCTAGACCTCCCCAAGCAATGTCAATAGTCCTCTTTTGAGTATCCTGAACATTTCTCGTATGTATTTTACCATACAGTTTACTCATGACAAAATCCTGATACTCCTGTAGATGCGGAAGCAATATTAGCAAATTTGATATATCATGTACAGATAGTACTAGTTTAGAATTTCCAATAGAATATGATATCTCTTTATCGGTTATCGAGACATTAAAAATGTTTTCAGGCTGTGTTTTCCAATAGGAATCCAACCCCTCTAAATCAACATCTTGAATGGACAAAGAATATCGAGCTCCCTCAAAAATTGAATTGATGTTTTTTAGTAATAGTTGATTATGAGAGTTCAACTTTATTTTCATAATATCTACAGTAGTAGTGCATTGAAACTGTCCATCTGGATAGGCTAGTTCCTTTTGAAATCTTTTATACGCAGGTGAATTTCTTAGATCTCCTTTGATATCGGTTGGCTTCTTGATCCAGCTTCTAATTAGTTTGAAAATGATGTCATCTTTAATTTGCAGCAGAACAGGAATTGATACGTCTATAAAATCAATCGAGATATCAATATCTGACACGGATAAATCATCCAAAGAGGATAAGCCCTTTAATGAAAAGTTAATATTTCCCATAGAAACTAATTCCTGTTTCACAAAACCAGTATTCTGTTTATTATTTAAAATATCATCTGTATTTTCAACAGCACTCATGTAAATAGACCCTGTGTCTACTTGCGAGAAATATAGACTTTCTGCCATGTTTGTAGCAACATTAGTATCATCTGTAGTAGCCGCCGTACAATAATTAATATGCAAATCTTTAACAGAAAAAATCCTATTATTCTTTTCTGTTGTTGACATCTCAATTTTCTTTATTGTTACATGGAAATAATTGGAATCGATATCTTCACCAAGTTTTACAATAACTTTTAGGTTATGAAGTTCTATTTTCAATTTAGCAATTGCAACTGCAATAACTCTCTGTTGCATGCTATTTAGACGTGATGAAGGTACATTGCTATCAGTTGTCCCGTCTTCACTTTCAGTAGTACTACTAACGGCATCATCAAATTCCAAATCATTAACTCTAGCACTGTCATCGTCATCGTTATAATCATCGAAGATAACATTCTCATTCTCATTATTACTATCATTACTGTCATTTCCGGAATCATTATCAAATTTTGCATTTTCCCCCAAATTTGATTTCGGGTTAAATTGAATCATCGATGTTGTAAGATCATGAATACTTTTCGCCAGCGAAAATGCATTAAGTTCAGCAATATCATCATTATTAGTCATAGACAGGACAAAGTTTATATCATCTCCATGAACACTAACATCTCCCGAAACAGTTAATCCGATTCTCAAATTTCCTATAGATCCGCTGTTAACACTGAAACCAGGTATGTTTACATCGTCAACGTTTAAGTCGACATCTCTAAACGTGAATTTAGAATGAGAACCTAATGACACATCTAATTTTGAAACATCAACATTGGAAAACAAGGTAATCTGCTGTAACACATATAATAACAACCGTCGCTGAATATTCTGGGGCAACCAAAATGCCATATTGCAATATTGATCCCGTTCTTTTTTTTATTTTTTATTTTATTTTTTATCTGTTTGAGAAATTATTCCTTGGTTTTCAAATACCGTTGACTTTAAATGAAGACAATTTTATGGATATATTACTAGAATACAATGTTAGACTTATGGATATTATTGATATGCATTTTTGAAATGTTTAGTCCGAACCTCCATCCTTGTTCCCTTAATTTGTGTCCCATCGCTTCTTGCCTACTGATTTTCTTGATTTTTTTCGCATTGAAAGTGACCATAATGGAGAAATCTATATGTTGAGTTAATTATTATAAAAGAAGAGATATGAATTATAAGTATACCAATAAATTCATCTATACTAAACAAATTTAATTTAGGTCCTAATTTGCACAAAAGACTTCTTTGTCTCTTAAGAGGAAAAGAGAATATTTAAAATTTAAGACAAAACAACAACAAATATAAATAAGTGAAAATAAATCATTATTATTAAATTATACAGGTATTTTATCGTGAATGCAGAATTGGGTCATTTGAATTTATACTACTCTTCTTGTTCAGCAAAGTAAGCATGTCTTCTGATTTCACCTAGTCTCTTTCTAGCATTGCTTAGGGATTGTTCTAATTTCAAAATTTCCACTTGCTGTTCCATTTCAACAGTCTTTAGTTGATGTTCATTAGAAAACTCGATTGGTGCTACTGTATTGTTATTTTCAGTGTTACCCAAAACAGTATTACCAAGTTGTCTACAAGCATCGGTAACAGCTTTAGAGCAAGCTTCTAATTCATCTTGAGTTTTCGAGTGACCTCCCGTCTTTACTCTGGAAGCAGCAACTAGTTGAATTGTAGAGGCAGCAACCTCCTTCGAGGCCACAGCAAACTCCTCTGGTGAAGCTTCTTTGTCACCAGTGACCAAATGACTAGCAGTTCCTACTAAAATGTCGGTGGCACCTCCAACAGCTTTAGCAGCAGATATCAGACCTTCAGTCCATCTACTGTTCTTTTTATAAAATTGAGATAATGGTATATTTGTGGTTGTGGCAATTTCATTTTGGACTTGAATAGCAGCACGAACAAGCGCAACAACTGCATCGATGATAGCCAAAGCCAATTGAAGCAAAGGTTTTGGAACATCTAGGTTAACTCTTAATGGTTGAGATGACTTCACAATAGCTTCAGCAGTAGCAACCAATTCAGTGTGCGCGTTGGTTTCAGTGTTCTTCTTGGTTGGTAATTTATCCAGAATTTCTTCAATTGTTGAGACCAAAATTTGAAGTTTCTCTTGAAAGTTTACGTTGGCATTAATAACAATATCAGTTTGACCTTCTTCATCATGTGAGCTTAAATTATCAGATAACAAATCCTCAAAGAAAAATTCAGCTTCTCTAGCACATTTCTTAGCTTTATCGACTACATCCTCAGCTGACTCATCACCCACCAATGAACTAGTGTAAGCGTTCACATACGTAACTAAAGTTGCAATAGAGGTACTGAAGTCACTGACACCGTGGATAACTGCTGTCTGGTCACCAATTGCCAAACCATCTACAATCAAGTTATTGAAGCTGGTAGCAAAGTCAGTAGCTCTTTCTGAAGTATTATCAGTGAGTGCTAACAAAAATGAAGGTGGAGCCAAAGGACCAGACCAGCTAATAGAGTTATCCATATTGAACACCGACTCTTGTATGGTGTTGATACCACTTAACAAAACTGCATCCAATATTGGTGATATAGTATCATTTGCTAGTTTCTCTATGTTGCCATTTGTAGCTTCGTCCGACTTGTTTGCTAACAATCTTTCCACCTCTAATCTCAATCTATCACGATCCTTAATCATATCTATCAACTGTAAGTCCTTCTTCTTCAATCTATCCGCTAGTTGTTCTTTACTTGCTACGGCTTCTTGAATGCTACCAACCTTTATCTGCAACTTCTTGAATCGAGGAAGTAATTGAAGATGTTCTTGACGCAATTGAGAGTATAATTTTGCTAAAGAATCATATTTTTTCTCCCACATTCTTAACTGCTCTTGCAGAGACTCAATCTGATCGTTCTTGTTTGCAACTTGCTCAGACGCATTCTTATTAATGTTCATGATTTCATCTTCTAGTTGTTGGACTCTTTGATCATATTGCTGCAATAAAGCCTGATCCTTTTCATATTGATTAGTTAGAGCAATTAGATCATTTTGATGCTGATTTTGTTGCTGCAGTTGGACATTCATCATATCCTGCTGGGCCTGTTGCAATTGTCTTTGGAATTCTTCTTGTTGCTGTTGCTGTTGAGCTAGTTGTTGTTGACGTTCCATCTCCAGTCTTTGTTGCTCTTGGGCCAATTGAGCTTGTTGGTTAATCCAGAAATCCGGCTGAATTTGTTGCTGCTGTTGTTGTGGGAAAGCCTGTTGTACAGCACCAGTAACTGTAGGAATCATGACATTTGCAGTAAAAGCTGGTGAAATTGTTTGCGCGGAGCTTGCAGTTCTAGCTGCTTGCAGTTCTTTTGAAGGTGCAGGCGATTCTCTTCTTACCTCGGGAGTAGCTACTCTTTCTGGTGGTGGTTGAGATTTCTTTCTTGTTGTACTACTGGTATCGTCGTCTAGAGATGCCAGCACATCTGGTGGATTTGAAGGTAGTTTTGGAATAGTAACCAATGTTGTTAACAACTTGATCGATGAACAATCTGCATAGAATTCAAACAGACGTGCATGTTGTAATTCGTATCTCTCAATCAATGGCTGCAGTGCTGCATCACCCTCGATATCGTTCAATTGTGAGTGCATACCTCTCAACATAGATGTAATAAATTTATACATACCATAAGACTCAGCAATCAATGGAATTAAAGCAGCAACTTTACATTCGGAGTTCCTTCTATCGCCATGGATCGAGGCAAAAATCACCTGAGAGAAGTCGTCCAATTGATCCTGCAATGTCATTAAGTCCAAAATGGTCTCGTAACCCTGATCCAAATCAGAAACGGACATTAGCGAGACGTATTCCTCATATTCAAAGGTACCGTTCTTGAAACCCTTGTGAGTAGCATGGAAATCCAATTTCAACATCAGAAATCTAACATATTCTCTAATAAGCTTCGTATAGTCCGAAGCCCCTATATTCAGTCTCCCCAAGGAACGTATCCATTCACGATCCCTAATTGCCTGGGCCAATGCTGAAGGATGTCCTTCTTGGATAACCTTGTGTAACACGATCAACAACTTAAACAATTGAATCTCATCATTAGTAAATGGCATTGACTTGAAAGCAGAGAACACTGCCTTCGCAGTACCATGGTCCCAAGTATAAACAATACACTCACGAACGTGTTTACGTTTAGGGGCAGTCTCCTCAGTAGAGCAGACTTTCTTCAAAATCTTATTCAACTTGTCCTCAGTAATGTTCCTGGACATTTTCTTATCTGTTCTTTAAATATTTTTAACCCCTGTCAAGTAATTTTTTTTTTAAAAACTCAGTGAAATACGATATTTAATATTCCTTCTTCTTTTACACTCTTTTTTTTTGTCAATAAAGACTGGTGCTTACAGAGCAATACTTGTTTTTAAATACTCCGTTTCACCCTATTCTTTTATTAAACGATTATGTTCTGTTAATTGAACAAGTTTCAATATAGGTACAGACAAAAATAAATCGATAGAACAAAAATGCCTCCCTTTAAAAAAAAATCTGTGCTCGCACTCGCCTCGAAATCAAAGAAAGAAAAAAAAAAACGAAAAACAAAAAAATATCAAAATCACGTGTAGATATTCGTGATATTTAATATCTAATTATACGTATTTGGAACGTGACTACTTTTGTAAGAAATATATTAGAATACGGATACACATGTGCTAATACGTATATCTGTATAGAAAACGTGACACAAATAATGATCCCTAGATACGAATATTAGCCACCTTTAAAAAAAAAAAAAATTTTTTTTTCGGTTTTCGCTTCTGCATAATTTTACTGAGAAGAGGAAAATAAAGAAGAAAATTTTGGTTAGAGAGGTGTTCTCTTCTTTTTAATTATTACTGTTAACCATTAGCATATTTTTATTTTATTGTAATATATCTTAAACTGTTATAACATTAAGACAAAAGAAAACAAATAAAAACAGCAAACCTATTATATGTCTATTGAGAACTTGAAATCTTTTGATCCCTTTGCTGACACTGGTGACGACGAGACTGCTGCCTCTAACTACATCCATATCCGTATTCAGCAAAGAAACGGTAGAAAGACATTGACCACTGTTCAAGGTGTCCCTGAAGAATACGACTTGAAGAGAATCTTGAAGGTGTTGAAGAAGGATTTTGCCTGTAACGGTAACATCGTTAAGGACTCTGAAATGGGTGAAATTATCCAATTGCAAGGTGACCAAAGAGCTAAAGTGTGTGAGTTTATGATCTCCCAACTAGGTCTACAAAAGAAGAACATCAAGATTCACGGTTTCTGAATTATCTTCTATTTTTTCCTATAACAAAAAAAAAAATAACGCTCTTTTTTTAATACTTATTAAAAGAGCAACACTTTTTTTTTTATTATTTTTTTATTAAATCTAAAACTGGCTTTTTAATACATCGATTATATAACTACAAAGAAACTTAAATAAAAGGAAGGTATATATAAAATTATCTTATTAGATCAACTTTTAAAAAAAAAAATATCAATAATATAAAAAAACTATAAACATATCTTTTTAAGAGCTCATCTCATCTCATCGCATCTGAAAAATTTATTGACTTTTTAAAAAAAATTAAAAAATTTTTGAAAAATTACAGAAAACTGGAAACTATTCAAACCAATAATATCATATACAAACAAGCCACAATATAGATTGCAATGGGTACTGGAGATCTGAATCTGTTGAAGTCTTGGAATCCCAAGCTTGTTAAAAATAGGAAGAAAGTATGGGAGCGTGAACAGGAATTATTACAAGAAGATGAACAATTAAAACGCAGACAGCGAGAGATTAAGCTAGAACAAGAAGAGAAAGAGTTATTAAATGGTAGAGATTCATCAACGAAGTCCAAAAATGGTATGGAATGGATGTATCAGGACGATCCTACAGAGAAAGAGGATTATTTGTTGGGTAAGAAGAAATTAGATACAACTGTGATTCATAAATCTGAACCTGAACCAGAAGTTGACAACAGTACAAATTTCAAAAAGAAAACAAATAAGCCTGATTCCGTATATGCTAAGGACGATCCAATGGCGATGTTTAGTAGGAAAAAAACTAATAAAGTTAATAAAGTTAATAAAGTGGTGAAACAGGTACCGAACCTAACTAATATGCATAAAACTACCACCGTTAATAAATATCATACCAAACAACAATCAAAACCTCAAAAAGAAGTAAAAACCGACTTGAAAAGACGTATCCAAGAAGAACTAGATTATTGAATATTTTACAAAATTATGCATAGGATCCTGTTCTTTTTAAGGGAAAAAAGAAAAATAATTAAATATTCTGATTATTTATACATGTTACATTACTCTACTTTTCTTCTCTTCTTTTCAGAGCCTTCATCTTGTTCTAATTCATCACCAAGGTCAAGCGGTTCTTCACTACTATTATCCTCTGAGTCTTCGTCTTCTTCATCTTCAAGGTCTCTCTGGGCCTCGGTATAATATTTAACACAGTAAGGGTACAAGTCTTCACTGAATAAAGTAGCCAATGAATCACCATGTGGAAATTCCTTTCCCGGTTTACGGCCGGTCCATTTAAACCAACCAAACAATGATTTCATACCTTGACGGTAGTTTTTCTTACCTTCTTTACTACGTTTATCAGTGATTAATGATGGGTTTATATTGTTATAGCTTAGGGGCCATTCAATTTCTGTTGATTCGCTAACTAGCTGCTCATCCTCTAATACATCATCTTCGTCTTCATCTTTGTCATTTCCTTGCTCCTTCTTAATAAGACGGAATGTCTTTTTCACTGTCTGTGCTTTAAAATCACCTTTAATTTCACCAAATTCAATGGTTAATCTGAAGTCACCGATCGAGTATTCCTTTGCATCTTCGAGAACCAACCAGTCAACTTTAACCTTCTTAATGGCATCGATATACTTGAAATCGGAAGCTCTCACATAGTCAGCAAAATTTGTATGTTGCGATAGGACAATCTTCCAAAATTCAGGAATAGCATCAATGATTTTGTCTCTTCTCTCAATCATAGGTTGCATTTTTTTCATTCTGTAGAGCTCAATTTCATCTTCAACTTTGGCAACATCGGCCTCATAATCAGCCAAATCCGAGAAGGCCTTCGATATAGCTTCCTTTTCACTCATTTAATTATCGTTTTTATTATGTAACACTAAAGCAATTGGTACTATAAGCCAATATTTATGAACAACATTAAATAATGCTCATCGACTTCATCTTTTCCATAAGCTTTTTTTCTTAACTTTTCAATTTTTTTCCTCATCGCGTAATGCACGATTTGTTTTTATATAAAATCTATTCAATTAACATACATTAAAAGACCATTTCCTATTTCTATATTATATTTAGAGAAAAACAGCATTTTAAGGATTTATATTAAGATTAGGTCATTAGTTACATCGACTTTTGAGTCTTTTTTGTGGGTGAATGAGATAATACGTATGAGAGTTTTGGTATTTATGCAATTGGACCAAAGAATTCCTCATGTAATTTCTTTTGTTGTTCCCATTGTTTCTTCAACTTTTTGGTCATACTCTTAGTAACGTCATTACCATCCTTGTCCTTTGTTGGAAGACCCTGTTCATCCCACGCACTGTATTGTTCGGTCTTGAACATTTCTAGTGGAGATACCTTCGCCTTTTCCTTTCTTTCGTTCTCCTTGGCCTCCTTTTGTTTCTGTTGTTCTAACTTCTTCTTCTTCTTCTCCTCTTCTCTTTGTAATTTCTCTGCGTTGGCCTTAACAATCTCTTGCTTTTCGTGTTCACTCAGAAACTTGATAAGAGCATGTTGCCCGTTTCTGTCATCTAGGGATATGTTCAGGTTCAATAAATCCTGATCTCTGATGTTATCAGTCAATTTTAGATATTCTTGTGGTTGCGCCTTGGAAATAGCCATCGAACGGACTTGGTCTCTGAAGGTAGACAGACATTTAACATATGGCATAGCAATATCTTCTACAGAGCCTGATCCACCTTCGGAGCTTTCACCAGAGGCTTGTCCAACCCATCCCAGACCATCAGGACGAGCAGGGAAACCAACAACATCTAAAATCTTAGTAACATATTTACAGATGCTAACAACAGGTTCGATCTTCAAATCAGCACCAACAGCGGAAATATATGTGTTAGTGGTACTAACCAAATCAGATAGTACCTTTAGAGCTTGACCAGTGGATAAGTTATCACAGAAAGCTAAGTGAACCTTTTCTTGAGCTTGTTTGAAATCTTCTAGTAATTGCTTTTCGAGGTTTGTTAATTTCTTAGAAATAGTGATGTTGTTGTCAAGTAAACTGACCTTATAATCATTATAATGGGCTCTAACATTAGAGAAGAAATTGTTCATGGATGTTTCATAAGATCTAACTTCATGGATCAAACTCTCTTTGAAATCCAATTGATTGTTCCATGGAACAGAGGCGAATGCCAATCTTAATTGACGAGCATTGTAAGTTTTCAGGGCTTCCTGGATGGTGATAAAGTTCTTCAAAGACTTTGACATTTTTTGACCCTCAATGTGTAAATGACCGGTATGTAGGAAGTAGTTGATCCATTGTTTGTTATCGTACTTGGCTTCAGATTGAGCTAATTCGTTATCATGGTGAGGGAAGGCCAAATCAATACCACCTGAGTGAATATCGATATTAGAACCTAATATATCCGAAGCCATGACGGAACATTCAATGTGCCAGCCAGGTCTACCTTTACCCCAAGGAGAATCCCAAGCAGGCTCACCAGGTTTACTACCCTTCCAAAGGGCAAAATCATTGGCAGACTTCTTACCACCACTGTTGAAGTTAGACAAAGAACCCTCACCGTCATTAATAAGATCCAGTTTACCTTTGTTCCAAGGTTGACACTTTGCATAGTCGTGATTTTCAGAGCCATCAAATGCGACAGTGTCAAAGTACACAGAACCGTCTGGAGTGGCATAAGCGTAGCCATTCTTGATAATATCCTCAACGAACTTAACAATTTCAGGAACATACTCGGAGACTCTGGTGGTAACATCAGGTGGTAAGACATTCAATTCAGCCATATCATCATTATATTTCTTCTCCCAGAAAGCTGGTAGCTTTCTAAATATTTCAGGGTCGTTAATGGTGGAACCCAATTCTTTGTCCAGGACAGGAACTAGGACATCCTTCACTAAATCAAAGAATTGTTGTCTAGAAACCGAAGATGGCTCACGTAGCGCCTTGACAGCGTTCTGAGTGCTGGTCAAATGCATTGGAAATTTTGGATCTTTGGCCTTAGCTTCCTCAAAGTTGATCTTGGAAACAGCTTCTTCAAACATATCAATCTTATTGATCTCGACACCCACGTTTAGAGTTTCGGCCATATTTTTGTTGATGTATGTAAATAGAGCCTCTTGACACTTGGTAACAATTGCATCATTTTGCTTCAAAGGTTCTTGTGATTCGTTCTCGCGTACAAATTCCTGGAACAAATGGTCCTGTCTTGCCCTTATAATAATCTTATCGTCAATATCAGTAACATTTTGCACAAACTGAATATCGTAACCGAAATAGTTACTCATAATCCTCCTGTTGATATCAATGGCAACATAGTTTCTGGCATGACCCATGTGAGACGCATCATAGACAGTAGGACCACAAGAATACCAACTAACACTCTTGGTACCGCTGCTTGGAACAAATACCTCCTTGTTTCTAGTCAAAGTGTTGTATAATTTCAATACTGGGGCAGCACTACCATTTTCTTTCACTTGAGCAGGGTTAATCCACTTTGGCTGAACAACTTTACTTGTAGACATCCTTCTTAACGCCTTGAGCATATGATTCAGTAAGAGCTAGGCCAATTGAAAGAGATTCTTATGTCTCACTCTCAATATTTTTGTTACCTTTATGATGAAAACCAAATCAAAGAAAATTTCTGGGACTTCTTCGCCCTTGCAGGAAAGCCATTTTCGCTGAAAAATTTTTTTTTTCAACCTGAAAAAATAAAAAAAATTTTTTTTTTTTGCGATGAGCTCATCGCAACTAAATTTAGGCAATATTTGAAAACAATTGCCTAAGTATTGTGATATCAATCCACTTTTATTGTTCTTCTGTGAGATTAAGTGGGAAACGAGAGCAATGTGTGCTAAGAGAAGTATTGAAGTTAGTGTTGAAGAGGGTCCATCTGTGGTGGTGTCCAATTTTTTTAAAGGTGTAAGTGTTCCATCAGAAACTGAATTTCAGCTTTATAAAAAGCGTAAGCACGATGAGTATGTTCTACATGGTGAAAACTCAAGGTTAGAATACGATGGTGAGAGTGATCCATTGGCTGGCTCTGCTAGCCAGTATGTGGTCGGTGTTTATGATAAAGAAAGTGACAAGATCCAGCTGTACAAAGCCCCAGTGGTGACTTCAAAGATTATTCCTAAGTCTACCAAGGCTCTAAAGGGTCCTGAGATTAAGAGTAAAGGTGATGTTAGATTTGCTGCTATGCGTAACGCCTTGGGTGAAGCATTCGGTACTAAGAAGGCCAAGAAGGCTATTGCTGATTTGGAACGTAACCGTATTGATTCAGACAAACTTACCGATGTTGCTGTGGATATTGTTGATACTGTGAAGACTGCATCTCGTGATCTACCTACCAGAGCTGAGTTGCAAGAGAATGTGTCTGCCAGTAATAGACCTACACCTGTGGCCAATGTTGATGCTACAGATGTTGAGCAAATTTACCCAGTGGACAGTATTATCCCAAAGAAGGAGCTACAATTTATTCGTGTTGGTCCAATCTTGAAGGAGCAAGACAAAGAAGCCAAGTTGGAATTATTCCCATACACTGGTTCCAAGTACGTTGCCAAGAAGTTGGACATCTTTACCCAGGCATCCCAGATGGAAAAGCTTCAATTGCTATATTACCTATCACTGCTGCTAGGTGTATATGAGAACAGAAGGGTCAGCAACAAGCAAAAACTATTGGAGAGACTTAACACACCACCAGAAATTTTGGTCGATGGTATCCTAGAAAGATTCACCGTGCTAAGAGGTGGTCAATTTGGTAAGTCCAAGAACCGTTCTTACTTCATCGATCCACAAAACGAAGATAAACTGCTATGTTTCATCCTTGCCATTGTCCTTCACTTGGACAACTTCCTAGTGGAAATCTCCCCATTGGCGCAAGAGCTAGGTCTAAAACCATCCAGAATAGTAAACCTGTTTAGAATTCTCGGGGCTGTTGTCAAGGGTGCTACCGTCGCGCAAGCTGAGGCATTTGGTATTCCAAAGAGTGCTGCTGCTACTTACAAGATCGCATCTCTAAAGGTTCCATTTAAACTACCTGAAATGACTAGAAGAGGTAGGGCAGCAAGACGTTAAAGAGAGAGAGAGAGATAAATGTTCAGGAAATAAAAAAGAATATTAACGAATAAAAACTGTATACTATAAGGCATTAAATTAAATTATTTCATTTTTTTACCTCCCTGTTATTTTTATTATTAACTATAAATAAAATATTAAATATTTCATCTGGAAAATTCAATAATATAAAACACAATAATAAATAAAACAAATTCTTAAAGTTAGAAATTTATCGCTTTTGTTGCTGTTAACGAGAAATGAAAAGTACTCTAAGAATGTTAATACTGATTGCTAGATACTAGACATCCCGTTCATGGAAGATCTGTAACACAGTCGAATAAAAACTTCTTTAATGGTATTACTTCCCGTTGGTATAGGCATTGATTTGGGATCAAGTGCAGTGCGTGTGGGAATATTTGATTATGACAATGATCACTTAATAAACACAGCAAGTCATTCAGTTCCATATAAAAGGTTGGTTGGCAATGATTGGGAATACACTCAGAGCACTACTGATATAGTTAATGGTATAGAGGAATGTTTGAAACAATTAAAGGTTGGGAATTTTACAATTAAATGTTGTGGTGTCGCAGCTACATGCTCAATGGCTGTATTTCGTAAAAGTTCCAATGACAGCTTAATTCCGTATCCAGATAATAATAATAATGTGATCTTTTGGATGGATTCTACAGCAAAGGAGGAGTCCATTCTATTAAATAAGAAAGTTGATACTACGATAAAAAATCATCTTGGGGGAGCTTTTATACCTGAGATGGGTGTTCCAAAACTATTAAAACTAATGAAAATTGCTGCATGTGATAAGACTGTAGCTGATGGTGAATTGGTGGCATTCGATCTACATAAGTATATTATACGAGCTATTGCAGTTAAATACAACTGGAGTTATGAATTGTCTCAAAGTAAACCTAATAGAAATGAAATTGGAATTGATGGTGAAATTGGAGGGTGGTCTCCTCAATTCTATAATAGTTTATTGACACTTTTACCCAGTGATTATGAAAAAAAAAATATTAAGATAAATGACTCCTCATGTGAAATGCAGTCGTCAAGAGGAGCGGAAGTTACATTAACTAGCTCTATTGATAGCTATGCCAGTTGGTACTCGGTCATTTCAGAAAACCCATTCAACACATTATTTATGGTTGCTGGTACATCTACATGTTATATGTATAGTCTACCAACTCACCAATCGACATTTAAAGGTGTATGGGGACCTTTCACAGATGTAGTACCTGGAAAACCAACTTATGAATGCTACTCTGGTGGGTTCTCCTGTACTGGAAAACTTTTAGAACATTTGTTTTTAACACACCCTGCCGCCATTGCGCTTCGAAATAAGAATCAAGTAGATTTGATTGACATGATCGAAAATAGAATTGTTGAAATTGAGGAAAGTAAAAAATGCTCTATACATTGGCTGACCAAACATTTACATTATTATGGAGATTTAGAAGGAAATAGGACACCATATGGTGATCCATCCCTAAGAGGTATGTTCTTTGGGGAGTCTACAGACTACTCTTTTGATAATTTAGTCTATAGATACATTATCATCTTAGAATTTCTAGCCTTCCAAACAAAACTGGTTGTCGATACGTTATTATCCAATGTTAAGAAGTTAAAGGATACAATGCCATATTTCATAATTGCTGGAAGTCAGGCTAAAAATAGTCGTTTACTGTCTTTGGTGAGTACTATCAATAATAACGTTGTTATAAGGAAACCTAGTGGTAATGTAAGTCTTATGGGTGTTTATGGGATGTACAAAATATCAAAGCAGCTCAAAAACAATTATTCATGTGATGTATCTTCTTATCCAACTAAAGGTATTGTTTCTATTGATTGTTATAATAACAATAGTTATTTGAAAACTTTGCTTTTACAAAAATATGATATCACTAAAGATATGGTGAATGTCCAACTAAAATATAGGCATTTAATTGATTCTATAAATGATGAGAATACATAATAAAATTATTATCTGTTACTCCGTTACTTTTGCAATATCGACCCATTCGATCAGAGATTTCAATCTATCATCTCTTTTAACCCTGAAAAAGTGATCTGTGAACTGTGCAGCATTCATATGATTCAAGAATTTCTCATCATGTGTAATGACTATCAACTGAAAGTTCTTTTGATGTTTCCGGAACTCTATGATGTTATGTAAAGACTTTGCTAAACTTTCAATATTCTCTTCATCCAAATTGGTTGTTGGTTCATCTAATGCAATAACACCACAATTTATACCGAAGGTCTCAGAAAGCGCTAATCGAATAATAATTGATGCCAGGACTTTCTGGCCAGCAGAACATCTACCACGCATGTCAAGTTCAGCGTCCTGCTTGAACATAACGACTCTATAATTATAAGATTTACCCTTCGTGGATGTCCCAACTTCATCAGAACATATTTTTATGGTATCTATATCAGTTCCTGTATACGTTCTTTTCCAGAGTTCATCGATTATTCTGTTAATATCCTCCATTTTCAAACTGTGATACTTCATAATAGCACTATCTAGTGCTTTTGAATAAGTATCTATGTCATCATTTGCAAAGGATCTTGCCTGTAATTCAACCCATTCTTTTTGGTATTTATCATCGATATCTTTGTAATCAGTTCTCAATTGCTGTGTTAATGTATCGATTTGGTTTTGTAGTTGTTTGATTTCACCCAGTTTTCCGGCATTTTGAGCACTCAATCTTTCATATTGGGTTCTGAGTTTGGCCGACTCTTCTTGGTATTTATCTCTTTCGGCTTCGGCATTCTGTTTTTTCAGTTCTTCTAATTCTTGGTTAATTTGGACCAATTGCTCTTTCAGTTCAATAAATTCAATATTTTGTACTAGATTTCTTTTTTCACTTGTCGAATCATGAAGCTTTTGAAATTCTTTATTGTATAGTAAGTTTTGAGTTTCGATCTCATTCTTTAAGGAATGAATTTGTTCATTAATCAATCGCAAATCCTGATCGCATTTAATTAATCTTTCACTGTCGGTTGATGAGAAGCTAGATAATTGACGGAAAATATCGTTGATCTGATTATATTGACTCATAAACTGTTGTAGCTCTAGGTATTTTCTTTGTTCTTGGGATTCAATATCCAGTATAATGGTTCTTCTCTCTTCCTGTTTCTTTTCCACTTCACTTTGTAGTTTTTCTATATTCTCGGTATATTTTGTAATATATTCATGGTTTTTCCTAATTTGTTCGTCATTTTTTTGAATTAGGCTCTCTAAGTTTTGTTGAAATAGGGCTTTTTGTTCCAAATCGGTAACCTTTCTTGTTCCCACTCGGATTTTCTCGATAAGATCATTGTTAGTTACTCGTATTTCTTCTCTTTCTTTTTGGAGGGCTTCTATTTCTTTTCTGCCATCCCATATGTTTTGCCTTAAGAGTTTCTTCTGTTCCTGTAGCTTCTCAATAGAAATATCTTTCTTGTCACCCTGCATGATTTCTTTTAACGTCTTATCTAAGTTTTTCTTCTCGGTTTGTAGTTGCTCAATCTCATTAAATAAATATTCCAATTTATCTAATTTTGGCTTGATATTAGTTTCATAATACTCGCGCTCTTCTTTCAATTTCTTACCTTTCTCATCTACATTGTTTAACTTTTTTAAACATTCGTCAAAATTCTCCCTTAATTCTTCAATCTTTTGTGTAATACTAGTTTTGTTCTCTATCAATTGGTTATAAGTATAGATATCCTTTTCTAAATCTCTCAAAATATCCAGATATTCTTTTTCTTCTTTCACGGTTTTTTGAAGAGATAACTCAAACTCAGTGTCAGTCTTGGCCTTCAGTTCGGCCAAAATTTTACCTCTAAATTTGGTGTCCTCAAATTTTCTAGAACATAGGTAACAGCAGTCTTTCTCCTTTGCAACTTCTAAGGCCTTTCTATTGAATTCTAAAGTGGTTTGATGCATTTTCAAGTTTTCTAAGGCATTCTTATACGAAACCTCAGTCTCCATTAGAACATCGTCATAGTCTTCAATGGTACAATCTTCAGGCATTCTATTGTTTATACTATTCAGTAGAGCTTCTTCTTTGGAATTTAATTCTGCAAGTTTTTTTGTATTACCATCTAGCTCATATTTTCGCTCGGTATATTCTTTAGTAGATTCATTATGGTCTTGGATATTAAGTGCGATTTGTTTTTGTAAATTAATGAAGTGAGTCTTAAAATCTAAACACAGGTTTTGATCAGATGACAGATTCCACTTTTTAAATAAGATATTATTGATCAACTCGGACTTTAAACTGTCACAATTTGCAGACTTTTCATCGATATTAGTGCTGATAAAAGTTATTCTTGTTACTAAATCACTCTGCTTGGAAAGTTCAGTAATTGTATCTTCGATATTTTGTAATGAATCTTCGTTATTAGATAGATCTTTGGTCTTATCAGTGATGGTTGTGTTCAAGTCTGAGAGGTTGTTACTTGCCTCAAAATTTTGTAAATTTTCATTCATAGCATTTAGATTTGATTTTTCTTTTTTTAATAGGCTTTCTAATTCATTTGGCTCGTAATGAAATTTTTTCCTCATTTCTTCGTTCTCTTCTTTGAACTTTTTGATATCATCATTCAAATATACAAGTTTTTCCCGTTCCGACTCCAACTTTAGTTGAGCTTCTTGTAGTTCACCTTGGAATATATTTTTTTTGTCATTATTAGATTTTTGGAAAGCAGTGAACTCATCTTCAATCTTTTTCCTTTCTTCGCTGATGTTTTCCATGGTTATTGATTCGTTTGACCCCACATTGGTAGAATAAGTCTCACCAAATTTGAGTACTAATTCGTTAAATTTTTCCTTATTTGATTCATATTGCGTCTTTTTTGACTTCAATTCCCCTTGTTTCAGTAGTAAGTCCTGAGATTGCTCTTGAAGTTCATCTAAAGTTTTCTGGTTGGATCTCAGCTTTTCTTGTATCATGTTCACCTCGGTTTCTTTCTTATCCAAAGTTGTAGAGAAATTAGTCAATATTTCTTGAATTTCTTCTTTTGGAATGGACAACAGATCGATGGTATTTGTCAAACGTTCCAATTGGTTCGAAAAATTTTCCTTGTTAGTGTCTAAGTTGTCCATACGTGACAATACCTTTTGGAAATTTTGATTAGACTTGAATAATTTATCGAGTTTATCATTGATCTCTTCAAGTTCATTTTCTACTGAGCTAACCTGATTATTATAATCATCAATCTTCTCATGCAGTTGTTTCATTCTTAACTTTGTAGCTCTAGATCTGTCTCTATCAATTCTCAGGTGTTCTACCGACTGTGTCAGTAGTTTAATATTTATAGCCATATCCTTCTTTATAGTTTTCAAATTGTCCAATGCCTTCGTGAACTTCATGGCCTGGAAAATTTCATCAAACTTCTTCTTCAAGTTTGATGGCTCACTTAAGGGCCACAGACTATCCTCCTGGTGACAAAAGATCACATATTCAAGGATGGCTTTCGGCACACCTAGATATAACGGAACTTGAGAATCCAAATCTGCCGATCTTGTACTCAGCGTAGTTCTGTCGTTGTTCTTATTGATTGCGACTAATTGACCCTCCAGGGTCTTGAATGTGGTAGTTGTTCTCTTCGCCAATAGCTGGATATTACGTGTAACAATCATAGTCAGGCCATTGGTGCTTGTAAACGCCAGCTTCACTTGAGCTCTAACATCTTTCTCACCGGTAATCTTGGGGTCATGTACAAACACACCACCTTTACTGTTCGGTGGCAGGTCACCGGTGGTCGCATATTTCAAACATTCAATTATAGTAGTCTTACCAGACCCATTAGTTCCCACAATCAAAGTCAAAGGTTTACCAAACTCAATAGTCTCCCTATCATTAGAATCAAACGACCGAATACCCTGAATAGATAGCTTATAGATCGCACTCATCTGTGCTTCTTTTTACAGTTTGTTCAGTGATAGTGTCACACTAGCAGCAACAAATAATTATTCAACTTTTTAAATATGGAGCTCATCGCAATTTCTTTAAAGCTAATTTTTTACCAAGTACGATATTGAAAAGTTAGGGCAAAAAAGTTAACATAGAACAAATTGATATAAATGTAGTAATGTTAAGAAAGAAAAGAGATGCCAAATATTTGTCTATACTACAAATATATATATATATATATTAAATTATATTTTACAAAAGTGTATATCATGTGACCATGGTCACATGATATAACGTACATCCTGCTAACACCATGTGATGTTTACGTATATAATATTAATACACGTGCAGTCACTAGTTACGAAGAGTTGGATGGTAAAGAGAGAAATGACGGAGAAGACGAGAAGAGAGAGCAAAAGGGGATTTACCCTGTGAATCCTTTGCAGTAAAAAAAAAAATGGGAAAAGTGCCGCGGTGTGAGAGAAATTCAGGAAGAGAAAGAAAAAATTTTTTATTTTTTGTCTGTGCACAAGGTGCTCAAAGGAAAAAAAAAATTATATAAACACTGAAATTTTAATTGATAGGGCTTCTCTCTCAAAAAATTTTACCTCCCCTTTAAAAAGAGGAAAACTTATTAAAGGGGATAAGATTTTACTATAAAGGATTAACCCATAAAAGAATAAAACGATATTGTTATCTTGTAGTACAAGGAAATTATAGAACTAAAAAAAATCAAGAGATAACAAATAAAAAGAACGGAATTTAAGAAAACAAAAAAAAAAAAAAATGAGTGAGGAAACTTCTGATCACCAGGCTTTTGTAGAAACCTTGGACTCATTTAGAGAGCTTAAAACGGGTATTTCGGGCTCACGTATTAAAAAGCTGACGACGTATGCACTTGAACACGTTGATGCTGAAGATGTACTTATCTCACAAATTATAAACTATTCTAGGACTTGTGAGGACACTCATAAGTTGGGTTCTTTGTATATCATAGACTCTATCGGTAGAGCGTACTTGGATGAGGCTAGAACTGAGAACCAGCAAGTAAAAGATACTGCGGCGGCAGGGACCGCTGCACATGCTGTGTATTCCCTTGGCCAAGTTATCCATGAACTGCTGACTGATGCCTTGGAGAAGAGTAGCCAGGACCACAGAGACAAGATACGTCTTTTGATGGATATCTGGGACAGATCAGCATTGTTCCACAAGGGCGACTTGAACTCCGTGAGAGGTAAGTTCTTCTCTGTGGGTAACGAGCCATCCAGTGCTAAAGTTGACCAGGCAGGTGTTATGCCTTCTGATGCCTCCGAGAGAGCTGATTATATCTTACAGAATTTGAAACCTGTTCCAGTGGTTCCTAACGTCAAGATACCGCAAAACCTGTTTGCCAATGACGAGTTGGCCCAAAAGGCTGCATTATACGATCTACTATCAAATATTCAAAGACAATACAACACTGACCCAAGTTTGCAGATTGATCCAGCTGAGAAGCCTGGTAATCACACCAATAGTAATAACAAACAAACTACTGAACCTCAAAGACCACAACGCCATGTGGTTACTGAGTATGGTAGCAGACGTGACCGTGAACGTGAACGTGAAAAGGGTGGCAGGAGAAATAGATCTCGCTCTCCAAGAAGAGATACCATGAACCATGCTCACCCTGGCGGCTCACGTTTCCAAAACACACCACCAAATAATACAAGCGGTTACAATATGGGTAAGCCAAATACTAACTTCGGTATAAATAACCACCATTTGTACCCTGATGAAAAGAACGTTCCTGCAAACCCACATTACAGACCTAAGATGGTAAGCTATGATCCATCAGTACCTCCGGATCACATCAAGGTCTTCAGTCGTACTCTTTTTTTGGGTGGTGTTCCAATGAACATGAAAGAGTGGGATATTGCAAATGTTCTTAGACCATATGCTGAGGTTCAAAGCGTCATACTTAATAACGCTAGAAAACATGCATTTGTAAAAGTATACTCTAGACAAGAAGCGGAAAATGCTTTGTTGAACTTCAACAAGGATGGCTCACTGCCATTGAGAACTAGATGGGGTGTCGGCTTTGGTCCTAGAGACTGTTGTGACTACCAACATGGTTTTAGTATTATTCCACTTCAAAGACTAACAGATGCAGACAAAAAATGGTCATTAAATGCCCAATGGGGTGGTACCGGTGGTCAGCCATTGAATAATGGTATCACATTTGAAGAACCTGATATTGTTGTAGGTGAGGGTGTCTCTTCTAAAGCTATTTCTCAAAAGATGCCAACTGATTCTGGCAGAAATGGACCAAGGTCTAATAAAGCCAAAAATGCTCCACCACAATACGGACCACCACAAGGTGCTGTTATCTCACCAAATGCAGGATATGCAAACATGCAATACCCGCCACAACCTCAACCAATGGGCAATTATGGTCAGCCTATGATGCCGCAACAGCCAATGGCACCATATCCACCAGCACAACCACCCATGGGTGTACCTCCTCAAACGCCTCAACAGCAACAACAACAACAATCATCATCATCCAATTTTGATCCAACCGCACAATTGAATTCTCTGATGAATATTTTGAATCAACAACAACAGTAAATGCATATTTTTTTTTCTTTTCGAAGTTAGGGTTGATAATATTATAGATGAACGGTAGTAATGGGTTTTTTGGCCCTCTTTTTTTAATACGTAGAAAGAAGATTCACTCTTCTTATATCCTCATCATTTTTTTTTGTCTCTTTTTTAGTATCTACTATTGTAATATTGTTATAATACTCCAATCAGAAAGATTGGTGACTAACCGGAGTTACCTTCTTTTCTTGGTGTTAGTTGTACATTAAAATACGTAAGGCATATTGGCATGGCTTATCAAATGGCTTCAAAAAACCATCTTATGTCATTCTCTATCTTAAAAGTGTTTTTAAAAAACAAGAAAGAAAGCGTTAAGGCACGTTACAATTTGTATTTAATTTGTCAAACTTTTTGACTATCCAATAAAGTAACTTTTGGAAAAAAATGTAAGCACTATTTGATAATTCAAATTCTAATTGAATCGTAACCGAACTAAACTGTTATTACTACATTGTGTTTGTTATCATTATTTACGAAGTTTCAAGGGCTTTCGCTCTCTCTTTTTTCGATTACTCGAGGCCCATTAAAAGAAATTGAACATTTTAAATTCCAATTCTGTGATCAAGAATTGTATTTAATAAAGAAACCAACCAATACTCATATTCAAATCTTGTTTCTTCTTGAACTGGTGAAGATAAAATAGCAGCTCATTAGTTTTAAAGGGGGCGAACAAGTCAAGGCAGCAATAGAAGGAGGGAAGATTTATTATTATGATTGGTGTAAGAGGACTAGCGACGGCTGCTAAAGCAGCTAGTAATCCTGCAATCCGAGTAGGTATGGTATTATCTAGAGTACCAATATTGAGTCCGGAATTGACCGAAATGGAAAAGAAATACTATAAATATATGTCTGAGTTGGAACGCAGATTAATGTGGACCTTTCCTGCTTATTTCTATTTCAAGAAAGGTACTTTGTCTGAGCACAGATTCTATGCAGCACAACGTGGTCCAATCAGTAAACAAGAAGGTGTATGGTTCCCAAAGGGTCTTCCAGATATCAAACACGGTAGAGAGAGATCTAGAAAACAAGAAATTGTCCTACCAAAAACCAAAAGCGGACAACAAGAAGGTGCGAATGAGGGAGACGACATTTCAAGACCAATTGCACCAAATAGCATAATAACAGAAGCAGATAAATCAGGTGAAATCAGCAGTCTAGAAAGACAACTAAGAAGAACATTATATTTGTTAGTTAAGGATAAGAAAGGTAGTTGGAAATTCCCTAATTTTGAATTAGGTGAAGAAAAATCTCTACATGATGCAGCAGAAAGAGGTCTAAGAGAAGTAGGAGGAGATAATATAAATACTTGGACAGTATCAAGAACTCCAGCTGCTGTCCTTAAAAATGGAGAAAAGGATCTTGAGTTTCTGATCAAATCTCATATATTAATGGGCCAATTTGAAATAAAGGACAAAAGATCAATTTCTGAATATGCTTGGTTAACTAAGGACGAAATAAAAGAAAAGGTAGATAAAGACTACTACAAGAACACAGGTTTTTTACTTTCTGATATTTGAAAGAGATGTTTCCATAATGATACTAAGAGCAGTTAAGAAAATGATCAATCAAGTTTTAAATGATATAAAATGAGCATGTTCCCTCTGTAAATATGATAAGGGGTTCTTCCATAAAGGAACACTTAAATTTGAAATTCAAAATTGCTATTAGTTATGAAAGTCTATATAAATATTTTAAATTCGTAAACTGTAAATAACATAATCATCACATCCACTAATTTTTTGTAATTATTACTTTATTCCTTTTGACTAGCGCCTCTTAGAGATATTGCCTTGAAAACGTTTTTGACGTTCTCTACGAGGTAATCTCGAAGGTGGTTTCTCAGATACCGGTTTTCTATCTCTTCGTTTCCCGCTTAGCTTACTTGATGGCTTTGGCTCCTTATGTTTGTGACCGTCAAATCCCCATATAGATAATAAATTCATCTTCCCTGAGCCAAAATAATGCTTCTGTAAAGTGTCGTTCTTACCGGATAATAGAAACATTGTCTTATCTGGGAAGAACTTAATAACTGGCTCTGAGTTTAGTTCCTTCTTTGTAGATTCATAGATTATTTTACCTGTCGTGACGTCGCAGAAACAAGAAAGATTATCATTCAAACAAATACCCAGTATTTTTCCCATATGGCATATATCGAGTGAAATAACACTGCTGTCCAGTCCTGCTATTTCTTTTATACAAATGAATGTTTTCAAGTCCCATATATTACAGGATCCATCCATACCACCACTTACCAGAAATCTCCCAAGAGGGTCTATTTTCAGGCAAGATACGGAGGATCTATGCCCCGGCACTTGCAAAAGAGTGTGTACAGTATTTTCATTTTCATTAACAGTTAAAACTAGCAAATTACCTGATTTTGTTCCTATAATAATATTGGCACCAGAATTATCCCAAGTTACTGAATAAACACTGTCATTTTCAATAATATCAGATAAATCCACAGTTGCAATCAGATTAAACTCGTCTTTAATGCTGTATAAGTATAGTGACTCCGATTTTGTCACTGCCAACACATATCTACCCTGAGGATCAAATAGAGCTTTAAACACCTTGGTTCTGTGACCTACTGTAACATTTCTAACTTTTGAAGCTGTTTTCTTCGATTCATCATACTCCCATATGTTAATTTCATTGGAATTACTAGCAGTAACAAGCTGCGTTATTTCTAATGGATTCCATGAGACCGATGTAACTATTTTCTCACTACCACAAGCATCTTTGATATGTATCATTTTACCTGGAATGAAAGTAGCAGATATCGAGGGCCATATGGTCAAGGATCCATCAATTCTACTATAGGCAACCGCGTGTCCCGCAGGATGGAACTCAATGGATAATATCTCATCGGGCGTCAATTGGCTTGAAAACCGCGATTGCTTCCGTGTAACTACATGTTTATATCTCTCATCTTCTATTGAGTCCACATGGTTATCAGCAAAGGCATTCTCTAAAAACCTTACAGCAACTTCGTTTGCCACGGCAGTATCCATAACCTTACGTTTCAGTATATCAGAGAAATCTTTTTTAGGTTTGTTAGCACTCATCGACATGGTTAATTTGGTTGATTGATGTTGTATTATCTTGTTTTCAATTCACAATAGCTCTCCCTCCCCCAAAATAGAAAAAAAATTCATGATTTGGTGAAACTTTTTATTTTTCTTTCTTCAACCGATGAGACGATGCCTATTTAAACTTTTCAATAATTTGAAGGAATTTTAATTTTTTTAAAAATGAGTTTATATACAAGATTATTATATCCTTAAAATGATTATTATCCACTAACACCAATTGATTTCTATACTAAAATACAACCCATTGCAGGACTCTCGTTAGCCGCGTTCCCTTCCCAGCTCTAAATTTCATAATGATGACCAAGGTACACGATCATCATGAGGCGATGGATCAATTGTTAAAACGAAGTGGTGAGTTCTCATCTAGTGACGACGACTCTTCGAGTGACGACAATTCGGATGATGTTAATTTGTTTAACGAAGATAACCTTCAAGGTGCTGGCGTTAATAAGGACCCTGTGGGTACAGAAAATAAAGGTATAAAAAGACGACGTCAGGGTGACAATAGTGATGAAGATAGTGATGACGACTTCTTCTCGTTGTCACAAACAATCCAACTCGATGAGATTAACGATACAGTGAAGTTGTACAAGGATACACAGCAGTTATTAAATGAAGTGAATAATAATTCCGAGACGCTGGAGTTACCACCATTACTGAAAAGAGTAAGGAATCAAGAAGAAGAAGAAGAAGAAGAACTGCCCGTTAATGAAAGCGATGAGCTTGAAGATGCTCAGCAAGAATTTCGAAGTAAATACCCACATTTGCATATCCCATACAGTGATGAATTAGCCGAGGTCACCGAGCCGTACATGGATACAGTACTATCTATATTAGATGGCACGCAGGGGTCACAGTACTACAGCAGAGCCAAAGCCGTAGCGCAGAAATCAACCAAGCCTTTCATCTCCGTAGAAGAGTTCCGGTCTCTCAATCTGGTAGAGTTTACTGCAGGTTACTTCGGTCTACGAAGACAATTGAAACTGGGCACACTAATATACGAAAGATACAAGGACCTGCTATTGAAATCTAAGTCACCAAGGATACAGTGGTGGGGCGCCATTGACTTCTCGAACTATGTCCTAGCACCCGAGGTACTGACATCCATGGTACTCGACACCTGTCGTGGTAAGAGATCCTTGAAAATTCATGAAAGAGAGGACGTATACACCTTATTTGATGAAACTGCACAATACGGCCAAGATATAACAGACAAAGAACCCCTGGAATCATGGGAAGTGAAAGTAAAAAAAGCCAAGAAGAGAAAGAACAGAAAGAAACACTAATATAATACTACATGTGACCACAATTGAACATATTACTGATAACGGATATCATGTGATCTAAAAATCACCGATAACGTCTTAGTTCACCTTTACCCGGAAATGATTATATTCAACGACCCAGAGACGGAGAGAGTCAGGAAAACGCAGGCAGAAAAAAAAAAAAAAACGTTGCTGCTGCTCGGAAAATTTTTTTGAAATTTTTTTGAATTTTTTCAAATTTTGAAAAAAAAAAATTTTTTCCCACCCAGCGAAAAAAATTTTTTTTTTTAAATTTTTTTTTTCACTCGCTTTCTACAGCGATTCTGTGGTGCTCTCTCCAAAGTAAGAGAGAGCTAATGAATTATTGATGGGAAGCAACGATCTGATGCATTGTAGGAAAGAAAGAACAGCGTAATACACTTTCTTTTTTTTTATATCCCCGTGTTATTGAAATTCAATGTATTAATTTCAATTGTAGATTAATTAAATCTTGGATTCAGTTTTAAAACTTGTTATTCTTATAACGAAAAGAAAGCAAAATAATTAAGAACAATATAATAATGTCTCAAAAAGCCTGTTACGTTTGTGGTAAGATTGGCCATTTGGCTGATGAATGTGATTCTGAAAGACTATGTTACAACTGTAACCAACCAGGTCATGTCCAATCTGAATGTACTATGCCAAGAACTGTTGAGCACAAGCAATGTTACAACTGTGGTGAAACTGGTCATGTCAAGAGTGAGTGTACTGTCCAGAGATGTTTCAACTGTAACCAAACTGGTCACATCTCTAGAGAGTGTCCTGAACCAAGAAAGGGTAGATTCGGTAACCAAGGTGTCTCCTGTTACAAGTGTGGTGGTCCAAACCATGTTGCCAGAGACTGTATGCAAAATGATACCAAGTGTTACTCCTGTGGTAGATTCGGTCACTTGTCTAGAGACTGTCCAAACGGTCCAAACGAGAAGGTTTGTTACAACTGTAAGGAAACTGGTCACATCTCTAGAGAATGTCCAGCTTTGTAAACTCAATTAATAAAATTTGAAAAAAGGTGAAGGGAAAGGGAGAAAAAATAAATATACGAAAGTCGAACTTTCTCTTTTAGTTTTATTTTAAGAAAAACATGGAATATTATAATTATAACAACCACCCTTCCTCTATTTGTATCAATTATTAATGTACTGTATCTATTCCTAAACGAAACAAAGTAATAATAATAAAAATAATAAAAAAAATTCAAAAATAATTAAAATATTAAAAATCTATGTAATCTAAAAAGATTTTTTATGGTTTTAGTGTGCTATTTAATTTTCTTTTTCTATTTGTAACGTATTTTTAACAATAAAGATAATTTCAATCTTTATCTTCAATTATTGGAGAACCTGCCTGGAATAATACCATAGCATTTCCATTCATAATATATTTCTTCTTCATTTTACTTTACCATTTTGTATTGATTTTTATAATGAGGAACTTGTTATAAATATTTTATAAATGTATTCCATTAAGCTTTTTTTTTTAATCGTCTATTTTATAGTTCTTAAATACTATCGTTTCTATACAGTTCATTCGCAAGTTTAACACTCTTACTGCATTCCCTTACGTTATGAACTCTTAAAATGTCTGCACCAAAACCGACACATGAGCTCACCAAGGAACCCGTAGCAAAATCTCTATTCGCAGCGACATTCTCCTTAGTGATAGTTCCAATGAACTTCTTTCTTGATGGTCCCAATAATACAGGCAAGTTTCTGAAATTGACAACTTCATCACCATTTACATAAGTGTACTCCTTCAGTAAAGCAGTTTGTCTAATTAGTTTCAGATTTTGTTTGGCGTTTTTGGCAAATCCAATACCGGGGTCAAGAATAATCTGTGACCTGCGTATCCCACTCTTGATTGCCAATTGATAACGTTCTGCAAGTTCTTTACCAACATTTCTGAGAAGAACAGTACTTTCTGAGCTGTTACGTCTCCCATGAATGAAATGATCACCTTCAACTTCTGAGTATTTAGTCATACTAGTCATATTCGAAATATCACCTCTAATATGAGATAATACATAAGGTACAGAGTGATACTTTGACATGGTTTCAAACATACCTTCATCAAAACTACCTCCAGATATATCATTTATCATATCAGCACCGGCCTTTATAGATTCTTCTGCCACATGCCCTCGGTAAGTGTCTACCGACACAACAATTTTATCCAGTGGTAACTCAGCATCACCCTTAATTGCCTCAATCAATGGAATTACTCTAGATAATTCTTCTTCTTCTGAAACTTGAACAGAATTAGGTCTTGTAGAGCATCCACCTATATCGATAATAATTTGTTCATGAAGGTTAAGGGTATCATTAACCATCTCTTTGATATGTAACAGCTTCTCATTTATGTTATGATATTCCTTGGATCCGTCAGAAAATGAATCTGGGGTCATATTTACAATACCCATAACCAACGTTGGGGAAAGTGTCTTTTTTCTATGAGTTCCCAATATTTCATCATAAATCTTTGCATTCTTGAACTTCATGAATTTCTCCGATTCATGTTCTTTTGCAGGAAGTGGCACTAACTTCCATAGTAGATCTTCTGGATTTTCATTGTCATATAAGTTCTCCAAATGACTAAATACTGGCTCGGTAGAAATTGGATGGATAAATTCTGGGGAAACTAATTCACAAATTGGTTCCAGTACAAACGATCTTTCAAGCATTTTTGCATGTGGAACAATTAAATTGGCATCGTTAACCAGAACATGTTCACCTTTATCATTCAAATAAAATATGATATCCAAATCTATTGTTCTAGGGCCGTTATCGAAATGTTTTACTCTCCCAAGCTTTTGATACTCAATATCTTTACAAAGACCCAATAACTCATGCGGTGTAAGGAGTGTAGATATTTTCACACATCCATTTAGAAAGGGTGATTGGTCTTTGAAGTACATGGGCTCACTCTCGAAATACGAAGATATAGAAAGTAATTTAACACCTTCGGCGCTACTTAACAAATTCAATGCTTTTTGAACATTTTGAACTCTAGGCTCAATGTTTGATCCAAACGCCAAGTATGCGGTATTCCAAGCACCCTTAGTAACTTTGGTATCAGTTGACACTGGCAAATTAAAAGTTTCACTGTCCGGTGTGTGCAGATGTTGGGATGGCTTTATCTTCACAGAAGATTTATTAGCTAATAGCTCACGCGGTGTCCTCACACAACTAACACCAACACCTTCGGTATCTGTAATTGCATTTAATTTGATAACCTTTACTTTAATTGGCAGGTCCATATATTCATGGCCAAAATAAGATTCGTGTGCAATAACAGAACATACTCCCTCAACTAAGGCCTCCACAGTTTTGAAATTGGAGTTCTCCACATAATGTACCACATTATCAATAATACGGTTAACGGGAATATGTGTCTCCGTCTCTCTTGGCCAAGGAATATCGATATCCAAATTCACGAATTGCCTTTGCAACCTTTCAAAAGTAAAGACACCAATGATGGTAAGCATTTTCAAATCATGAATTTTTAAATAATCATAAGGTTCCTGTGGAGCTGCGCTTCGTGATCTATTCACCGTACAAGAAACATTCTCTGAGCGAATATGAGCCGTAGGCACGGTGATGTCCAACTTCAATGACTCAATACCGATCCAGCTATCCATGGCAAATTGTGCAACTTCACGAGCCATGATACCAACACTACTCCATCTTTGTGATACACCAGACATATACTTCGCAATATCCCTCGAAATAACCGCATAATTCAAGGAATACTGTAAATCATCGGTCGCCGATGACTTGGAGAAATCCGTACCCATGTCCAAAGACACTTTGCACCGTTGCGCAATCGGCTGGCCCCACCGATCTGGCCCCAGCTTAGCCAATGTTTCTAACTTAACCACATGAACATGGTCTTTATTCATTTTCATCTTTGGTATCCCTGTGGATACACTTCTTATAATACGCAACAATTTTTAAGGTTGTGTCAAAATCAAAAAAAAAGTTTCCTTAAAATAAAGGACTATATATAAGCAAATCCCTAAGTTTTCTGTAGCGGGAAGACAAATAAAGAAAACCAAAAGAAATTAATACTACTTAAAGATATATCAATTGATAAGCTCTTGTTTAATGATCCTAGTCATTGTTTAGAATGTTATCAAGGCTCATCGCAAATTTGGGAAAACACTGAAAAAAAAAAAAAAATAAGGAAAACTGTGAAAAAAAAATTAATTTTTCAATGTGATTTTTTTTTCACATGCCCTTCGGATCCGTCTCTGTCCTTTTTCTTTGCTCTTCAATTTCTTTCTAAATAAACTAATGTAAATAATTAATTGTGTTGGAGATGCTTAAGGACAGTGCTAATCAATATTCAAAGACCTTTGAATCCAAAATCGAGTAGTATCATCTTAATGGGTATGCTCTAGGATCGCAACTATTCAAAACTAGCAAAACGAAGGAAAAAGAGCATAATACCAGAAAAAAAAGGTAAATAATAGAGCACAAGCAATGCCTCATCATTCGGAGACTAACCAGAAGCAGCAGCTAAGGCTTATATCTGTTGCATTTAAGGAAGCGTCTGTTGACTCTCCATCATTCAGAGCGACTGTGAATTTCTTTCATACTAGGATAGACATTTTCGAAGAATGGGTGGAGAAGTCTATTGCATTTTACGAGCAGAAATATACACATTCATTCGATGATTTCCACAGAACACAAAATGCGTTAATATCTCAACTGTTTCCATCAGCATCAATGTTAAGTACAGGTTTGGTCAGCAACCAAGGGTTTACACCGTCCCTCGTAAATACTTTTACGCATGATTTTGCAGATTTTTCAGAACGAATGCTTAAAATCCTAAATTGCAACGACCTGCATCATTCTACGCCACTAATGGAATTAATGACCAATGCAATTGACCCATATAAGACCTGCCGTAAAAACTTTGATTACTATCAATCTAAATATGACTCGACATTGTCCTCATTTCAGGCCACAAATATTAGAGATGTTAATATTGACCCTAACACTACCAAAAGTGACGCTATGCATTTATTTGCATTACACAAAAGCTATCTAGAAGCGTCGTTGGAACTGGTGGAAGCTATTTATAAACTTAGACTACAGATTGACAAGTTCTTATTGGATACCATGAATAATATAAAATCTGATGCCACCTTATCCTTTAAAGACGGCTCTAAACCAGCTGATTTAATGCCTTCTACAAACGAATATATGATGGACTACAATATGTGGATTCAAAATGCAATTGATGGCGCTAGAGCCTTAGAAAGTGATATCGAAAATGCCAAAAAACAAGCATATGACTACACTATTAATCATATAACACCATCTGATGATGTGAGGGACTATGACGTTCAACATATATCACCAAACTCACTTATTTCAAATGTTAATTTCCTTACAAACAAACCTCCGGAATTATCAGGGTGGTTATATATGAAGACTTATGTTGGAACTCCCAGCAGGGAAATTTGGGTTCATAGATGGTGCTTTTTGCAAAATGGTATATTTGGAACACTGTTACTAGCACCATCGAAAACATATGTTGAAGAAACAGACAAATTCGGTGTTTTTCTAACATCTGTTAGATACAAACCCGAGGAAAGCAGAAAATTCTGTTTTGAAGTTAGAATATTTAACGGTAGAAGTTCAGATAGTCATGATCCAAACAAGAATGTTACTTTAGTCTTCCAGGCAAAGTGTCTAAAAGATCTAAAGGGATGGTTAAATGCATTTGAATCCTCCAAGAAGACAATATCGGGTTACGATAGGAATAGTCTTGCTTATGACATAGCATACAGGAGGTTTTCACCTAAATATATTGAATTTGCGTCAAGTACCACTACAAAAATCGACCAACAAATTACGACATTTGATGAAAACACCGAGTCATTATTCCAAATCTACCAATGTTCATTTTCAGAATATGAGGTTCTGACTATAGCTGATGAAAAAATCTATAAATTCCAGACAGTCTTGACTCCAATGTCCACAAAAATGACTAATATAGCATTTCTCGCTAGCCATACTGCATATGGTACATACTCCATGAACGCGATAGTTGCAAATATCTGGGGTACAACAAACTGGAGTGATTACTCTCTTATTTTATCACCAGTTCCTTCAACAAACACAGATAAATCAATGAAGATATCTTCAAGATGCGTTAGTGCACATGATAAAATCATATACCCACAATACTACCCACCATCTCTGAAATTTTATGATCTGCAATTTAAAAACCTATTTCTTTCAATTGACCAACGCTTAGCAAAAATAGACGAAGAGTTTCTCTTGTTTAAATTTGATTCTTTTTGGTGTCCTAACAAAAAACAGAGATTTTCCTCTGTGTGTTATGTTACTCAAAATAATTTGTATTCTTATATCAACTCCGTCGGCTTTATATGTTTGACCAGAGTGAGATTAGAGGATCTTGTTTCTATCGATAAGGATAAAACTTCTCGAACTTTAGTGAGAATACACAATATTAGTGGTCTACAATTAAGGGTACATGTTCTTTTTACAGACCCGGAAGCCGTTGCATCTAAACTTCAATACTTACTGGAACAAAAAACAGCAAGCTCAAAGACAGATCTGCCTGAAATATTTGCAAAATTTGCTGAAATTGACAGAGAAATTGAGTTAAAAACTCAAAAACAAAAAGAGGCCCTTGAGAATTCAGAGGATTCTGTATATGATCTCAGAGCACATGGTATCGATGCGAAGGTTGATACACTTGAAGCTACATTCTGGAATATGACAACTGCAAAGTATGAATTACTAACGAGGAGGAAAAATTTAGAGAAGTCTTCAACTACGTTTTATAGACACCATTATGATATTCCATGCAAGGGGTTGATGCATATCCTTTTCGGTGATGAATCACAGACATTCCCAGGAAGTTTATTTCTCTCTCGGAAGACCGGTACACGCAATGTTAATTGGTATTGGAAAAAGAAGAATACTGATGAGGACGGTAATGTCATCTTGACAAGAAATATCAGTTTTGCTATAGAAATGACCGATAACTTCTTAACTACAGGTAAATATTATGCGGAATATGACGATGAGATAGTTTTGCAGCAAAGTATTATTAAGGCAATTGAGAATAAATATTATGAAGTGGATCAGAGTCCAATTTTATTAAAACTCCCACTTTCAAGAATTATAAAGGTGACCACCAAGTATATTATTAGTGAAGACTATGACCCCGAAAAGCACATCGAGAGTAAATTAAAAATGCCATATAGTGGTTCCTCCTTACATGTGCTTTATAATATTGAATTTTTGGATCCAAAGACTGGAGAAGCTGTCACAGATTTACATTTTCTAGAAAGAGTATACAGAGATTGGATCATGCATTTTTCAGGTTCTGAATTCCTATCAATCAGGAAATCAGTTAGGTATTATCTAGAAAAAATGGGAAAACATGGCAAAGTTATCAAAGCCATGAGACTATGTGGCTTGATTGGTATCTCAGAAGAACCTCCCTTGGACGATGAAAAGGAAGCTAAGGCAGAAGATGGTGGGCTGGCACGCAGAACAAAATCACCTCTATCAGAGGAGATTGATACTACAACTAAATCAAATGATTCAGAAGCAGTCACAACTAGGAAGGAGTACGATGTACGGTATACTACGGGTATATTAACAAAGGTTCTCTTAAAAAGGTTTGTCTACAGAATAGCAAATGTGTTTTTCTTCTTATTTAGAGTTTTGATTTCTGCCTTCCTAAAGTCGAGCTCTATTGTAAGAAGTCTAAATCGTGCATTGCTAATGCTATTGTTCGTATCCGTGTTATTTAATGTATTTCTTTCAGGTAGAAGCACCTTAAATTACTGGTCTGTGAAGACTGCAGAAAAGAAATTCAAAAACTTCCTCCATGATTCCGGTAAATTCTCAATGCAGCGGTCTATTAAAATTGACGAATTGGACTTACTAACGGAATACCTTGCTGTTGATCAAAATAATTTGGCTTATAACAAGTTCCAGGAAACATTAGAACAAATTGATGGAAGCTACAGGTACAAAGAAACGAGGAAAGAAGTTGCTATAAAACGTAATGAATTGCTTGTAGAACTCCGTATACTCCAAAATATGGAAAGAGAGCTGGTACAAGGTGACTATAAGAAATTTCTGATAGAAGAAGTTGACAGATGCATTGTCGCCAAACGTGAAGTGCCTGAAATATTTAACAACGACGCAAACATCCAAGAGTATTGCACAAGCTGTGAGAATGAACTAACAAGAATATCTAGACTCCTTCTGTAGATAGCATCTCTATTTTTGTATATGCTATTTAAAAATATTTACGACGTAAATGACCTAATAATGTATTCTATCATGCGAAACGAATTATAATTTTTTTTTCTTATGCGACCTTCTGAAATTTTTCTTGGAGGAAGTATAAATAGAGACCTGATTTCTGCACAATTATTTTTCTACAACGTATAGCTTGTATTTATGAAGGTAGACTAATGAAACCAGGATAAAAATGGGGAGGTACTCTTTGTGACTGTTATTAGTAATAGAGTAAGGTTACTCTGGTAGCTGTCATGAAGGTGGTTCCCTTATTTATTCCTATTCACCGTGTAGAAATGGAATATCTTAAAAAATAATAAAAAAAAACAATTTTTTTTAATGAATTTGTTTATGATGACAACCATTATCTCAGCTCACTCAGATCACCAATGATCGAAAACGATTTTCCTATCCAACATTCATCAATTTAACTGACTTTTCAACATATTCATTTTAGAAAATATACATAGATTTTTATATTTTACCATTAACTTTTCCCAGGGAAGGATAATTGTGAACTTGTTTCTTGCACATATACAATTATAGATGATAAGTCGAAAGTCTGTAGTAATACCATGTTCAACAGCTTCCTTAACCTGAGAAATCTGGCTTGTACCAAATTTTCTTAATTTTTGTTTCCTTGAAGGTTTTTGTTTCTTTCTAAGAAAAAAAAACCAACACCTTGCTCATTTAAAGAGTTTTGTTTTCTTCTTATAGTATACATTCTCTGGACACAAAGAAGATAAGCAAATTTGTGATTCAATAATGGATAGATCATTGAGTAAAGAATACGTGGTCCAGTCGTTACTTAATGATCCGAAATTCATCAAGGAGCAAAATCAGGAATCATCATTAGATGAAGGGTCTTTGTTAGCTAAGGATTCTCAATTATCTGAAGAACTACACGATTTGATAGAATTGAAAACAGTATCATCGTTAATTAAGGAGTCTCAAGTCAATTATGAGCTATTTGAGCTAGAAAATTGTTACTACTCTTTACTAAACCTTAACAAGAAACTTAAAAGCAACCATGCATTCCTGAAGCAATCAGTACATTTTCAGAGATCGGTAGCTATCTTTGTCGATAACTTGCATACTAAATTAATCTCCTCCATGTTTGATATCATGGAGACCGGGTTCTGGCATGTATCTGATAATTCTGTAGAATTTAAGGAAACTATTGAGTTCGGTCAGGACAAAGTGCCTTTTCAGTACGATGAATTCGTTTCATTTCTGAAGAAAGCATTGTTTCCAGACAATTCTGTAGATAATGCACACTGGCTTATTGCTGATATCATCCATACTGATGCTCAAGTTGAGCTTAGAAACAAACTAAACCTGATGTTCAGTAACTATGTTGAACAACTTCAAGTGGTCAAATTAATTAAATCTACGCTATTTTCCAATGAACATAAATTCGAATGGAGCAATGATTCTAAAAACAAACTAACCGTGTCTACTTCGAGTAACATTACAGTTGAAAACAAACTACAAAGTTTCAAGAACCTATTGGGCTTTTTAGAGTTTGGTATCTCTAGTATCGATTGCATAACTATTTTAAATAAAATTGGTAAAATAATGGAAACAGAGTTTATAAGATTTGTGAAGATACACGCTGCTGATATATTGGATGAGAAGAATAAATCTAGAAAGGATCAAATAACAGAGGTTAACAAACAACTTAAAGCAATATCGAACAACAGTAATTGCAACTGGCATTATCAAGAGGAGGAAATTGACAAATTATTGAATGATAAGCAATTATTCAAGAATCTGTTATTAGACAAAACAATCGAAAACGGTATAAACGAAATTAGAACAATTTTATTGGAAAAGAGCTGGAAAACTAAATCAAGTATTCAAATTGATAATATCGAATACAATCCTGAAAGGCAAAGCAGTAAAAACCAGAATGAGGAAGAAGTTCATGAAGATACTAACGATCAATGGGAATGGAATGAAGAGGAGGAAAATAAAGAAACTAAAACTGAAGAAGAATTTCCTGTAAAAACTGATGATGAAGATATAGAAGATGGCTGGGGGGACGAAATTGATCTCGATATAGACGAAGAAGATGGAAATAATCCTCATGACAAAATTGCAGCTACCGAACCTAAATCAGATGAAAACACAGTAGAAGAAGATGCAGATGGCTGGGATGATGAATGGAATATTGATGAAGATTTAGATGAACTCAATGATCAGAAAAACATCGATTCTAAACTTGAAAACACAACAAAAAGTGATACCGTTCAAGTCACGCAATTACCCAAAGCTTTTTTTGAAACTGTTGATAAAATACGAGCTGAAGTCAGGAAAATTGATAGTTCTCTCCTAGATTCAGAATATTTTAGATATAAGTTCAATGTTTTACAAACGTTCTTATTTGCGACATGCCTACCTCATTATCACCGGGAATGGTGGCAATTCTATAATGACATGAGGTTTATTGCCACAAAGGATAAGAGTTTGGTAAGAATTCAAGAATTGGTTTATAATTATATGGAAACCAATCTACAAAATTCTAAAAAGATTGCTAAAAGAACTTTATTGGCTCAACTAGAAGAATTCAAGAGAAATGAGAAAAACCCAAGTTGGTCAGAGACTATCGATGTATTGCTTCCATTCTTACAAGAAGAGTTAACCAATGTCACTAAACACATCAACGGTCAAGAAGGAGTTAAATATATTATCAACCTTTTCCAATTTATCTTTGAGGAACTAATAATTCAAAATATTCTCCAATGGGAAATAATATCAGAAAAGAACTCTGAAGATATTGCCGAGCTTCTAAGTTTGCTGCTCTCCAACACTGAAAATGAGCGCTTAAAGAATGTACCACGCTATAAAGAACTATATGAAAGAGTAGCGGTTATTGCTAAATTACTTCCTTTGCATCTAAAAGAAATCATGGAAATGTTTTACAATGGTGATTTCTACCTATTCACAACAGACGAAATTGTTACGTGGATAAAACTATTGTTTGCTGACACCCCTCTAAGGCGAGATGCAATTGAAGATATTTATGAAATTAGAAGAACTGCACTAGAAGATTGATAGCTTGAGTTAATACATTTATGTAGATATAATTGAATGAATTTATTATAATCTTTTCATCATTGTCTTCATCACGAAAAACGTAAAATAAGGTGCGAACAATGCTGCCGATGATTTTTAAAATAATCTCTAGAATTATAAATTACTGAAACTTTAAATTGTTGTTATTCTGGTAATAAAAAAAAGAAAATAACATTAAGAAAAATCCAAGAAATCACATAAGGTTCAGTACAAATTAGAGATGAGTGAAACTAACCACTACCAATTTAACGTCGTTATGACATGTTCCGGCTGTTCAAATGCCATTAATAGGGTCCTAACGAGATTGGAACCAGAGGTTTCTAAAGTTGACATATCATTAGAACAACAAACAGTTGATGTTTACACAACTCTTCCTTATGATACCATACTATCAAAGATTGAAAAGACAGGAAAGGAAGTAAAGTCCGGTAACACTATTTGAATAATTACCAACTGGATCATCATCTCTGTAAGATCAAGTAAAACACGTTCTTTTGTTCTTTCAAATGCAGCCCCACAAAACAATTGCATCTGTTCTAATAGTTTAATGAATACACGAAGATGTATAAATCAATATATTCTATTTAACTTTAGTATTTTAATCAGTCTCCATATAAAAAATCGATATTTACGTCATTAGGGTTTCCTTTACACTTCTACGGGTGTTTCTATGGATTATTAAGCACTATGTAAAAAAGTAAAAAATTTATGCGATGAGCTTTAATTTGATAATGTGTGTGATTAAAGCATATATTTAATATGAAGTTCTCAATACTACAAACCCTAACATATCTTTAATAAATTATAAATAACTAGTTTCCGAAGAGCAATGGATGTTGATGAGTTACTGTTTTTAGAGGAACAATATTATGAGGAAGGTTACCAAGAAGGTAGGAATGAAAATTTAAAGAATAATCTTCTCGAAGGTAAAGAGTTTGGGTTACAGGTCGGTTTCCAACGATTTGTTCTCCTGGGGCAAATGCTAGGATTATGTGATGTACTAGAATCATTTGAACTTAAAAACAAATCATTTACCAAGAATGTTGCCACCATTCGGGAATTGATTAATACAGTCCAATTTAATAATGAGGAAGAAAATGTAGAGGGTCTTGAAAAGACCTTGGTTAAACTAAAGAACAAATACAGATTAATTCTTTTGGCTTTTCAAAGAGAATTCAGATCAACAGACAAAAAACCTTTAAATTTTGATATGTTTGAAGATTTAGCAAGAGCTATTGCTGGTGAAATGAAAGGCTACATAGAAGATGAAGATGTTACAGAACAGAAGACAACTCAGGACCAAGCGCAGGCGTGGTAAAGTTAATCTTTTCTCTTCTAAGATGAATATCAATGAGACTAACTGGAATTTAGTCACAGTTAGAGATCTTGGAATAGGTGGCTGCTTCTTGTCTATTCGAAGTGGAAACGACAGACAATGTTATACTGTCTTAAGGTGAAATATGTATAGCCTATACACTGTCACCAACCCTTTATGTTAACACGAAACGGACCTGGGTGATCCGCATATAGTTAAAAAGAAAATATTTACGGCATAAAATACTGCTTTCTATAATTAAATACTGTTACAACTTTATATTAAGTTACACATGTATAGATGTATACATATTGTTCTTAACATTTAAATTTACATGATAAAAATATCGTCTTATTCATGAATGTCACTAAAATAATCTGCAATATTAAAATTGACAGAGTCTGCAATTTCGAGAATAATTTCCCAAGGAACATTAACTCTCCATTTGATTTTATGAGAAAGCATGTCTAAATTCTTAGCGGTTGTACATGCAATAAGTTTCAGAGAAAATAATTCTGATAAATTTTGAAAAACTTCAACGTTTGAATGAATCAACTCCTCGGATTTCAGAGATGCAAGAGAGCCCCTAGGGACCTCAGATTCCATTGGATATATCGATTGAAAAATTGCTAAAAGCCTTTCAATATAAAAAAAAGAAGGTTGCAAATACCTTGGGTTTTGATCTTTCTTTTTTCTTCTGGAACTAGCTGTTTTGGTAGCCCTTTTTGAAAATATACTTGTATCATACTTCGCTTCGATATATGAACAGAAGTAGGCTGCGATAAGCAGATATTTAGAAATTTTCGATAATTCATACGTCTGTTCAACATCATTGTTATCATCATCTTCTACCATTTCTTCATTCTCGAGCAGTCCGTCACCGGTAGTAACAAATACTTTCACCGTAGCTCTATAAAGTGCCAGAGGATCAAAAATATTCATAGAGTTTATATTTTTTATATATTGAGGCCATTTAAAGTCTATCAAATCATTTAATGCAAACACATCATTCCCTGTATACGATTGGAACGATTGAACAATAAGCTGAATAAAATTAATTGCAAGCTTTTCCAATAAATCCACGCTAACCTCAATATCTTCCATACTTTTTAGTTGTTGTTGCATAAAGTTACTGTTAATCAATTCCTGTGTTCTTGTAAGAATTAAAATCTCTATAATCTGCTCAATGGTATATCTAGGAAATATTATCAACGGAAGAGAATTGGTACTATATCTGTGAACAAAACTAATATCACGAACCGTGAATACTGATTTCAGGACAATTTTGGAGTCCTTTGGGAGCAATTCATGTAATTTTAAAACTTTGTAGAGTAATTGTGAATCTATATCTTTCAAACTGTCAAATCCATCGTAAATAATATACAATGGTATTCTTTCAGATAATGAATCATAATGAGCAAATAAATTTGTCAGGTATCTGATTGAAATAGACGGCTCTTCTACAGCCATGGGATCATATTCCTTATACTGCAGACCAGGAAATTTATCCATTAATACTTGTTGTGTTGATCTGGCAATTGCTTGGAACAAAGGTTTCCATGAAACTACCTCAATTGGTTGTAGCCATGCATAAACAAGATTTTGCTTGGATTCTAAAAATTTTTGCAATGTGAAGGTCTTACCTGTACCACTATAGCCTTGTATTATCACATTTGGGGGTGTCAAGTCAGGGTCCTCGTTAATGAAATGTCCCAACGAATTCCATTGATATTCTCTAAAAAGTACTGGAATGTCTGTGTCTTCAACCATGAATTAACCTAGCTAGCCAAAGGCAAAAGTTATGACCAGTAAAAGTGAACTAACAATGATTCCTCGTGAAACTTAAACTATTTATCAATAGGACAGTTCTGTTTCATGTACATTTTTTTTTTTTTCCACGGTTTTTTTTTTTCAAACTCATTGTAAGGGAAAAAAAAATTAAATGCAAATAAAAAATAAAATATATATTCCAAAAACCGTAAATCAACGATTAGTAAATGAATTTGAATTATTTGTAATAAAAATCGATCCCGAGTTACCAACCAATTATTTATTGATAATCACTTATAAATCACTAGTATTATTTATTTATGGTAAGTTATCTCATATGCAAGTAATGTATGTCTTTTATTCTTATTATCCTTTTCAGAACAAAGACGTTAATGCATTTTTGACCAATTCGAACTCGTAAAATTCAGCCAATTGTCTATAAGTAATTGCAAGATTTCTTAATTTATCAGCTGAAACAGCACCTATCCAATTACCTGAACAATTACAATTTGCGCTCATATAATCCGCCTTAATGGAATGACACTTTTCACATCTCAAATCTTGAGTAGCATACGTTTGTAGCTCTACAGTTAGTTTTTGTATCAAATGCTCCTGAATTAGTAAGGCATTCAATGGTTTATCACACTTTGGACAACCAAAGGTACCATGTTGTCCATCTCTACAGAAATCAATGTCTGAAACATAGGAACAATACTCACATAGTATACCGTTCACAATCAGTGAATCTGCAGGGTTTTTGAATTCTGCCTCCTTTGCGAACTCACGGATTTCCAAAATTTTCAAGACCTCCTTTCTCAATGATCTAACCTCTAATGTGGTATCTTTACATAATAACAACACCTGAAAGATTGATTTGACCAGCTCTAATAAGGGATCACCCATGTTGAGGTGAGAACCAGGAAGAACTGGGAATTTATATTCCTCAGCATAATGAGGATCAAGGATAAACTCTTGTTGATTCCGGAATAGTTTATTAATTCTTTTAATCAACGGCTTTGCAAAATCAACCGAAAATTGAGCTAATGGTGAAACCTGTTCGGAATTAGTCTCCTTAGTTGCTGTGCCTGTTATCAACTGGGTCGCTCTTTGAGTTCCTAAACTTTCCTCGAGATAGTTTCGTTTAGCTTTCACCATACTATCCAAAATGATCATCATCCAATCTTCAAACTCAGACTGATAAATCGTTGGTAAGAAGTTTTTAATCTGCCACTGAGAATAAGCGACATATTCTTGTTCTTCCTTTTCCTCAATTTGATTACATGATAAACCACTGAAATTGAACCTATCCATCCAGATTAGGAGATCCCAATATCTTTCAATGCTTAAATCTAAGTATGTGAACATTGGGTTAGACCTAATTGACTTAATAATGTAGTGACTGTAAGCATAACATGTCTCAGGAGAGAATTTGGTAGTTTCAACAAGAAGTTTGTTCCTGTCTGCATACACAATTACTGAGCCAAGTTCATTGAAATCATTCATCAATTGGAATAAGGACTTTTTGGTTAGGTTATGAATATGATATCTCAACGAGGCATCAAAAAGTTTAGATTCTGTACTATAAATCCAACTTACTAATGAGTTAACAAGCAAATCAGCTGTCACGTTGTTTTGCAAAGCTTTGTCCCACCATTCTTTTAGCATAGTTCTCAACACTGAAAGAGCGTCTGATGAAAATGAGTCGCCCACAAACCCAACTTTTGAAGCTTTACCATTGTCTTCAATATTATTGCTATCAGCCAAATCACTTCCCTCAGCCTCATTAATTAATGCGGAACATAAAATTGTATTTACAACCAGATTTTCAATGGAGACATCTAATACCACATTTTCGTAGACATCAGGGGTGTTAACAACTGGGAAATCTAAATCATTTAGAATCCAAGAAGTATTAAGGTCAAAATCTCTCTCTACACCACCATGATCAGATAATGGTGACTTATCATTCCACCAGAGAACAATATTATCCGTTTTCAATCTTCTTGCATAAATTATATCTAGAGCAAAATCAATTTTCTCAATATTGATATTCCCGATTGGAATATTACAATTTTGCGACAAGGTAACAATATGAGAAACCCAATAGCCAATAGATAAGAAATATGAACACATTCTGTTCATCAGCAGTTGCTGCCAATTTAGTTGTGGTAATCTAAGCTCATTAATTGATAATTCAATCACAGGCACTTGATTAGCAAGCTTAACTTTGCTTTTAATATATGAAGGGTATGGACTTTGCAATAACAAAAGGAATTGTTGACCTTTTTCTTCCTTAATTTTAGAGAAATTCTGATTTATTGTCTTGAATAACTTATTATTGTCAGTAAAATGCAAGCATTTAATCGTTGTATAGGGTGAAAGATTGAAGTACTTCATAAATTGTTTAGCTCTCTCATTCTTCTTAGCATACTGTTCACTAAAAATGTGCATTATTGCCGAATCTGAAATTTCTTGTGCATTTGAAGATGGTTTCTTTACAAATATGTTAATATTTTTTGACCAGCTAGAGACAAGAGCAAAAATTTCATATTCCACGTTAGTTGAAATATGCAACAGATAACAAATGTTCATGTCAAAATGAGACATATATCTATCATTAGCTGTACTTGACAAATCTTTCATGGAAAAGCCTTCTTGTAGACCTTTACCAAGACTACCTATTTTGTTTGACTTGAAGGTTATTGTTGTACCTAATTCCATTAAGGCTCTCTGAGAAGGAGTAACGTTACCTTCATATATACCTAGAACATTTTCATCATTCAACACACTTCCACTTTCCTCTAGTTCCTCAATATAAGACTGTTCTGGTAACTGAAGTTTAAACAAATGACTTGCATGCTCATTGTTTATTCTGCTATCATTTGGCAGAACTGCATTCGACTTTTCCACCTGGCAGTTCTTAATTTTTCGTAGAGGGACAGAATCTGTTTTGAAGTTGATATAGACTGTTCTAGGAACATAGAATTTCAGAACTTGAATCTTTCCATTAATTATAACGTATGCATCAACGGCACCTGGTTCATAACTGTCCCTGTACTGTAAAACCTCCCATGTAGTGTTAGCAAAAACTTCAGCTTGCTTTCGAATCATACTTCCTAAAACAGATCTATTAGTGGATGAACTAGTCTTACCAAATAGTTGCATTCTTCTATTTCTATCCCTTCTCTGGATCTTCCATTTAATTTTCTGATACTCAAGCCAGTTTCCATAATCTTCTTCCATTGAAGGCATTGATGAGGGCAATACAAGTGAATCTTCTTCCTCTTCTCTTGAGTATCTGTTCCTTTTATTCTTTGTCTTCTTTGAAGTCACTTTAGCCATTTTAATTTTCTGTAAATCTTCATCCTGTTGCTCAAACAAGTCTTCAATATCCTTTATTTTAGGACGTTCTGTCCTAGTATCAGACTTGTTAAAGAATTTTTCCAAATTAGTTTGCTTGAATTTATCTTCTTTAATAGAAATTCTTTTCCTCAACCAATCTGGATGCTCTACTCTAGGAACTGGGTTTGGTATATTCTGTAGCGCAGCGGGAATGGTAATGATTTTTTGAATAACAGATGCTAATCTTTCTCTGTAATAACCCCAATCTAAGATGGTTCTAATATCAAAATTATCTAACGTGTGGTCCAAAGTCCATCTCCTCAAAAATGATCTCTTAATATTAATATCTGCAGAAAAAATTGCTACAGGAATAGCTCTCTCTGTGACTGGTGCATTGTGTGGTTTTGAACTAATGATATATTTACACTGCAAACCTTTATCCTTAACCATGTCTTCACCTAAAAACTCACCTAATCTTTTGGCAGTAGTAATTGAAGTGGATTTCTGTCCTTCATATTCCTTCAAAGATTTGGACATACTACGATTTTCACAAATCAACTCAACCAAATCTTCGTCTTCTAACATCGAGCCCCTGTTGTCCAAAATATCAAGCCATCTATTAGATACCGCAGCAACAGCGGCGTAGCAACTTTCTAGTGTATCACCATCTAAAAATACTTTGAAAATATCACTCTGGAAATTTTTAATAAGCTGTAATTCACCTCTTCTTTTCAACTCGAAACCTTTTAATTCAGCCAGAGAACCATCATCGTTGAAGACAGCATATCTCTTTTTGATACCTTTACCTTCTTCTTTGGAAGTTGGTAATATCATTGCTTTATATGGGCCATCTACTTCAAAGAAAATTGTGTTCTCACTGTGAGTCTCATACTTATGCTTTACTGGATCAACTAGTTCTTGATACTGGTGATTGGTAAATTTTTGATGAACTCTATAGTTTAACATAGTACATGGATAAGAAACAAATAATTTTTTTCCATTTTGAAGTTTGAAGAAGAAATTTTCTGGAAATGACTTAGGTAAAATACACCAAATACCATCAGTGTCCAACTCCAGTGGTCTACCAACCCTTTCAACTAAAGCTCTAGCTATTTGAATAATAGTAGCACCTGTCAAACAAGTTATACCTGCCATTTCCATAGAATACCAACGGGAACCTTTACGCATTACATAACCATAAAATGAGTTCAAAATAACTTTATGAGCTAATTGTAAGGAGTCATACAAGACAACCATCTTTTTAGCCTCATCTTGTGCATGCTTATCAGATTTATCAATACCTGACATTTTCCCCTTCCATGTCTTTGCTAAACCTTTGAATTCATATCTTCTGTCACGGAAAGACTTCACTGTATCAACATAGAATGGGTTTTCCCTTTGACAGACTATCGCTTCTCTTTCTACAACCTCTGAAACTTTAACTCTATGGTAATTCTTTCTAGAATATTCAGTTAAGCGCTTCTTAATATGTGTGACTTGATCAGCATAACTTAGCTCATCAAATGTTAGATAAGGTTTTTTAGAAAATTTATTTTTATTAGGGAACGTTTCATTCTGTAACGCTCTCTTTATCATATTATACTCATCTGCCTTGGCGGGATAAAATTCACCTCTCCAAGCCCACTTTAACCTTCTTGCACACGTTTTACCTGGTCTATTAAAGTCACAACTTGCACAGTCACGTTCAGTTTTTATACTATCAGGTTGTAATCTATTTGTTGTCATAATGTTAGGATACATAGACGCAACATCCACATGATAAATTAGGGGAACTTCATTTCTCTTATTATTTATTTTCAACTCCATTAATTGCTTTTCAATTTCCTCTTTGATTTCATTAAAATTCGTCACATCTTCTATTTTTGCTTTATTTTCAACCTCAACTGCAAATTTTAGGGCATGTGGTAAGTCTTCTATTAGTTCATCAATGGCAGAGGGATCGATTTTGAATTGATTTTCGAGATCACTTCTGAACACACCTGCCTCTAAAGATTCAACATGACCACCAACATAAGTTTCAGATTCTAAAAGGTGACCATCATAAAATCTTTCCAGTGGATCTGTATGTTTATTAGGCAGTAGAATGTTACCTTTATAGGCTTGGACCATTAACAACATTTCGCATAAAGTACCTGTACCTTTTCTTAAAACTTCGTCCGGATTCAATGGAATAATTGTACAAAGAGAGAAAATAAACGGATGCACATATTTCATATACAGGTAATATGTTGCCACTGCATCAGAAACCGAATATTCTGATAATTGTTGTGGTTTTTCGTATGCATAAGGTGTCATTAATTCTGGGTCTAATTCAATAGGATTGTATCCTAATTTGGCTTGAGTCACCGCCTTCAAACCTTGGGAACCTTGGGGTAAATAGGAATCACGCTTGACCCATCTGAAACAATCCATATGAACACAATAGGAAGACTTATATTCACCTTCAGAATCAGGTGCAAAACCAATTTCTTCAAACATATCTAACCCTCTAATATTTGCTCTTTTCTCTATAAATGGCCAATCAAAAAAGTCACCATTAAATGTTGATATCACAGTTGGTCGTACATCTCTAATATGTTCAAAAAATCTTTGTAATACCGCTAATTCATCAACCTCGTTAAAAATCGTAAAATGACCTTGTAGCTCAGGCTTAGGTGTATATTCGAAATCCTCAATATCTTCTGAAATAATTTCTCTATTAGTAATCAAATAACCATCACCGTCTATCATATAGGAAATCATCATGACTTGATCTACTGAAGCTTCTGGAAACTTTAGAGGAGCCTTTGTAGTTTCGATATCAAAGGCCAGAACCACAGGGTCTGCAAATGCTACTTTCTCCACACATTCAAAAAACCCTTCGTGCGTTACTTTATACCATTTACCAACACGGATATCTTTATCAATGGAGACTCGAACATGGTACGGCACATCATATTCTCTTATATCTTCGATAAAGGTCTTCACATCTTTCTTATCTACCGCAACACTGGCAAACCTATTTACATTTGTTCCCAACCTACCTTTACTGTTGGAACTGTTATTGTTCTTATAAATATTTCTTTGTAATTTATTACTCTCATTCTCGGCGAGGATAGGTCTCAATAACTTTCTTGCTTCGAATAATTGGTTTGAGTTCACAAACGATAGCTTTATCAGTGTTTTCTTTAGGCCTAGTAAATGGTTGTCTAGTTTCAGGTCTTCCTTTTGTAATACTTCAATCCCCTTAAGGCATGTTTCTAAATATTTCTTCAAATATTCTTCCACATCATTTATATGCTGGTCATCTGTCACTGAAACAAAAAAATATGGATCATATGTAATAGATGACTTGAAACTACCACCTTCTTCATCAAGGAAATAGAAGTCTACACCTGCCACACCACCTGCACTAGACTTCTCCCCGGATGAGCCAGCTATCACCTCTTCAGAGAGTAACGTAGGGTGCATGTTCACTAGCCACCCAATTCTACCGGGAACTTGTTCAAGTTTGCTAGTATCAACTTTACCATTAAACTGTGGCGGTATATACCTCTCAAATCCCATCATAGTATCTACATCATCGACTTTACTAGCCTGCATCAACTGCTGGGCGGTTATCGCATACCCATTGGATAAAGATGAACCATTTCCTCTTCTGAACCTTGCAGTGCTCATTTAAAAATTAATTATTGCAACTTTTACTGCTTTTATTAGTTGCCTTAGAGTTCAATTTCAACTAGTTTTGCTCTTTTGCTAGGGTTCTATATAAACTTTTTACTTCAAACTATTAATTGTAATAGTAGAAGACTTGAATCTGCGATGTGCGTGACGCGTTAAAAGAACGAAAAAAAAAAAAAAAAAAAAAAATTATTCACGCGTTTTATATCATTATGTACGTATAAATTAGTTGGTTTCTTTCGCTTTTTTTGAAGAGAGGGCTTGATTTTGGTTTTTTTTTGTTTTCTGGGACTCTTAATTCTTTTTTTGAAAAACCAGGAACTCGATATTTTTAGCAAAAATTCTTTTTGAAAACCCTTGAATGGTCGAGTATATCAGTTGAACTATTGAAACTAATTGGCAATTTGAGTGTATATCGAAGTCCGTTTATTTGATTTTGTTTATTTTATTTTTTTTTATTGGAAATTTGATTGAATCATTGTTCAGAGGTCACTCCCTAAATATACAAAAGAATAAGAAGAAAGTATAGCCCAGTATGTCTTACAATCCGTACTCATATACAGGTAATGACGCTACCATAAATGATAGATTTAACCAGCAGATGCCACCACAACAGCCAATGCAACAACCACAGCATCAAATGCCACCACAACAGCAACAACAACAACAGCAAGGTTACGGATTCCAAGATCCATCACAGTCCATGGCATTCCAATTAGGACAAACTGCTTTCTCCAACTTCCTAGGTCAGCAAAATTTCTCGCAGTTCCAGGAGACCATGTCCAAGGCTACTACCGTGAACAGCTCCCTATCACTATATTTCCAAGTTACCACATCATATGTTATAAATAAACTAAGGGTGATCCTTGTACCCTTCACTAATAAGAACTGGCAAAGAATTCCAGATGCACAACAGAATGGTGGTAATGAACAGATGTCGTTTTTGGCACCAAAGGATGACATAAATTCCCCAGACATGTACATTCCAATTATGGGTATGGTGACTTATATTCTAATCTGGAATACCCAAGAGGGTCTAAAGGGTTCTTTTAATCCAGACAACTTGTACTATAAACTTTCATCCACTGTTGCATTTGTTTTGCTGGACTTGGCGATCCTGAAACTTGGCTTGTACCTACTTGTCTCAACAAACTCTAAGACTACGAACTTGACAGAGTTGGTCTGTTTTGTAGGATACAAGTTTGTCCCATTGATTCTAGCCTCTTTTGTTCCTAAGCAACCAATCTACTTGAAACTACTTGCCCAGATCTACCTGTTCATCGCCTTTGGTGTATTTTTGCTAAGATCCGTCAAATTCAACTTGTTTGCAACTGCAAACAGTGATATGGCTACCTTTAACAAAGCTACAGTCAAAAAGTGCAACTACTTCTTGTTCGTCTACGGCTTTATTTGGCAAAGTATCCTTATGTGGCTAATGGGTTGATATAAGAGATTTTAAAAAGTAAAGAAAAAGAGTAAATAATTCGATATTCTATACAATGGGAATATATCATTTCTATACATATATAGAGCAATATTATCGAAAAAACTGAAGGAACTTAATATAAATTATAATAATTAAAATGAAATAGAAATTTATATATATAGAAGGTTCACGTGAATGTTCCATTCATTGTTTTAAAATGCTTTGATCAACGGAAGTCTGCAGGGAAGCATTCTCGGCAATTGCTTAAATATCCCTGCGGTGATTTCTGAGAATGTCATCTAAACGATCCGTGAAAATTCATATTTTTTTCCCTCGAGACAAAAACGAAATATGTTCTCAGAAAAATGCTGTAGACAGTTGTTACCTAATTGACAAGACAACTAAATTTATAATGACATAAAATAAATATTAAAATATCTCAATAGAAAATAACACAAGTGCTGTAAATGATCGTGGTTTCAACCTTTAACAAGTCATTGCAAGTGGAATTCAGCTAAGGGTCTATCAAATTTTTCCATTTTAAGAAAACACACCCCAGTAAATCTTAAATAGCAATAACAAAAAAAATTTAAAGAAAAAAAAAAAAAAATTAGAAGAAAACTTTAGAGGATCTTGGGTTATTCACAAATAATATAATTAATCAATAGTTTTACTGATATCATAAATAAGAAATTCGATACGGATTACTAAAAATAATAAAGAAATTAATAAAATCAAGACAAATATGGGTTTATTTTCCAGAAAAAAGGAGGCTACTCCAGTGAATAAGGCTGATTTGATACCATGTGATAAGATGATCGAGAAACCACCAAAGGGCTCTCCTGCTCCTCATAAGCCTGTTGATCTGACTAAAGAGCAGATGAGCAAATTGGCTCAGATCCTAGATCATTTTAATAAACCTGGATTTGAATTGCCAATTGATACTACTTCCAATTGCTCGAAGACTAGACCAATTAGCTCTTGGGAAAGATTCTTTTTGACTCGTGAATGTTTCTTAAGGTATTTGAGAGCCCGTAAGTGGGATGTCCCTAAAGCTATCAAGATGCTAACTGAGACTCTTGTGTGGAGGCGTGAGGTTGGTATCACCCATGGTGAAGAGGATGAGCATCCTTTGAAACCGGAAGACATCGCTGTTGAAAATGAGACCGGTAAGGAAATTCTATTGGGTTTCGATTATGAAAATAGACCATTGTTTTACATGAAAAATGGTAGACAAAATACCGAGTCATCGTTCAGACAAGTTCAGCAAATGCTGTTCATGATGGAAAGTGCCACAACATTGACCCCACCAGGTGTTGAAAAAATGTGTGTATTGGTTGATTTCAAGTCATATAAGGAACCAGGTATCATTACTGACAAAGCACCACCAATCTCTATTGCTAAGATGTGTCTTCATATTATGCAAAATCACTATCCAGAGAGAATGGGTAAGTGTATACTAATCAACATTCCTTGGTTTATTTGGGCATTTTTGAAAATGATGTACAATTTCCTTGATCCAGATACCAAGGAAAAGGTTATTTTCGATGAACCATTCACAAACCACATTGATCCATCTCAACTGGATGCTACTTACAATGGTAGACTTGATTTCAAATATAAACATGATGTTTATTGGCCAGATATGAACACTAAAATTGAGGCTATTCGTAATAAACAATACGAACGTTTCCTAAAATTCGGTGGTAAGATGGGTCTGAGTGAGTGGGACCTAAAAGGTGATTTAGAAGAAATTGCTTATCCTGTTGAAAGCATTAAAGCTTGAAGAAATTTGCTTATAGACTTTTACGATTGTCATGATAAACATTGTACTTCCCTGTTATTTGTTTTTTAAAAATATCTCTCCTTTGTATAAAATTTATGATCTAATATGTTACATTTGTTATTTTATCTCTCATATTGCCCAGCATTTTTTATTGGTTATATTTCGTATTGATTTTCTTGCTTGCACCATAAGAAATGTTATTCTATTGTTCACATATTTTAACTTTTCTCTTAATAAATTTGATCTTGTTCAAGAGTTGGAAAAGGAAAAAAAAAATATTCATTTATCTATAAAGGGAGTAGTTATTAGCTATTAAAAAGACTATTTTTTATTCTTTTTACTTTTCCTTAATGATTGACCTTCCCCAATAAATAATTTTTTATTATTTTCTTCTTGTTCTTCATTTTCATCTTTAGGAAGAACCAAAGGAAATCCAAAGAACAATTGACCTTCTGGCAAATCCAGTCTAGCTGGTTCACCACCAAGAGATATTTTTATATCCTTCAAACTATCTGTTTCTTTCTTTGGTGCACTTGACTTACCGGAAATCTTTTGACCTTCACCTGCAAATCTAGTTACGTTTTCATTTGTACTATTCAGTATCCCGGAGTAATTGATTCTTGTAGACATCGAACCCTGGCTATGTTTAACAGGGTCGATGGCAGCAGATTTGCGCTTAGCATCCTCTTCTGCTTTTAGGGCTTTGTAATCTGGTTCTACGTAGCCCACAGGTGGAGCAAAATCGGTTACCAGATCTGTTTCGATGACACATATACTCTTTGCAGCAGACTCAGGTTTCACCTCCAGTACTTTAATTCTATATGTTTTGTTATTGTAACTGATTTCAATTATATCATCAATTGTCAACGTCGAGAAGTTACGCAGTACATTTTCCAACACAGCCTTAGGATCCGAGATATCCAAAAAGTCAACAGATTGTGGTTCAATCTTTACAAATTGACCCAAAGGTACATCTGTAGAATTAATTTTCATCAAGGAGCCCGGTTGTGCACCTAGTGTCTCCATCATCCATTGTGGCAAGTACACTCTACCTTCTTCGGCAATAAACTCCAGGACACCTCCGTGTGTCACTTTTCCGCTCTCACTGCTCGTAAGTCTGAATAGCATTGGGTACCGCACGTTCAGCATCGACAATCTATTCAGAGCACTTGGTGGAAGGAATATCTTACCACCATAATTAGCATCATCTTTCCTGATTCTGTCATTCATCATCGCCACAGGATAACACCTGAAGAAGTCTTCAAACTCCTGTGGCATAGCCACATGATCTGTACCAAACCCAAACGAGAACATGCCTGTAGTTATTTCCACTTTTGTAGTTATATGTTTCTTACTGTTGTTAATATGAGTTTCCCTCTTATAAGGCCTTTCAGCACTTTTTCCTTCTTATAAAAAGGGAGACCATAAAGTTACCCGGAGTTTCAATAACAGGCCCGAAAGGGCAAGGGAGGAAGGACCTGGGTTCGCCCTTATAAAAGTCAATCATCCATGAAGGTCTAGCTTCTTAAAGCAACTCTAGAGGTAGTTCCTTAACAAGCATTCAAGTGTAAAACAATGCAGCAAGCCCCATATAATGTACGTTTTCATATAAGTGCTGAATAGAAGCATAAGCTCTCGCCCCCCTTTTTTTTTTGTTTTGATCAATTTTTACTAACCAATAATTTATAACAGGTCAGGTTGAAAACATGCTTAAAGATGTGTATACAAAGGCTGCGGTATGCCCAGGAGAAGCAGCAGGCGCTAGCTAAGCAAGGTAGAAGAGAAGTAGCGCAGCTACTAGCGAATTCGAAGGAGCAGAAGGCTCGGTATAGGGCAGAGAGTTTGATACATGATGATATGCATATTGAACTTTTGGAAGTGTTGGAGTTGTATTGTGAGTTGTTACATGCTCGAGTGAGTATCTTGGCCACGATTGAGGATGAGGCTGCACTGATTGAGAAGCATAGTGAAGACGGTATAAATGAGGCTGTGAGGGCCCTAGTTTATACAACGATCCATGCGACTGAAGTGAAAGAGCTGTCACAGATGAGAGATCTTTTGATTATGAAGTTTGGTCCCGAGTTTGCTAAATTGATTGTGGATGAAAAGCTTGGGGTCCCCGAGAAAATTTTGAAGAAATGCTCCCCTAATTTGCCAAGCTCAGATTTAGTGGATCTCTATTTGAAAGAGATTGCAAGAACATATGATGTTCCGTTCTCTTTACTGACTGATGATGATGAAGAAGAAGAAGAAGACGAAGAGGAACAATCTAGTTCAGATAATGGGAATGTACTAGATGAGGATGGAGATGAGCCGATGGACGATAAAAAGAGGAAAAGCAAATCTAAAAAGGATAGTGATAAACCTATACTTGCTGTAAATAACGAAGAAGAATTCACTGCAGATGCAAAACATCCAATTAAAGTAAGAAGACCAAGAAAAGAAAGTGATACACTTGATTCAGATCTGAAGATTCCGAAAGACATTAAATCAAATGTGGAAGTTAAACATAAAAAGAAGGGTAAGACAGAAGATAATGAATTAGAGGCTTTAAAGAAACGTTTTGAGGCTTTGAAGAGATAAAAGTATATATATAATAGGTATCTATAAACTAATTAATTTACTTATAATATTGTATTATTTTTTCATCTAAAGGACTGATGGTGTTTTAAAGGTCTTTTATAATGTAGTATATTATGCATTAAGTTATTATTATATATACTACACATGAAGTTACTAAAGTTTTTTTGATTAATATTTACACTAGAAATAATAAATTACAATGAAGAAAAGTAAAAAAGAATGCACAGCATATTTTTTGTATCAACTGTAGATACCTTGGGTACGTAATTGGAATTCATCATATATTCTAGTGTAAAAGTTACCTAATGATTTTCCAATTAGGAAGTTGTCGACAAAGACATCAGTCTCTTCATCGGACAGTTCTAAGTGGAATCTCTGTTTCAATTGAACACTGGTTTGATTACCAGCGTTGAAACATGGCTGCATGTTATCCTTCTGCATAATTTCACACATAGATACAATTTGGTCTGAATACTTTCTTAAGGCTTTGAAAGAGTCTTGGGTTAATTGAACGAATTTTTGGTATGGTGCACTGTCAAGACCGCCCAGCAGTTCAACATATTCATAAGTTAGCTTGAAAGGTGCAGACTCGAAATTAACAGACCCTGGAGAGTTCGAAAGCATAAAACCAAAATCAATATGACTGACGTGACCTTCATTATCAATCATAATATTACCATTATGTCTGTCCTTAATTTGTAAGATATAACAAATAACAGAATAAGCTGCTAAGGAGCAGGCAAAATTATCTTGTGCTCTCTTGAACTTGAAACCATCTGGATCTCCGAAGGTTCTCAAATAATGGTCACGTAAAGTTGCAATGCCACCGTTATCACTTAAATCACCATCTTCAACCATTTTTTTGGTTAATGCCTTCTTAATACTATGCACAGACATTGCATTGGTAATCGTCTCAACCAAACCAGTGTTAGCACTTGTAATAAGGATTTTCATACGTTTGACCCAAACATCTACACGTTCATTAGTCCAAATTTGGGCCATAGCCTGAATAACTTGACATGCAAATGCTTCCTGTCTAAGGTCATCACCAGTCTTAGCAATCACAGAACAAATATCCCAGTTTTCTAGATGACCATACTCAGATGTCTTACGAATTCTTTCCTTTTTTGTTGTCCAATCTTCACCTAAATAGGAGCTACTTATACCACCTGTCATTAAATCGTTCTCCAATTTACGTTCACCAGCTTTGCCATGCAACGCTTCTACATCTTTGTATCCAAACTTATCCTGTACAGCTTGCATTGAAGCAATAATTTCATTTCTGATCTGATTAGTAGCTTCATCTTGAGGGGATTTATCTAATTGGGCTAACATGACTGCAGATACTCGCATTTGATCGGCAAGGTCATCTGTTTGATTTTTGAAGCTTTCAGATAATGAACCACCCTGTGCTAGAAAATCTTGTGCACTGGTTGCAAATGCTAGTTCGGGGGTTCTATCATGACTATCGGTAGGTAACAATGGAATGTTTGACGCACGTTTCAACACTAATGATGATCTATAAGCTTCAGACTCACTTTGGTTTTTCACCCTTATCATAGACATATCACCCAAATCTTCTTCCTTTCCAAGATCAACACTAGAACTAGAATATGATAGATCAGCAGCAGGTTGATCAATAGAGTTTCTTAAATTAGTGGAGGTGAATGTTTCGGAGTTTCTGTGTGAAATATCACCAGTAAATTTCTTTCTGTTTCTTCCCATATAATTCAAATCAAAGATAAGATCACTTTGGTTATTACCCTTCCTTATAATTTCTTCATTTTCTGGAGTTGTTGGATCAAAGTCAAATTCATCTCTTAAATATTCAATCAATAATAAATATGGCACTTTCTCGGCTGAATTTAAAACTTGTGCCTCATTCGCTGTGATTAGAACAAGCTTATGTAACTTACCCTTCTTATTAGGTGGTAGTAGAGTAGGAATATCAACACATGCAGGCAAATCACGGTTTAGTAGTGACAAGTCTGCACGTAATGCACTTAGTCTAGCTTGTGTTGGGACTTGGGATAAACTTCTTGATATAGTCTCTAATGCAATTGCAAATTGTGTCTCGCAACGGAAGTAATTAGCCTTCAGTAATTTGATTTTAGTTGTTGTAGACAAAGTAGTAGGATCTAGTTCATCAAATCTTGACCTTGAATTTGTATATGTTCGGTTGCTATCAAATTTACTAGCTTTTGTGCTTTGTGAATAAGATCTGCTTAAACTATGAGATTTGTTAACAGATTTGAATGAGTTACCTGATAATCTTGGAGATGTACCTGATAAATCTGGCATTGAAGAAGTGAAACGGTCTGACGCCATAATGGTATTATCTTCATTTTCCGTGTCACTTTCGTCAGAATTTTGTTCAGTTACATCTCTAGAGGATCTAGCAGAGGTTTCAGATGACATTAGATTTTCATCAATATTACGTTTAACTGCAGCTGATGGTGGTATACCATTGATAGAGCTGTCGGTGTATGTTCTCTGCATTTGAGGTTGGAAATTTTTGGATTTTCTTTTAGGCATTTTTATTGATGATGAAATTCTTTCATCAAAAACTCTTTCTCCAATGTTATCTACCATATCAAAATCAAGATTAATTTCTGCACTTTTACTTTTCTTAAACATGACGTCTTCCTTCGTTTTTGTTGGGTCAATAATATCAACTTCAGATGCTACTACGGATGCTGGTGTCATCGGACGTACACTTGGCTTTTTCGTTGACTTGTTCTTCAATGTATTCTTTAGTGTGATATTTCTTGTAAAATCTTTCATTAGGTTCTTGGCAAGTTTGAAGACATAAGACTTTTGCCTTCTACCTTGTGATTCGACCAATGGTTCTGTAATCTCTGCAAGCTGTGGTAAGGCCATAGATGTAAATACCATAGACGACATAACAATTGCTGGTGCCACATTTTCGTTCATTCTCACTTTTTGCTTCTCATCTTCGTTGACATCGATATTAAAAAGGTTATTTTGCAAACTATTTAACACACGTCTTGCGACTTGGAAACCATACGATGCAGGGTCTGTAGACAAGTCTGTCAGCAGTGCCTGAAGTTGCCAGAAAGTTAGCAATGCAAAATGTGGGTTTTCAGTTCTCAACTTCAGCATAAGATCCTCCAATGCCAGGGATTCTGTCTCTATAGTCAACAATACCTGCACAAGTTGTGGAATATAGAACTGTAATTCGGTATGAGGAAATTTAGCAAGTCTCTGACACAAGTAGTAATGGATACCAATATTATTAGCATACTTGCACAACAATTCAATACAACTGTGAACTGTAAATGACGGAGAATTGATCTCTTCTAGAACCTCCTGCGGAGTCTCCTCTTTAGTGGGCCTACTTTCAATTATATTCATATTTTATTCTTCTTTCTGGAAAAATATAAAAAGCTCTTATTTATAACGTTTCTTTCTGCTTTTTTATCAGAGAGAGAGGGGAGAGTATCCAAGTACTTATTCTTTTCTATAACTTTTCCTTTCCCTTCTTTTCTTCTTCTCTTTTTCCCTTAGTTTCAATAAAGTTTGCAATTACAAATACAAAATAGAGACAGATAAAAGGATGCTCTTACTTTCCATTAAACATATAGATGTTCTTTTTTTTTTGCTTTCAATTACAGTGAAAAGTTTCTATTTTGGCTCTTTCCAATTTTTTTTTCCATCAGTCCAGTTGGCCCTTTTTCGCCCAAAAAAAAAAACAACGAAAAATAAAACGGTGAACAATTTTTAACAACGCGCGATGATGAAAAGAGAGGGTAATAGAAATAAGATGTCTGAATTCCATATTTTAAAAGGTACCATATTTATGATTCTACATAATCGTTTTGGATAAACTGTCAGAAGCTAGAGATAACTCTTGTTAATTATATTTTTATATTTATGAATTTATTAAAATACTAATGAAAATTTATACATCATTGTTTCTTTTGTGAAAACAAAAGAAACGCTGTTTGGGGAGCTTCTAGTATACATGCTGGTTGTTTTTGTTTTGTTTTTTTGTAATAATTAGTGACTTTTCCTCTTATAGGAAGGAATGCAGAGAATATAATGAGATTTGTAGTTCTCTTGTCAAAAGCTGGGAGATAATGCTAAAGGAAAACAAATAATTGAAAACACGGATAATAATAATAATAAAAAGTAATAATTGTATAATAACGATGGAGAGAAATAATTAATAGATCATGACGTTACAGTGGAGAAATGAATATAATGCGTGAAAAATAAAAATAAAAAGAAAATAAAACATTTTTTTTTTGTGCTCATTAAAAATTGTGGGGAGAACAGAAGTTCTTTTAAGCGACGGCAGCCCAGAACTTCTCCCATAGGTTAGTTGGCTCATCATCCTCCCAGACAATGGCTTCAATTTCTCTTCTATCACTATCGATATCGATGTCTTCTAGCTTCCAAATAAATCTACATCTGTAATACAGTTGGCAACCGATGAATACGACTGCTAGCAGTATCAGAGAGATGTAGGCTGTGAAGAAATCAGAGGTACTGAAATGTGGTGAAAATGCTTGGAAACCTTGGATGAAAATAATGACAAAAACGAAAAATGCAGCGTAGTAAGCACCCCATGGCATGAACTTGGCCTTGAATGGCAAATCATCTCTAGAAATACCACGGTACTTCAAAGCTTGCATGAATCTGATGTGAGCCAAAGAGATAAACAACCAAGCACATAGACCAGCCAAAGTTGAAATGTTAATCAGCCAGTTGAAGGCGGTGTTGGCATTGTGGTTGACAACTAAAAAGGCTAATAGACCTAATAGAGCAGTAACGATGACACCCAAGTATGGAACACCGTGTTTAGTAACGTAAGCAAATTGCTTTGGAGCATTACCACTACCAGCCAAGGAGTAAAGAACACGAGAACCGACGTACACGTTAGAGTTGGCGGCAGAAATAACAGTAACAAGGACGACGGCGTTGAAGATGTGTGGAAGAACCTTGGTGTGAGCATTAGTAATGGAAATAACGAATGGAGATGAGGCAATGACTGCGGAGTCACTGGACAAACGTGGGTCATTGTATGGAACCAACATACCAACGAAGAACAGGGACATAATGTAGAATAGCACGATTCTGAACACGACCTTGTTGATGGCTCTTGGAACGGTCTTTCTTGGGTTGGCGGCTTCACCAGCAGTGATACCGACCAGCTCGGTACCTTGGTAAGTGAAGGCAGCGTTAATCAGAGAGGAGACCCAACCCAAGAACTTAGCAGTGTTCTTGTCCTTGGAAATAATACCTGGGCCCATAGCACCAGGATTACGCCAGTAACGGAAACCGATAGGACCCTCGTGAGAACCACCACATACGATAACCAAAGCGTAAATCAAGTAACCTACAATGGCGATAACTTTGATGGAGGCGACCCAAAACTCAAATTCACCGTAAATCTTGACTGGGAAGAAGTTCATCAGCGTGATCAGCACCCAGAAGATAGCGATCCAGGCGGCCAAAGGAACTTTGAAGGTCCAGTACTGGATGACTTGACCAATAACGGAGACCTCGACGGCGTATGTGATAGCCCAGTTAAACCAGTACATGTACCCGTTGGCGACACCAAAGGCAGGCGACAAGAATCTCTTGGAGAACACTGTGATAGATGAGGTAACAGGGATGAAAGTGGCCATCTCACCCAGTGATTGTGTAACAAAGTAGACAATGGTACCCATGAATATGTAGGCAATCAAAGCACCGACTGGACCAGAGTTCGAGAGCGGGGTAGCGATACCGACAAACAAACCGGTACCAATAGTACCACCCAGCGCGATCATACCGATGTGTCTCTGCTTCAACGCTCTCTTGACTCTAGTGTCGTGCACTTCGGCCTCCTCGGCATCCTCATCCTCGTCGTCCAGCCCCGCGTGTCTATTCCTCGACAGCGTGTTTGTAATAGAATTAACATCACCATCAAACCCTGTACTCTCTCCTTCCAACTTCTTCTTATCAGCAAACTTCTTCTCATCGTAATTCGATGGTATTATCTCGATATCCGAGGTCGTACTACCAGTACCACTCCCACTGGACTCCTTGTCCCCATGCGACAGTATATTCCTAAACTTCATTATGTATTTGGTTTTTTGATTTAGCTTTTTTTGGCTTTGGTGTTATTTCTTGAAGATAAAATTGAATTCTATTAATTTCCTTTATATAGTACGGATGAAAAATTTTTTTCAATTTATTCCGTCGCTTTTATTTTTTTTTTCCACTTCATTGTTAGCCACCCCCCCCAAAAAAATGGGTCATTTCGAAGGTAACGTACGCCACTTTCTAAGCAAACTCTTCTCTCTTCCAATTTGCCATGTGGATTTTACATTTTTTTTTTTGCGATGGGAAAAAATGGAAGCTTCGAATTGCGTTTTTAATTGCTGCACACACAGAACCTCGCGTAGCACATTTTTTTTCTTTCTTTTATTCCCAAAAAGAATTTCTTTTTTTTTTTTCCGGTTTTTTTTTTTTTTGGTGAATTCCAGGGTAACCCAAAAAAAAAAAAGTGATCTACAAATGGGCTATGACACATTTCTCGGTACCTCCTCACGACCCACCCCTCATGATCCCTCCCGTATTTGCCAACCCTCTTTCCCTCCCCCAAAAAAAAGAAAGAAAGAGGGGGGGGGAGTTTTTCAATGGGGGGGCAGAAGTTAAAGAAAAAAAGAAGATGGCGGTGTTCGTCTCCCGATCCCACCCTCTCTTATCTTGATAAGATCTGTACGGGAGTTGTCTGGTGTTATCGGGGAGAGATAGGAAAGAGGGTAGGGATTCTCGAGAAGATAAGATAAATTACAAAAAATTGAAATCCAAATCAATAGAGAAGAATAAAAAAAGGAATTACAAGCGAGGGGGAAGTAAATGCCCGTACAAATGAAAACAAAATACAATGTATCTTGCATTTTCTTCCTTTCTTTTTTTTCTTTGTTCTTTTTTGTTTTTCGCCTTGTCCCATAAAGCCCTGTGTAGTAACCGTTAATGGCAAAAGGGTCTTCATTTCCGTTTTTTGACACATTTTTTTGACAATGAAAAATTTTTTATTTTTTCCTTTTTTTTTTTGGGAAGGGTTAGGCGAGAGATGTCCTTTAAGTGCAATATAAAATACAAAGAGTCAAAAGGGAAAGGAAAAAAAGATGAGAAGACAACAATACCCCAAAACTACTCGCCCCGATACCCATATATAAAAAGGATTACAATTTTTACTCCTTAATACTTTTTTTTGCATTACACTACAATACACCAAACACATCAACACAATACTAAATGATTAAGGATAAAGAATTTCTTCAAGAAATAGATACAATTAATACTTCTAATGCTGACAATGAGTCAGACAGTATAAACCTGGAGAGAAGGAAGAGGACAACCTCGGTCTCCTCCACGGTGCATTTGGAAGCTGATGAGAAGGACGAGCTACTGCAGTCTGATGATGTTAAACGTAATTTAAAACAGAGACACATCGGTATGATCGCCCTGGGTGGTACCATCGGTACCGGTCTGTTCATCGGTATCGCTACCCCGCTGGCTAATGCCGGCCCCGTCGGTGCTCTGATCGCTTACTTGTTCATGGGTACAGTGGTTTTCTCCGTCACTCAGTCGCTGGGTGAGATGGCCACTTTCATCCCTGTGACCTCTTCGTTCTCGGTGTTCGCACAAAGGTTCTTGTCGCCTGCGTTCGGTGCCGCAAACGGTTATATGTACTTCCTCTCGTGGTGTTTCACCTTCGCGCTGGAATTGTCTGTCATAGGCCAGATTATTCAGTTCTGGACCTTCAAAGTACCACTGGCAGCCTGGATCAGTATCTTCTGGGTGCTTTTGACCTTGTTCAATATGTTCCCAGTGAAGTTCTACGGTGAGTTCGAATTCTGGATCGCTTCCATCAAAGTCATCGCCTTGATCGGGTTCCTGTTGTACTCCTTCATCATCGTCTGTGGTGCTGGTAAGACTGGCCCAATCGGTTTCCGTTACTGGCGTCATCCTGGTGCCATGGGCCCTGGTATCATCTCCAAAAACCTCGGCGAAGCTCGTTTCCTAGGTTGGGTCTCCTCCCTGATTAACGCTGCATTCACTTACCAAGGTACCGAGCTGGTCGGTATCACTGCCGGTGAAGCTGCCAACCCAAGAAAAGCTGTTCCAAGAGCCATCAAGAAGGTCGTGTTCAGAATTTTGATCTTCTATATTGGGTCCCTGCTGTTCATTGGTTTGAATGTCCCATACAATGACCCTAAATTGACCTCTACTGACTCTTACGTCTCTTCTTCTCCTTTCATTATCACTATTTTGAATGCAGGTACCCCAGTGTTGCCTCACATCTTCAACGCAGTCATTTTGACCACCATTATCTCTGCAGGTAACTCTAACGTCTACGTTGGCTCTCGTATTATGTACAGTATGGCAAAGAACGGGCTAGCTCCAAGATTTCTCGCCAAGACAAGTGTTCATGGTGTTCCCTACTATTCCGTTCTATGTATTGCAGCATTCGGCTCCTTGGCTTACATGGAATTGAGCACTGGTGGTACAAAGGCTTTCAATTGGTTATTAAATATTACAGGTGTTGCTGGTTTCTTCGCTTGGTTATTAATCTCTTGTTCCCATATAAGATTCATGCAGGCATTGAAGCATCGTGGTATCTCAAGAGATGATCTACCTTATAAAGCCGTATTAATGCCATGGTTAGCATACTACGCCGTGTTTTTCATGGTTATTATTATCCTAATCCAAGGTTTTACCTCTTTCGCACCACACTTTAATGGTTCGGATTTTGTTGCAGCTTATATTTCAATTGGTCTTTTCATTGTGTTTTGGGTTGGGTTCCAACTGTATTTCAGATGTAGACTCTTGTGGAAAATTGAAGATGTTGATATTGACACAGACCGTAGAGAAATTGAAGCGGTTGTTTGGGAAGATGACACTCCAAAGACTTTCTGGGATAAATTCTGGAACTTTGTTGCATAGACATTCAGTTTAATTTCTTTTCGGTTACGTCTTTTATTTAATATTCTCTTTTTTCTTCAACACCCTTAAAACTTAACGATTTGATGTCCAAAACAAACTATTATTTTCAGACATTTACTTTGCATATACCACTATTTTTCATTTCCTTATAATATCTGCATCATAATTTTTTCTTTCCTTTTAAATTTCCCCCCCACCACTCGCTTTTTCTTCTTTAATCCAGTTCATAATGAATATTCATATTATGTAGAAATATATTTATATAACATTACAAGATAAATTTTTTTATAATTTGCTCTTTTAATTATTTACTATCAGTCTTATGTTCATCAACATTTTCATGATATAGTACTACATCATATTGTACGACTATATGTGCGTGATTTTCCAAAGTTTTTTTTTTTTTTTTCCATCCGAATGCAGCGACGGTGTTTTTGAAGGAAGAAAAAAAACAGCGGTGGGATCTTGAAAATAAAATCTGTTTTGAAGGGTTAACGAAATTGTTATATTTTCCTTTTTTTTTTCTGTTTTTTATTTAACTTTGATTTACGTCTGTAGATAATAGGGAGATTAGATATTACGAACGTAATTATTAATTTTTTTTTATCAATTTTCAAGCACTACAACATATCCCACTTCCTCCTTTTTTTTGATTTGGTGTGGTACAGTATTGGCAAAAATAGGGTACAGATAAAATTTCACAGGCGGAAATAAAAGCTGAAAACTATCAATCTGAAAGGGGATTAATACGAAAGTGTGTTGTTTTGAAGTCAATTAACAGTGTAATACTTTTATTAATAAGAAAATTGGTACAGAAAAAGGTAACATTATAAATAATCAAATGTTGAAGTCTTCTAAAAACTCTGATTCGAGTGGAAGTGGATCGGGGTTGTTTCAGAATTTGAAGAGACTTACTACGAAGGATAAGGATTCTAAGAATAAAAGCCCTAAGAACAATGCTGCAGCTGAAGTGGAGTCTACACCAACATTCAAAAACTTCAGTGTGTCAGCCGCGTCGTCGAGACATGGTTCTGTTGACGCGCGCCCACTGAACAAGAAATCTTCTTTGAATTCGCAGAACTTATCTCAATATGTTAAGAATACAAGTCCTGATGCAAGTAATACCCACGCTCGCAGCGAATCCGCTCCAGGCTTGAATAAATACTCTTACTCTAGGAGATCGTCAGCGCAAGTCTCTACGGCCCCATCCCAAACAAATAACATCAATTTGACACGTCACAACACTAATGCAAGCTTTTCTTCTGCTAGTATATTATCACATGGCTCAATTTCGAATCTATCTCGTTTCATGACACCGGATGGTAAATTTAACCTAACTATGCCAAGTGATCCTTATGAGGTCGAGTCTTTATTCGAAGATATCATGTACAAGAGAAATATATTTCAAAGTTTACCTCCAGATAAACAAAATGAGTTGATGAGTTACGGTATTGATAAGAAGTGGTTAATTGTGAAGCAGGATTTACAAAATGAGTTTAAGAGAATGCGGGCATCTAACAAATCCTCAGGGAGAATGGGGAGTAATACGGGAGAAGTATTATTAGAACAATCCAACAAATTTGCGCCTGGAAGTGGTACCGCTGTTTCCTCTTCGGGATCATCTATATTTTCCAACGATTATTCTGGGTCAACAGCCCCATCAACTGTATTTAATAGAGCACCTAGGAAAAACGTACCGATTAGTAAACCAGTTGCAGCATCAACAGAACTATATCATATTTCGGAAAGAAACGCCAGTTCATCAACAATCCAATCTGATAGAGCAAATAGACCACCGTTGCATTATGTTAAAAAAATTGTGGATGATAAATTGACACCAGATGAGATGAAAGATTTATGGGTCACTTTAAGAACTGAACAACTTGATTGGGTTGATGCATTTTTGGAAAATCAGGGTCATATAGCAATGGCCAATGTTTTAATGAAGCAAATATACAAGACAGTACCAAAGGATAGATTATCGGAAGAACTTCTTGATAAAGAACATGCATTCTTCAGATGTTTCAGGGTCTTAGCTGTTCTTTCGCAAGGTTTGCATGAATTTACTACACATTCCCTAATGACAGATACAATTGCACAGGGGTTATTTTCTGGCAGATTATCTACAAGAAAGATGGCTACGGAAATATTTGTGTTTTTATTAGAGAAGAGAAATAAGAAAAGATTCGAATCTGTCCTTAGTGCATTGGATAAAAACTTTATAATAGGACAAAACTCTCATATGAATGAAAGTTATAAAAAGTTACCTCAATATTTTACACATTTAACAGCTAACAGTAGTTTAAAGGTTATTCAAGCATGGCTTTTCGCTGTGGAACAAACCCTAGATGGACGTGGTAAAATGGGATCTTTAGTCGGAGCTTCGGAAGACTATCGTACAGCAGGTGGTGAAAATGCAATATTAGAATATTGTCAATGGACAATGGTCTTTATTAACCACTTATGCTCTGGTTCTGAGAATATTAATCAAAGGGCATTACTAAGAAGAAAACTAGAAAACTGTGGTATTTTAAGAATTATGAATAAGATTAAACTTTTGGACTATGAAAAAGTAATTGATCAAATTGATTTGTATGAAAGCAACAAACTGGATGATTTCAATGTCATATTGGAAACCAATAAAAGAAATACCCAGGTTAATTTACAAGATCCGGTCTCGTTACTTAAGAATCTTTTGGATGCCTGTAAAGGTACTGAGAATGAAAAGAATTTGATTTCTCTTGTTCAACATATATTTCTGCCAACCTCTAAATTGTTAGATGATAAACAAGACCCTAATAAAGTCTCAAAGCAATTAAAATTAATGGATTCTTTAGTTACAAATGTAAGTGTTACCAGTACTGAAGAGGGGACGAATGTTAATATGGCAATTCAGAGGCTATACGATTCGATGCAAACAGATGAAGTTGCCAGAAGAGCAATTTTAGAAAGTAGAAATCTAACGAAAAAACTGGAAGAAATGGAAGCTGAAAGGGATTTACTAGTGACTAAATTACAAAATGCTGAGCATGGTCTAGTTGGTCAACTCGAAAATGAATTGAAGGAACGTGATAGAATTTTGAATAAAAACCAACGTGTAATGAAACAACTTGAAGCAGAGTTAGAAGAATTGAAGAAAAAGCATTTGTTAGAGAAGCATGAACAAGAGGTTGAACTAAGGAAAATGTTAACTATTTTAAACTCTAGGCCTGAGGAATCTACTCAGCAGAAAAAGCAGGAAGGTTCGTTAAAATCTAAAGAAAAGGAGGATTTACAACGTGCTTTAAAAAGTGGTCTAAAGAGAGCAAAAAGAGATATCAAAGATGACTCAAAGAAGTTTGGTATGACTGTACAACCAAATCAAAGACTTAAGATGCTTCGTATGCAAATGGAAGATATTGAGAACGAAGCACGTAAATTAGAAATGACAAACTTCACAGAATTCTCTAATAAAAGTCTGGCACCCCCTCTTAATGTCTCAAAGAAAAGAAAAGTAAAGAAATCAAAGGCTGATAAGGATCAGCAAATTAAAAAACTTAATGAGTTGAGAGATGCACTTTTGGAGATTCAAATGGAATCAAATGACGTTTCCAAGTTCAATGTTGACGAAAGAGTTAACGAGCTTTTCAATCAGAAAAAATTAACGGCACTGCAAAGACTAAAAGAATTAGAAACCAAATATAAAGGATTTGGTATTGATTTTAAGGTAGAAGATTTCATGGTTGATTCTAAATCATCAAATTCGAATGGAGATCAAAAGAATTACTCAAGTCTGGACCCAAAGCTGTATCAATCGAAATTGGATGAAATTACAAAGATATCAGATGAATTGATGCAACTTGATAAGGATATTGATGAGTCAAGTACTAGCAGTTCCTCTGATTCCTATACATCTGATAGTGATTCTGATTCATCGGAAGACGAAAAAGCTGAGCAGGTTGTCTCTGGTAGTGCCTCAACTCATACTAACCATTCTGATGCAGGCTCGATATCTGGGTCATTTTTGGAATTACTAACACAACGATATGGTACAGGACAGGCTGATTCCGTACAATCACCGGGTATGACCCGTTATTCAAGTAGAGGTGAAAAGTCATTTGTGGATCGTATGAAGAGGAATTCGAGAGTTCCTTCATATTTCGAAGAATTGACCAAGAAGATGGCTTTCCAAAATGATGAAGCAAATACTGAAATAACAGAGGAAAGTTCTGAAGAGGTAGACGAGGATTACGATGAGAATGAGGAACCTATGGACACATCGAACAGTAGCGTTATGAAAAAGGACATCAGTGAAGGTAGTGAAGAATCCGAGGGATCTAAAGAATCATCGGCACCACCTCCTCCACCACCTCTACCTTCAGCATTATTTGGAAAGGATGGAGATTCAGGGTCTGGCTCTTCTAATGTTCCTCCTCCGCCACCTCCACCTCCTCCATTCTTGAAGGAAGACTCGCCTGCTCCTCCACCTTTACCTCCAATGTTGACACCATCGGAATCAAAAGGTTCAGTAAGTCCAATTCCACCGGCTCCTCCACTAATGTCTACTGGACCAAAGAAACAAGTAGTGTCTTCTCCACTACTACCACAATCGCCATCATTGTTTGAAAACTATCCTCGTCCCCAAAAGAAGTTGAAACAACTACATTGGGAGAAGGTTGAAAGTACTGATAACTCCATCTGGGGTGCTCAAAAGGCTGAGAAATTTGCTGATGATCTTTATGAGAAGGGTGTTTTGTCGGACCTGGAAAAGGCATTTGCAGCTAGAGAAATCAAAAACTTGGCTAATCGTAAAAAAGAAGACCTACAAAAAATTTCATTCTTATCCCATGATATTTCTCAGCAATTTGGTATCAATTTACATATGTATGCTAACTTAAATGTTGCAGATTTGGTTAAAAAAATTCTACGCTGTGAACGTGACTTCATGAATACACCAAGTGTCATAGAATTCCTATCGAAACAAGAAATTATGGAAGTTTCGGTAAACTTGGCTAGAAACTACTCGCCATACACAACAGACTGGGAAGGTGTTAAATCAATCGAAGATGCTAAACCAACAGAGAAAGATCCGAATGAATTACAAAGAGCAGATCAAATATATCTAAACCTGATGGTTAATCTACAATCGTATTGGGCTTCAAGAATGAGGGCTATTAGAATGATTACATCCTATGAGAAGGAATATAATGAGCTTGTGGTAAAACTGCACAAGGTTGACAAGGCTGTTGGTGCCTTGCAAAATTCTGAAAATTTGAAGAATATCTTCAATGTTATTTTGGCTGTGGGTAATTATATGAATGATTCGTCCAAACAGGCTAAAGGTTTTAAATTATCTACACTTCAAAGACTGACATTCATCAAAGATGCAACTAACAGCATGACTTTCTTGAATTATGTTGAGAAAATTGTCAGAACTAACTATCCTGAATTCAACAACTTTTTGGAAGAGTTAGAACCTATATTCGATGTTGTTAAAATATCTATTGAGCAGCTCGTGAATGATTGTGACGACTTCAGTCAAGGTGTGCAAAATGTTGAAAGATCAATTGAGATTGGTAATTTAAGTGATTCTTCTAAATTCCATCCTTATGATAAAGTATTGGTGAAGGTAAGACCTAAGCTACCTGAAGCTAGGAAGAAGGCAGATTTGCTATCAGATGAAAAGAAATTGACAATCATGGAATTTGAGAACATTATGCAAATATATGGTGAAGATTATGGTGATAAATTTGCGAAGATTTCATTTTTCAAAAAGTTTGCTGACTTCCTGACTGAGTATAAGAAAGCTCAAGCGCAAAACATGAGAGTCGAAGAAGAGGAGGCAGCATATGAAAGACATAAGAAGATGGTTGAAGAACAGCAAAGAAAGGCACAAGAAGCTGAGGAGCAATCGAGGGATCGTCGTGGTGAGGGCGAGAGTGATGAGGAAGATGACAGTGAAACAGGTGATAGACGTGCTGTTATGGATAAGTTACTAGAACAACTGAAAAATGCTGGACCATCCAAAGCGGATCCAAGCTCGGCAAGGAAGAGAGCTTTGCTGAGGAGGAAAATTCATCAGGAAAAACAATCTGATTCAAGTCCATTGGCAGATAATATTATTGATGATGGATCTCTGATATACTCTCCAGATAATCAAAATCAGGTGGATATCGAAATGCACCTAGCATCTCCTACACCCAAAACCAGTGAAAATGGTGAAGATTCGGATATTAAGACATTGACTGGTAATGAGTCGCCTGTAAAGAAAACCGATGATGATGAAGTAGTAACTGATAGAGCTAAGGCATTGTTAATGGAACTAAGAGGAGCTGATCCAACTCAGGGACGTTCCAGTAAATTAGATGAGCATAAAGAACGATTGAGGGCTCGCCGTAAGAAACACCAAGGAAGTAACAATAATTCAGTTAGTAGTAATAAGCTAGTGTTCGTTGACACCGAGGAAAATAATGAACGAGAAGAAACACCTGAGACAATGCAATCGTCAACGAATACTGCTGAATCTGCCAAATATGAGAATGAAGCCAATATAACGGATGAGACAGTTGCAGTTGAAGAACAAGAAACTACAAAGCTTGAAACAGAATCCCAAAATTCAGAAACTGGAAACGAAAACCAGACACAAGATGAGACTGTGTCAGAAGAGTAACGTTAACTTTATAAGGATCGTTTTCCATACAGGTCTATACTTTTTTCTAACTCACCTCCTTCAATTTGAATTAGTAGTAACGAAACTTTTTTTTTCACTTTCAATATGTAATTAATTATTAATCATAATATTAGCATTTATTTATAACTACTAGCTGTTTGTTTATAAAAAATAAGTAAATAAATAAATAAATAGGCTATACTCAGAATAGTAAATCGATAACTGAACCATCTAAATAACGGCATAGGTCATGTACATCGCGCATATCGTTCGTTTATGTTTTGTCGGATTCGATTAGGTTTATGTCGGGTAACACTACTTTGAATAAGGGTAACTTTGGTGTAGTTCCTGTGGGACCAAAACAAAGAGGCGGGAATATTAGGGACACACTTTTATTATTCATGAGAAGCCATCTGATTCAACCCATCAGTGCAAAGAACCAAATAGCGAATCCTCGTTATATGAACAAATTATTGGTTTTGAAAAAATTAAAACACGTTTAAAAGTTTTACTGGATTCTGGATAACATAAGTTGAGTTAATATAACTTTGCAAATGGCTGAACCCACAGAGGAATCAAAACGGATCTCTGTCCAAGTTTCAACACTGTCTACACAGTTAATTGAGAGCATTGATCGTCAATCTGAGCTGGAGAAGAGGCTACGTGATGCTCAAATTATAATTAATAAGCAAAAACATGTACTTCATGATATTGATGAGTTAAAGAAGAAAAATTCTGAAATGAGCAGCAAGCAATCGGAATATGAGGATAAAATACGAGCATTAGAAAGTGAACTTGGAGATGAAAAGGAAAAGAGAAGCGCTGCTGAAAAAGAAGCTGAGAAATTGGGCCAAGAAGTAGAAGATTTAACAGCATCACTTTTCGATGAAGCCAATAACATGGTGGCTGATGCCAGGAAAGAAAAATATGATGTGGAACAGTTGAATACTCGTCTACATGAAACCTTGAAGGAAAAAGATGCCGTTTTAGAGACACTAACACTGCAATTGAAAAACTTAAAAAAAGTTTTACAATCCGTCGACTCTGAGAGCAATACATCACAGATTAATAAAAGGGCATCTATTGTCACCACAGATACAAATGCCTCGTCTACAGGATCAATGAAAAATATTTCAAGGAAAATGTCAGCCTCATCCTTTGATCTCTGCGGGACACCATTATTCTCCCCATATGTCACTACAGTTCGTTACGATTTAAATCTGTATAACGAATTTCTTAAATTTGTAGCAGTGTTGCCGCAATGCTCTAGTATTAAGTCTACTGCTAATGAGTCGAAGTTATTGAAAAGATTGGTCACAGATGAGATACAGCCCGTTTTGCGTATTGACAATGCTTCTGGTATAGGTTGGTTAGTTCGGAAAACTTTGCTAACATCAATGATGGAGGGCCATGTAGTGGTTGAACCGTTAAGCGGTATTAATGAGGCATACCAATTAGGATATGAGACAAATCAGAATGACGCAGAGGGTAATGGCGATACTGAACTTCCACACATGTTTAATTTTCCTTTGAACTCTCCTCCAATAGCTGTAAGAGATCCATGTGCTATTTGCTCAGAAAAGAGAGATGATATAATAGAACATGCAAGGATGTATGTGATGAAAACTTTCAATAAAGAAGAGGATGGAACTACTTCCATTACAAATTCATTTCCTCTCTGTCATTGGTGTTTGATTAAAGTCAGGCAAACATGTGAAATATTTGCATTCTTGAGATCTCTGAAATTGGGAGCCTGGAATCTTGAGAAGGTAACATTGAGTACTATTTCTAAAGGCGAATCTCTATCAAAATTTTCTCAGGTAACAAAATCTCATAAGAAGGAAGTCTCTACCGATGATAAGAAGAGCAATAGAAAGAGTATTTTGAACACGTTGTCGAGATCTTCATCTACAAAGGTTGCACCTGTAGTTGAGACGCAAACAGTCGCTGTAGTTAAGGCTGGGCAACCTACAACGAATATCCAAAGAGCATGGGTTCAACTGTGCAAGCTAAGATCCATGCTGCATTGGGCACACATTGGTATCTGGAACATTGATGATTCTATGGCACTCAAGATTGGTCCAGTAAATCAAACAGCTGAAGATAGCAGTGACATGCGTCTTCCTGATGTATTTGAGGGTGCTAGCACTGAAGAACTTGATGAGTATCCATCTAGCGATATGGCAGAATCAGATACTTTTCAATTGAAGAATGACGGCTCAAATGAGGAATCATTTGATTTTGAGAAAAAAGCTGAGGAAGCTGAAACACTAAAGAAGTTAGAAGGAGAAAAGGCAATCGTAGATGTAAACCCGTTGGATGCTACAGCAGAAACTAAACAGGAGAAAGAAGATAGTTCTGGTAATCTTGAGGCATCAGAAGATAATGGTTCCCATGCTGCTTTTGAAGAAAACACAAATAATAATGAAGATTCTAGTTTAAATGACAATGTGGGGATAGTTAAAAAACAAATAAATAGGCTTGAGTCGGAAGAAATGGATTCTAAACCTCAAAATATAGAAGAAGATTACAAGGAAAAAAATAGCACTGAGAAGACTAAAACTGATGAAGAAAACAACAATAAACAGACCTCTGACAACGAGCATGTCGACATAATGCAACAGGAGAATGTTACAGAGAATGTTAATATGGAGACAGCCTCCTTGTCGGAAACAAAAATGTCCTCAAATGATGAATTTGATGATAGTAAAGAATACCAAGACTAAACACATTTAATAAAATAAATATGTACAAATTTTCAACCAAGGTGTGAAAATTTGTTTTTGTAATAGTAGTAATTGCATATTTTGTTCGTACTAAATATTTCAATCTGAGAGTAACTTACTTAAGTTGAGATAATGCATGTCGCTATAGTGTAATCTTGGAAAATGGTACAAAATATTAAAAAATAATATGAAAAAATTTATTTCAAAAAATTACTATTTATATTAGTCTACTGCGTTTATTCGAAACTATAGCATCTTCATCATCGTGTTCATCATCCACTCCATCCTCGCCAATATCATTATCTTGTTCTTCGCCTCCATCTTCGGAGAAATTGACATTTGCTAAACTCAACAAAGTTTTATCTGGTCCTTTTGTGGTATCTTGATTCAAATTCAATGAATCAATTTGAGGTATAGGTCCATCAAACAAAGAGGTGAAATCACTCATTACTTTACCATTATGTTCCATCCTTTCATTGGCAAATTTTCCAAATGCAAGAAACTTCTCATTCGGCAGCTGACCATTGTATTTATCTAAGAGCCATCTCATATACATTTCATTCTCAAAGAATATTGGATTCATAACATTATCATCATCATCTTCCGAATCACTAATATATTCTTTGCTAAATGCCTGTAGCTTTTCGGTGGCTTTCTGGGCTTCAGGATCACTTCTATTAGGCAATCTAACCCCTGACTTCTTTTTCATCTTCTTATTAGATTCTCGTTGTCTCTTCTTTTTCTTTGCAATACCTATTTCTGCATTTCTTCTGGAGCTCTTATCGGTGTTGTCGAGGTCCTTGAAGTAATTTGCATCATCAATATCTTCGTCAGGTACAATACTATGGTCATTAAAATCGTAACTCTCATTGGCGTTCCAGCCATCACCATAGATAGAATCACTCTCATTTTTACGTTTTAGATAACTTGAAGATGGTTTTCCATTAGGTGATTCGAACGGAATGCTCAAATATTTTGTAATTGATTCTTCACATTTTATTAAATGACTGAATTCATTAGTACCGACCATAAAACATATTTCAGTTCTAATCTTTGGGATAGTATATCCAATTATTTTAGCCAATGCCCTAAAGTCCCGATTATAGACTAATGGGTTAACCTCCTCATTATTACCTAAATCAAAAATTTCGTTATTAGGTTTTGATTCAGAAGATGCACCTACGACTTGTTGATGGGAGGTGAAAACATCAATTATGTGTCTTAAGTTATCTCTTATTGCCTCCACAAGATATTGTAAACCATCATCAATTAAAGTGGATACAAGAATTCCTATTTTCATATCAAGTAATATATTTTCAGACATCATTTCTTGATCGTCAATATGGTGGAACTCACTAGGGTCAACAGCATAATAATTAGAATCTTTTGTTGCTTTATGTTCCCCATATTTTTGATAATATCCAACTATCCCATCATTTAATGGTGGAAATAAAAGACCAACATACCAAGCTGGTGATTTCTTTAACTTTGACTTTAGTTTTGTCAAGTAATATTTTGCGAACTCATTTATGTGCTTTCTTCCTTTTGAGCTTCTGGTCAATCCTTCAGGGCCCAAAATATCCCTTAACAATATAATAAAATCCAAACGATAAAAGAGCATTTCCTCTTTTGCTTCTACAAACACTCTGTAGAAAAAAGATAAAATTAGCTTCAGGTGATCATAATCTAGTTCTGAATATCTCTTCAAGAGATTTATATATAGGTCGATGGTGTTTCTGTTGAAGAAGGAACTCTGCACTCTTTTGAAATTGACTTCGATGACCTTATTACTTGGTTGAAGTATCTCTAAAGCCTCATCAGGATCCATCCCTTCCTCATTAACTAACCTTTCATAATCTTCCCTAGATACCTTTTGTTGTCTACGACTGCGAGATCTGGATTCCACCACTAATGAATTTTCCCCATTATACATCTCTAAAATTTTTAGTACTGTATGTGTTAATTCAATCGAGCTTTTCATAAAAGTATAAGAATGTGTTGACGCAATACGTGGTAAGTTGGATAATAATTGAATTCTTTCATCACTGAATAAACGCCCCAAAATATACTCAATGTCTTCATTGTCCTCAAAATCCCTCATAGCATTCACTAATCTTAGTAGTTCATTGAAAGCAATCATAGCGGCATGTACAACAATCCAGTTTTTTGAATCATATGTGCTCCTTAATAGCGAAGAAACCAAAATGAATGTAGTTTCTTTCAAAGACTCAGAGACAAGAAGCAAGTCTGCACTTTTATCGTGCTTGTTTCGTAGAATTTGGTATTTATTAAACCATGCAAAAAATAAGAGATATTCAATTTGCTCTAGGCTGAGCATTTTATCCTGTTCGGTAGTAAAATGACTAGTGACACTTCTTAATAATAAATTGAAACTTGAATCAACAAAATTGTTAATATACTTTGTCAAAATATTTATGACATTTCCGCTCAAATAGGTAAAGTTTTGGTTATGGGCATTTAAAAGATTACTAGGCAGACTCTCTCCGTCTCTTTCATCACGCACTCTCGTCATTCTTCCCTTCGACTTCTTGCTATCATCTAGTTTCTGGAGAGCTTTCGAGCTATCTAATAAATTTTGACTACCAGAAACAGTTAATCTACTTTTATCATAAGTCTGAATGGATAACATTGCACCAAATCTGGAGTGTCTAGCAGATGTATTCATGATTACTTTTTTTTTCAACTGGTTTTCTTTATTCAGCAGTTCTGATAACTCGTGACCAGTTTTTGATACAGGTCTTTCTTTTGAAGATGGTTCGCTATTTGTATTATCAGATGATTTAGAAGGGAAAAGTACTTGATGATTGATATCTTTGGTTAGAAAAAACATTACTTCAAGTAAGGGGATATTGATGAAATCTTGATCAAACTCTCTATTTATAGAGCTACCCAGTGTCAATAAAAAAGGAAATACTTTATTCTTTTGGAAACAAGAAATCACCGAATTTAACGAAATATCATCCAATGTTACATTTGGTGGTAGTGTATCAATTGAGTTTATACCTTTACTTGATATGTTTTTCTTAGCTGTAACTGTTAGTTCACCAGGTTCAATAGCTAGTATGTTTCTAATAAAATTTAACACGAGCTTCAATACTAAATTATCTCTTGCAGTTCTCTCCAGTCTTTCAATTTTCATGACGTCAAGTGCTATTCTCACAGCTGCCTTGATAACTTTGCCATTTTCCACACTAAGGATTGCTTTTTTATATATCAATTGATATTTTTTCAGTTCACTGTAGTAATTGATTTGATTAGGAGTTGATTGATCGGTTAGAATCAGTGGCCATGTCATAAGTACCATTAACTGTAAACAATTCAGAGCAATTTTGTCATAGTATGATTTGTTTTTAAAATAGGCAGTTACATCACCTTTACCCTTAGATAGTTTAGTGGCTAAGTACGATTTGTTCTCCCAATCAATAAGTATTGGAAGCAAATCATCAGTCAAAATATGGTATTCGGCCACAGCAATCGCTACATCCCATCTTTTTTGTTTATCATCCACTAGTCTAAACCATCTTTTCAAATCTTTTAGGCATGCCAGACAATCATCACCTAATTGGTATGGTGGAGGGTCTATATTAGAACTGTAATCAGGACCACCGATTGCCGTAGCCAATAATGCAATTCTTGCTTTTAATATAGTCAATGGCGACTCCTGTGCTGGCTCCTCCATAATTGTGGCCATCAATGTTTTTGATATATTACTGAGAATCTGTTTCAATTGGTTTGTATTCAACAAACGAGTATTAAAAGGCTGCAAACAATAAAATTTCACATATTTTATTATTAGTATTTTTTTTTTTTTTTTTTTCACGCTTCACACTTCGCGACGCGTCTTTAAGCTCTTGTCATGTGAGGACTCCAACAATTTGTATTTTATACAAGAAACAATAATAGTAAACTCTGCCAATTTCTGTTAACATATTTGCAGCGATCTAACAACTGAATGTGCCATATCATGATAAGGATAGGATAATGTATCCTTAGAAAAAGAAAAGTTATAGGACCCTATATGCGGTCTTATTTCCGTCAACAAAACAAAAAAACAAAAAGAATAATACATTACCTCGTTATCATAAGCACCCTGGTACCAAGTTGTTGATGTGTTGAACAGTGTCGTTTTATCCATATTCCCTCGTTATGTTTTTTTCCTTTTTTTGACACATTTTTTCATTGATTACGTCATGTGAACAACCCAAAGCCCCCGCGATTTTCGGAAAAATTTGGATGGGCCCTTGATGGTGGGGGGGCAGTGGGCCAAGGGGTTTACAGAGAATCAACCGTAGTAAGAACCTATGTGTTCTATGCGTTTGTTCCTCGAGGAATTAAAAAAAAAGAATCGAAAAGCTGGCTGTCTCTGGAAAGAAGGAACGGGGATCAACACATCTTAGAAAAGTCCGTAGTGACCCCGGAAAAACTCTGGAATTTGAAAAAAAAAAATAAAAACAAAAAAAAATAATGGAGGGGTCGCTTGATAATCGCATTCCACACATATATTGTGATAAAAATGAATTTGAAAGCCAAGACATTGATTTCCAACGAAAAAGGGGGGTAGCATTGATTTATTAATTATAAAAGCAAGGCACTCTTTTTTCTGATTACATACTATTATAATCAAAAAAAAAAAAGAATAATAAAGCAACGATAATATTCTCGATGACTAAGCCAATTATTTTAAGACTAGGTAGCTTGACTTTTGCTCAACCACAATGGGCGGAGGTTGAGAAGATTGCAGATGTACTAACAATCGATTCGTCGATGACTAGGGAAAAGTTCCTTAAGGAATTGAAGGATCCTGAGAGTAAATTCAGTAAGATTAACGTTATCACCAGAACTGCCGGTAGTGTTTCTCAAACTGGTTTGTTTGACAAGGAGATTGCTGACGCATTGCCAGCTTCCGTAACAGCTATTTGCCACACTGGTGCTGGCTATGACCAAATCCAAGTGCAATATTTCAAGGACAGACATATCCAGGTGGCTAATGTCCCTGATATTGTCAGTAACGCCACTGCTGATGCTCATGTGTTTTTGTTGATGGGGTCACTAAGGAATTTTGCCTACGGCCACCACAACATGCTTGCTGGTGAGTGGAAAGAGGCTACTAGCGCTGCTAACACACCATTTGGTCACGATCCTGAGGGTAAAATTGTTGGTATCTTAGGTATGGGCAGAATTGGTAGAGCTATCTCAGATAGACTAAGACCATTCGGGTTTGAAAAGATTATCTACCATAACAGACACAGATTACCAGCGGACCAAGAAAATGGCTGTGAGTACGTTGAGTCTATCGATGAATTTTATAAGCTAGCTGATGTGATTTCTGTTAATATTCCACTAAATCCCCATACCAAGCATTTGATCAACAAAGAATCCTTTGGTAAGATGAAGGACGGTGTTGTTATAGTTAACACTGCTAGAGGTCCAATTATTGATGAAAAAGCTTTGATAGAGGCTTTGAAATCAGGCAAAGTTAGAGCTGCTGGTTTGGATGTATTTGAGGAAGAACCTGTCGTTCCAGAAGAACTACTAAGAATGCCTCAGGTACTATCCACCCCACACATGGGTACCCATTGTGTTGAGACTAGATGGAAAATGGAAAAGTTAGTTTTGGATAACGCTATCTCTGCTCTAAAGACTGGTAAGGTGAAGACCATTGTTCCAGAAATGCAGGGAGAGGCTTGGGTTGATGATGTAAAACCTGTCTTGTAAGCTTAGTCAAATAACCTCGCCGACTAAATATCACACTTTTTAGGTTGTTTTAGATCTGGACTTCTATAGTGTGCAATCGTATATAAAAGTTTAAATACTAGTTTTTTATTATTACTTAGTTAAATAAAACGTTCTATTAAAAATAAATATTATTGTATTAATATGCATAAAATTAGAATATTAGTTTTCATTTTTGTGTGAGAAAAACTTTGCATTACCTATATTCTGAAGTAAAAGGTTCTTAATAGTAAACTCTTGAGCAACGTTAGAATCCAATATATCCAGTTCTTCTTTTGTGAAAAAATATGGAAAAGCAAAACAACCAATAACGGTCAATAGTAAAATTAAAGGGAAGCCAATTGCAGCAATAGTGTCTGTAATTGCAAATTCCCCCACAAACCCTATCAGACTAAAACAAACAAATAGTATCAGTTTTTTCCTTGAGAGCTTTAATAGAGGTGAATTACTACTTTTCTTCCTCTCTTCCGTAAAAATCCAAAGTATTCTATAGATAATTTCATTCCCAACTAAACCTTGAATCCCCATCATCATGAATAAACCGGACAGAACAGCCTGTGGAATTTCACCTAGACAAACCAAAAGACCCCTAGACATGGTTACCAACATTAGTGCCCCTTGAACTGTGTTAGTAAATCTTTGTTCAACGCATCTGATAACATTATCATCTTTATCATGAACTAGTAATGATTCAGTATGAAGGGGTGCCTGTGGAATCAAACCATTTGGTGCTGGAATACCTAACACACCACTAACACCAGTGGTAAGGCCTAGTAAAGCAAAATCGTAGTGAAAAGAGGATGGTTTCTTTAACTTATATTCTTCCTTCTGTGCCATTAAAGAGGAGACGCTATGATCGAAATAAAATAAAATAGACAATATAATACCAAAGGGTAATGCAATGAAGACATCCCGAGTTGATATTTTCTCATAAGCTAACCACGTTGAACGATCACGATAAACTCCAGACGTAGGATGATATGCCTTTGTAATGGGTAATTTTTGGAAGTCAATATTTCTTAAATAACCACCAAAATGTATGAACGAAGACCAAAATAGGACTGAAAGAGCCGTAGAATAATCGGATATAACTGTACGAATTTTCGCATTTAATAGTGGTGTCACCTTGATTAATTTAAAAAATGTCCCTATCACAGTCATTGAAACTGCCACAACCACATTTGCAAAGCCAGCAGCAGTGTCGTCATTACCATCTTTATCTCTGAATTGCTTGGTTAAGATTTGTACACCTTTTTGAAGATAAACAATGTTAATGAATAAACCAAAAATATCACAAGGGAACTGCGTCACATATTGCAAGAGACATACTGCATTTCCAAATGCTAGAATTAAATCAAATATCATAGACCAGATGTAAATCCAGAACATAAATCCGAAGTAATTTGTGTTCAGAGGTTTTATAATTTCATAAACTGTGTAATTAAAAATAGTGATAGGGCCTGTAACACCAACAATACACAAAGGCTGTCCGGCTAGTAAACCAAATACCACTCCACCCACTGCAGTTGCTAGCAGGACTTCATTCACACCGTATGCATTATCAGTTCTATCGAACATATCCTGCGCAAAAGCAATAGCAGGCAGTAAATTGTTAAAGTAAGTTTCTATGACCGATGGGATCACACGATAATCCCAAGAATCTTTCCAATCTTGCCAGTACCATGGTATTCTGTCTTTCAAATCGAGCCATATACCGATACCTGGCTTCGGGAGCTTGCGCAACCCACGTTTAGCGTGCTCTTGGGATTCTAAAGAAACATCTTCCTTCTCGGAATCTGATCGTGAAGTTGACATTACACTTTCTAACTTATTTGAATCCTGTAGTGAATGCAAACTACTGGCACTGAATACCTTATTCTCTTGGTGCATCTCTGAGTGTCGTCTAATAATCATCTTAAAAGTATCAAAAAGATGTATATCTTTATAAATAGAAAATAAGAGAGATAAGGGGTTTATATATACTTGCACTAGAAGTTAAAAAGCCACTTTGTAGTATAGATTTATGTGCTAAGCTCTCCCTTGTTGTTTGTAATCTTTTCTTATTTAATTAAAGTGAAAGTAGAAAATAAAAGAAAAGGAAAGTAACTGAAACCCTTGAAGAATAGTTATTGAAAATTCTATTGAAGAATTAATCGATATATCGGTCTCACGGTTTATGTATGAAAAATGATCCGGTTTTGAGTATACAGACCTTTATTAGATTAGCTGGTATTACCATTTCTTTTCCAATTATTTTGTTGAAAAAATTTCAGAACACTATCGACGTACAGGAATAAAAAGCTAAATACTGTCACGAAGCTTTCTGTGTAGAAACGCATCTTAACCTTCTTTTTTTTTTTTTCTTCTATGCGTCCCCGGAAAAATTAATTTTTGAAGGTTCGGTTAAAAAAGGGTCCCCTTCCCCGAGGATGGTTGTACACAATTTTCTATGCGGTTCTTATACTTTTTTTTTGAAGGGTCTACCCTAACTATAATCAGATAACTTTAGTTCAAATAACAAGAATAACAAGGAATATACAAGAATTCTCCTTGCACTTCAGCCATACATTAACATTTATTTTTCTTTTGGGGTGGGGATTGTTGCGGCTGCAAAAGAAAACGTTGTGTGAACTCGGAGAAAACGTTAAAAAGGAAAGAGATTTTGCGAGACAGATATGTACAAAAATAGAAACATGTTAGACCATATGGTAGTGACTTATAGAAAAATGAATTGAAAATTATCTATGTGTGTATATATGCAAAATATTCGTGTGTATTATTATTTAAAAGAAAATACGTGTAACCAAAAAAAGGCAAGCAGACGAAATCACCAGTTGGTTACTTCTTCAGCTTCCCCGAACACGGAACCTGCCTGTTCGTCTTGACCGATTTCTCCCTTCCATTCCACTGGAGGCGCACTTGTGATTTCTTTAGCATTTTTATGAAGAAATTCGAGGATCAAACGGTTAATAAGCTTGAATTCCAGCAAGAAAGCATCGTGACCTTCTGGAGACTCGATTTTCTCTAGACGAGAGTTTGGTAAGTATTCAGCAAGGAACTCTTGCTCTGAATAAGTGAAAAGACCATCCGACTTGATACCAATAACCAGACTAGGTATCTTAATGTCCTCAAGAACGCTTTCAATGTCATCATCATATTCCGGTCTGTCTCTGCCGAGGTCATGGGTATCTAATTTTCTAGTTATAGCAATATAACAGTTTGCATCGAATCTTTGGACGAATTTGGTACCCTGGTATCTCAAGTAACTCTGAGCAGAGAAATACGTTTGAGCAGGCTTCACTTCCTTAGCTTCAGCAGCTGATACAGAGCTGGATGATGTAACTGAAGATGCGGATTTGATAGAATCAGATGAAGAAACGTCGGAGGCTATACTACCTGCACAGCCATTCTTTCCTAATTCTTGTCTTTGTACAGTAGAGGAAGACTTGACTCTGTAGCCATCGTTATGAATTCTCAATGATTGTTCACTAACGGAAGACGGTATAGTGTTTGAATTATCAATATACGTATTTGAGTGTTGAGCAGACTTTTGACTTTGCTCAACGGAAGGTTTCCTTCTCGAGAATTTATTTTCAAAACTGTTTCTTGACCTATAGGTTAACAGGGCGCTCATACGTGCTGCAGAAAGACCTGTAACAGGAGGATCTTCTAATGAGTAGTAACCGTCCAGATACTTGGGGTCCGAGTAGATAGCTTGTCTTTGTGCCTCAGACCATGAGATACACCATGCCGAGTGTCTTGCAGAGGTAGCCAATGCCACAAGGTTGTTAATAAATTTCTGTGGACCATGACCGTACATTGCAGCCCACTCAAGAGCCAACATACCACCCATAGACCCACCAATAACACACGCAACAGAGTTAACCCCCAAGGAATCCATGACAATCTTATGGGCTTTAACATCATCTCTCACGGTACACAAAGGAAACTCAGGGCCGTAAGGTTTTCCTGTTTCTTCATTTACACTCAAGGGCGAGAAAGAACCGTATGGTGATCCCAAGGAGTTTAAACAGATAATAAAGAATCTGGAAGGGTCAAACCCCAGGTCTGAACCTAGAAGCGGGCCCCACCAGTCAGATACATCGCTGGACCCGGTCAACGCATGGCATATAACGAGACAGTTATCTCCACGTTCGTTCAGATGGCCCCACGTCTTATACGCAATAGGAAAGTTTCTCAGCACCACACCAGACTCTAACTCCAGCTCTGGAACTTCTACTATCTTCTGCCCCTTCACTAATTTAACAAACGGATTCGTTCTGGCAATGACTTCAGGATCAACTTCTTTAAGCATCGTTCGAATATGATTTTTTGCCTATTCCTTTTGAATGCTGTCAAATCCTAAAAGTTAATAATAATAAAGTAAATAATAAAAAAAAAAGAAAATCTTAAAGGGAATCCTTTTCGAAAGAAACCTATCTTATATATGGTAAGCTTATCTCTTGATGTAGGGATTAATATGCACTTATTATCATTACTGCCCAACTCTTCCTTTTTCCCTGTCATTTTTATAAAAACATCACAGAAACACCCGTACAGCTATGATTGTCTATCTAATAAACTTTTAAACATACCCATTAAAAGAAATTCCGCCACAGTTGTGGGAAAGGTCAAATCGCCTGCCCATTGGAAACCCGCGGTTGCGTAAAACAAGAAAAAATAGCGTAGCCCAACCTTTAACGAACCACCCACATTTAAAGCTGGGTAAAAAATTGGGAGTGGGAAAAAAAAAACCGCACGTGAATTGTTTTCTTCTTACTCATCTCAGAAAAAAGGGAGTCACGCTGACATGAAAAACTGTGGCGGGGTATTTCATCTTCAACTCATTTTTTCAACGGTTGGGTTTTTGTTACCCGAACATTTATTTCGTACTTATTGATGGACGTCAATGATGTTCGTTATATATTATATAATGAAAAGAATTGGAAGCTAATCCATAAATATATTGTTACATATATAGGTAATGAATGTGTGTATGTGCTTAATATTACAAATAACCTTAGTAGTTTCTGGGAATTTAAATACAAAAAAAAAAATAAAAAAATCATAAAAAAAGGTGTAAACTAGAAATGCAATCAGATTGAAATGTAGTAACATCACAAAAGTAGTCTTGAATTATTAACATCAATAGTAGAAACAAGAAAAAAAAAATTAAGATCAGTTAGAATATGGATTTGCTGATGTGTTCGATTGTGGCATAAACTGAGAAAATCCACCCTTGGCTAGAGGTCTCCTAGAGTTATTACCCCTTTGTTGTGGAGGAGGCATACCTCTCATGTATTGTTGGCCTTGAGGTTGTTGTTGGTAACCATATGGTGGCATATTAACGTTTTGCATTCCCATAGGTGGTCTTTGCATATTTGGAACCGGCATCTGGCCTGGCATCTGGCCTGGCATACCCATTGGCATACCATTTGGAGGCATTTGGCCTGGCATTCCCATTGGCATAGGCATTTGACCTGGCATACCGTTTAGAGGCATTTGACCTGGCATTCCCATTGGCATTGGTTGTTGACGAGGCGAACCTCTCATTGGACCAGTGTTACCCATTTGCGGTGGTGGTCTAACACCGTTATTCGGATATCCACCTTGTCCTGGTACAATACCACCCATTGGCGAGCCAGCTTTCTTGCCTGGACTTGGAGTATTATTACCTCTAAACCCTCCATTCATTGGTGGAGGTCTGTTCATCTGTTGAGGGTTATATTGGGGACCTGCATTACCATTAGGACCCATTATTTGTCCCCTGTTCGGACCTGGGCTCATGCCTTTGTTCATACCAGGTCCCATCTGAGGTGGTGGGGTACCCATTTGTCTAATGCCAGGAGATCCTCTTCCATTAGTCATCATGTTAGGTGGTTGGATAGGATGTTGCGGCATGTTTGGAGAGGGGTTGGCACCTTGATATCCCTTCATACCCTGAGAATTAGAGAGATTAAGTGATTGTTCAGCTCTACCTGGCGATTTTCTACTTTTATTGGCATTTTCAGAAGGTTCAACTGGATAAGGGGTTTTCTTTTGCTCAATCTTTGGACTAACTAGCTCGCCCTCAAATTTAGAACTATAAGGATTGTTGAAATCACCATATGCATCATTATTACCAATGGACATGACTTCATCTTGAACTAGATAGTCTGGGTCAAAAAGATTGGCATCATCTGGACCTTCATTTTTAGGAAGAGAAGATGTAGATGCCAAGCCTTTTTTATTATTGTAGCCCTTTCCATTTCCGACGCCTAATTCACTGATACTCCTAGCAAGATCACTAAATTCATCCGAGCTTAATTCACTTGTTTGAGAAGATTTGGCATATTGGTTTTTATGTTGATGATCATAAGTCTGGTTATCCCCCATTAGCATCTTACGTTGTCTTTCATCATCTTCACTCAAGGAATATTTCTCAATCAAGGATGCCAGGTCAGATGCAACAGATAGCTTCTTGTCTTCTTCACTTTGTTTAACATATAGATTATTTGTATTTTGTCCATATGCGTTAAAGTTAGAGTCTTTAATATCAAGATTGTTAGGTCTTGACTTATCCCTATAGTTATCTGTCTGTTGCATGTTGTTATTCTTCTTATAGTTTGCATTTGGCAAAGGTGGAATTACAGGAATTTTGTCCGGTGAGCCTTTTTGCATGTTGAAACCTGAATTTGCGTTCTGTTTCTCGTAGGGGTTCATTGGAAGTCTCTGACCTTGGTCAGATATATAATTTTGGTTGTATTTAGTTGGACTTGCCTTTTCTGAAACAATACGACGTTGACCTGTGTTACTGGACAAAGAGTTGATTGATTTCTCAGGGCTGCTCTTAAGTATATTTTCTAGAGAGTTGCCTGCTTTTTTATCTTGAATAATAGGTTGGGAAACTGAACGAGGAGAGGTTATAGACTTTGAGTCAAATAAATCGCTAGAACCCAGAAGTGGTGATTCTAGGATATTAGATGCCTCTACTATCGACCCACACCCAGAATATCCTTCGTTTAACTTTCGTTGCATGATTCCTCTAATTTGTGTCCACCATTCCTTGCTATCCCATCCAGAGGAGGATCCTGAATTTACTAACGGAAGTAGATCTTTTACCAGAAGATAATATATATGCGGCAGCACAGGTAATCCGAAAATCAAAGACTGTGTGTCTCTTTTATCGGATATAAGCTTCTTTGGTCTACCATATAACCTGAAAGCGTTAAACGCCTTGATCAAAAATCTAATAACTGTATCATATCCTGGGACAGCATTATGTTTCTCTGGCATTATAAAAACAGTGGTATCTTGTGGATCTTCTTTTTTCTCGAAAGTAATCTGACCTTCCAATTTAATGATCGTAGAATCGTCTATTAACTTCACAGATGATGGATATATTGCATAGACATAGTCAGCTGATACAACTCTTGCCATTGAATTAGATTTCTTGATCTTCTTGTCACTTTCATAAAAATTGATCTCACCGACTGACTTCTTTTTAGCAGGTTGCGATATAACAGCATAGCATCTTTTCCATGGCATACCTGCACCAAATCTAACACTCACCCATTCTTCATAATCGTATTTGCTGTCCGCAAGTTGTACTCTGATATCACTTAGTTTTGAACCTCTACTGGACAAAAACGCACCTGTATAGGCCATATTTAGAGAGGTGCATTCATAAAGAGACAATCTGAGTGCTGCATGCCATTCATTAAACGATTCCTTGTTACTGAACTGTAAGAAATACCTGTTTTTTAGAGTGGACGATACAACTAGAACATTCTCCAATTTCTTACCACTTTCTGTCACAGCATGATCCATGGCACCCAATGGTTTTAGTGTAGAGTCTGTAAAATTAATATAAGTAGGTTTTGAAACAGCTTCCTTCAATTTGGCTGACACTTTTGAAGGATCTTCCCTATCAGAGGCATTCAATTCTGCCAATTCTCTGGCATCCCATAATGCCAGCTGCGTACCTATTAGAACCGCGTAAACTTCTTTCCATGTCCTCCCACCAACGGAACCGTCACCTTTAAGATCCTGCAAGAATAAGAGAACACCCTCATGATACCTTCTGTGAGTATGTGCCGTCAATAATGTCACAATAGGAACTAGTTCTGGTGATATACTGCTCTTAGGAGACTCCGGATTCTTTAATATCGACTTCCCGACCATCGGACTCTTGGTCGGCGATTTAGAAATGCCATCTGGTGATTTAGATCCAGAAAAGATTCTCTTCATCTTATTTTATGTTTTTTCCTTAGTTTGAAATACTAAAAATTTCTAGATTATTAAAAAAACACGTTGAATTTTTTTTTGTTCTTGTTACCATAAAAAGATTAACTTTCTTTTTATCTCCCTTGTGTAAGTTGTCTTTAATTCGGCTTGTTATCTTTTGGTGATGAGCCTACTTCTTTTTATTTTTTTCTCTATTCCTCTATTTTAGAAATTAGCCAAATTTTTTCCTGAAAATAACTTTACTTAGTAAGAATGATGACCCTTTTTTTTTAATCTTTCTTTTCAATATAACTAACTACTTCTTAATATTCCTTTATATTTATCTTCTATTTATCTTTTGACCGGAATTCCCAATTTATTAAATTGCCAATTCTGCAAGTCCTTGCTTTGTTGGACGATTTTTTGATCGACACTGCACTTAAACGGGTATGCCCGCTTTCTCTCTCTCTGCCAAAATTGGTACGCCCCTCCCCCACCAAAAAAAAAAAAAAAAAAAACCAAAACAACGAAAAAAAAATTTAAGCTGGCTCACATTCCCCTGCGCTGAGTTCTCTGCATTTCTGCGCTGGGTTTCCCATCCATATGCGGGATGCGAACAAAGAGGCGTAGATAAATTTCTTTTTGGAATATTCCGCGTACTGATCATGTGCATGTTCGTTTTGTGTTATGCATACCAGCAATAATACATATCATTATTAGGGAAGCTACGAATGTATTTAGTTCCCAAGGTAGATTAGGATGAGAGCCATGGGTATTTGGAGTAGCCATATTGCCAGCAATGCTAGTGATACATAAAGTTCGAAGAATGTGGTTCTGCGGGCTACGGCTGTTATATTCTTGATGTAGTGCGTCAGTTTTTTAGCTTCATATACACTTCCGCTCAATTGTTGCGGGGTTGCTGCCACCAAATGTGTAATATCAGTAGAGTTTATTTTTGGGATCGTTATGCGGGCGTTCCGGTTTACCCACGTCATGGCCTGCTCTATGGAAATTAATTTACGTTCGATGGCGCAGTACACTACTGTTCTCATGGGACCATAGAGCAACGTGCCGTTAAATATATCGGCCAATGTGGTGTCGATCTTGTCCATTGTTATCACAATGGTGGAGTTTATTAGGCTGGTAGTGTTCTGTACCCAGCCAAATACTTCCCTGTTGATATTTACCTCTGTTTCATTGGTGTACGAGTTCACTGCATCCGACCACAATCGGGCTTGTGATTCAACGGACTTGCTTAATTGTTGTACCAGTGCAGTATTATTTGTGAGTGATGGAGTTAACGTGACACGTCGATCAATTGCGTGAAGAATGCCGAACTGAATGCCACAAATGATAATACCTAACATTGAAATCAGCAAAACACTTCGTGCCCTTGTAGAAAGAACAAAATGGATAAAGAATTTTTTTCTGTTGGTTAAAGAACTTTGATTCCTCTTGCTGATTAACTTTGCTGTTTTAGCTGGCCAGACGTCAAATACGTTGTAATAGGACTCTATAATATCAAATTTGTTATCATCAGCATTATCAGTGCTCCCAATTGAGGAATCATCCTCTGACAGAAGGAAATATTTATCTTCTACGTACCTATCTAGTTTATCTTGCATTTGGTTTAACCTTTTCCAAAGTTTATATTCGGCATAAGCTTGAGGTATAGTGGTGCCAATAACAACCATTGTTCCTATCACTAATGTAATAATAATCGCCGTTTTGATTATTGAGTTTATCCCCTTGAATACTTCTTGAATTTCAGGAATAAAATCGGAACAAATGTTACTTGATATCATACCATTTCTTCCTTCAGTGTCTGGGGTATATAGAAAATTTTGATCCCTAGGAAGTATGGAACGTGGATCAATATTATCTAATTTTTTCCTAACATGCTCAAATGGTATATCTATTAATGTCTTAGTCTCATTCTTCAACTGATCAAAGCTAGGAACTTCTTCAGATAACCTCTGTAATTTATAATTAATCGTTGAAGGTATAGAGAAGTGTCTTAGTTTGGCTGATGTTAAATTGACCTTATGTATATCATCATTGACAGAGCTAGAACTGCCTTTGAGCAAATTTTCGATTTTATTTGCTGTGGAAAGAATCGTATTTATCACTTTTGATAATCCATTTAAACCATCATCCAAAGTATTGGCCATATCTGATACAGTTTCGTTAACAAATCCGATAATATGTTCTGTGGTATTGACAGCAACATCTACGGTACCATCAATGGCACTTACGACAAGACAGGCATAAGTGCCAAGATATAGTTCAATAAAAAATGAAAGAAGTTCCTCACTTGCTGTTACTAGAAGTGAAACCACAGCAATACTCTTATCAATACTTTCTTCCATACTTTTTTTAACCATGTAATTACCTATTGTAGATAAGTATTGCGGTAGTCCATTTGCAACCGAATCAAATGTATTATTTATGTCTTCACAGCTCGCCAGAATAAGATTTTCTGATACGGTCAGAAAATGAGATAATAAATAACAAAACAGCGTAACCTTGATAACTAAAATAGAGCTCGAAATCGTAGTTTTATTCAACCAAACTTGCACTAATCTATCCTTCAAGACTAGATAGCCTCTCATTGAAGTAGATGTTATGTATACTTCCTTCTTTGTAATTTTTAAAGTTTAGAGAGCAGTAAACATATTTCTAATTCATACCACTATCTTAAATACCTGATAAGGTAATCATCATTTTTTTATTTAGTCATCGCTAAAGATGTTTCATCTTGCAACATAGTTTCATGTTAATTCAATACAAAAGATCTTCATCTTCTTTAGACCATAAACATTTTTCATTTCTGAACAATTTAGTTAATAATCAAAACTTGATTAACTTGGTAACAATGTATAGCCAATAAATAACTTTTTGATCGTTACTATAACAAAAATCAGGTACTCTTCTTCAAAACAATCACACCTTAAAAAACAAAAAAGTTAATGGACGCAACCGGAATCGAACCGATGACCTCTTCCTTGCAAGGGAAGCGCGCTACCAACTGCGCCATGTGCCCAGCTAAAGTATAAAAGTTTTTATGGCTCTTTGAGACTAAATTTCGTGATTCTTTCAATTGACTAACTTATAATTATATATACTTTCATTACAATCAGATAATTTTCTATTTGCAGTTCTTTTTTTTTGTTTTTTTGAATATGCTAATTAAATGGATATATTAATTATAGATTATATTTATCGTTTTATCGTTACTATAAAAATAGACCTAATGAGGACTGTAATTTTGTTCATCACCTGCTACACGATTTTCAGCGTCTTGGACAATCAAAGGCTTTGTCCCAAATTTCTCGTCAAACTCAGTGTAATCGATTGGTGTACTGTCGCCAATAATCTCACCATACTTTTGGAACACGGCGTTTTCTAATTCCAATGCATCGACATATACAACAGAACCCTCCGTGTTGTATACCCTGGCATTTGCAAACATAAGATGGAAATCTTCCATAGCTTCCTTTAAGGAGTTATAGCGCAAATTTTCAATTGCCTCTTCGATACTATCAAAAGCAATTGGATACTTGATAATTAAATAGTAGTCTGGGTATAATTGCTTTGACGGCTTAATCAAGAAGATATCTGATAATTTCCTCTCGACGCTATTAGTATAGTTCAAAGCATAGTCGTACATTACTTTAGCCTGTTCGGCAATCTTCTTACGAACCTCTTCTGGTTCAGGATCCTCTGGAAGCATTCTAACATAGATTTGACCATTTTTTGACTTTGGTGGTCTACCACGACCACGCCCTGATCCTCGTCCGCGAGGTTTACCACGTCCGCGTCCACGTCCACGTCCTCTGGTTGATGTACGAGCAGATTTGATAGAGGTTTTCCCGGCATGAGAACCTTCTTGTTCTATATCATCACCTTCTAAAGTTGATGGTAAACTTTGAGGAGAACCAGTCTCAGGGTCATCTGTTTTGATTTTCTTTGGACGGCCACGAGGTCTACCCTGGACACCTTTTCTCTTTCTGGAGTCGTCAATTTCAAGATATTCATCATTGGTATCCGATAAATCGTCATTGTTTGAGTTTGGACTACCAATTTGGGAGTCAGCTTCCGATTTCAAAGGAACAGGAGGTTCAGTTTTGATGATATCTTCAGTGCTTTCTTTCTCAGAAGCAGCACGAGCTTTTGATTCATCCTTATCCTCCGAATCACTGACTTCAAATTGTTTTAACCATTGCTCTTCTGACATATTGTCAGAGTATGTGGCTTGCTTCCTTTCCCTAGTACCACGACCATAAGTCATCGCGCTTTCTGATTGTTCTTTCTGTAATTCTTCATCAATATTTTTATGATAAATTTCAGGAAGCTCCTCTAATGTCATTAGTCTTGATGTAATGTTGAATGCTTTATCAGTTTCTTCTCTTTCTTGATCAAGTTTCGAAAATGTAGCAATATCCTCTTCACTTCTGGCCAAAATTTCATTGATTTCACTGTCCTTCAGTTCATCATCTTCTTCGATACCTGCCTCCTTCCGTTTTCTTCTCTCTTCTTCAGCTTCAAGCAGAGATCTCAATAAAGCTTCCTGCTCTTCGGAAGTAGATTTGTTATCGAATTTACCAGCTTGAATAACTTTACCATCAATATCTAATTTTTTGTACGCTTTTTCTAAAATAACTTCCTCTACAGAATTTGTAGTGATCAGTCTAATGATACGAACTTCATTCTTTTGACCAATTCTATGAGCTCTATCTTGAGCTTGTAAATCTTGATGAGGATTCCAATCAGTATCAAAAATAATAACGGTATCAGCAGTTTGTAAATTTAAACCTAAACCACCGGCTCTGGTAGAAAGAATGAAACAGAAATATTCAGAGTTGGGATCATTAAATAATTTTAGCAGTTCACCACGTTCGTCGGACTTAGTATGACCATCCAATCTGAGATATTTAATATCTATGTATCTCAAAAAATCTTCCATGATATCCATAATTTGTGTCATTTGGAAAAAGACTAAAACTCTGTGGCCAGATGCCTTTAATTTTGGTAATATTCTTTCAAGTAACTCAAATTTACCAGCAACTCTCCAGATATTTACGTTAGTTTCTCTGCTTGGATTGATATTGTCTTCAACATCTTCAAAAACAAATGGGTGGTTACAAATTTTCTTCAATTGCATCAATTGATTATTGAAACCCCTCAACCCTACTAACTTCTTCTTGTTTTGGTCACCAACAAAAAGTTGTTTGTGTTTTAACATTTGTTGGTACATGACATGTTGTAATGCACTCATCTTACATTTAATCACCTTCTCGACCTTATCTGGTAATTCTTTTTCGACATCCTTTTTTAGACGTCTCAGTAAGAACGGTCTCAAAACTTTATGAAGTCTTCTGATGATCAGCAATGTTTCTTCTTCACTTAGTTCTATTTTATCTTGACCACCAGTATTGGCAAATGGTGTGTTAAACCATTCATCAAAAGATTTGGCTGAGTTGAAAATTTTAGGTAAAACAAAGTTTAATAATGCCCATAATTCCGGTAGATTATTTTGTAGAGGTGTACCAGTTAGAATCAAACGATAGTCGGAATGGTAGAATGTGTTCAATGTTAGCGACAATTTGGATTGTGCATTTTTCATTCTGTGACCTTCATCAATAATCATGTGTACCCATTTTACTTTAGATAACAAGGCACGCTCTTTGATAATGTATTCGAAAGTCGTTAGCACGACATCAAATTCACCAGATTTAATTGTAGCCTGCTTCATTTTTCTCTCGTTAGGTGAACCTTTGTATGCCACGGTTCTCATCTTAGGAGCCCATTTATCAAATTCGGAACTCCAGTTTGGAAGTGTAGACAATGGGACAATAACCAAAAAGGGGCCTTTGATATTCTTCGATTCGTAAAGGTAGGTCAGTAAAGAAATTGTTTGAATTGTCTTACCTAAACCCATTTCATCTGCCAAAATACCATTCAAATGATTATTAAAAAGAGAAACCATCCATTGCAAACCTTTAATTTGATATTCCTTCAAGGTACCTCCAATCAATATAGATGGTTGTTGTGTAATGACCTCTTTAACACGGTGAGCAACATTATAGTAATCAACAGTATCGTCATCGTCATCGTCATCATTCATATCCATTGTTAAAGCAGGTTCTTCATGGAAACCTTCTATTGATTCCTCATTTTGCTCCTTCAAATGGGTATCAAGCATAGTTTTAGTGTACTTTTGTTGATCTTTGACTGCTTTTGTAAGGGAATCCAAGAATGCATTGGTCTGTTTTAACAAATGAGTAATTCTGGTATCTTTGGTTTGATCCAGCAGTTTGATGTAGGCTTCCTCATCATTAGCTTTCAAAGCTTGTAAACGTTCCTTGGCCTTTCTTTCAGCTCTCTTTTGTTCATCTTTTTCAAGTGTAGCATGTGTAGCAACTAATTTATGACCAAACTTTAAACGTTTATTTCTTCTATGAACCTTATGGCTAAATGAGTTAACAATTGAATTTTTTATTTTGGTTAATTTTTGCTGATGTCTTTTTGATTCTTCTTCTTTCCTTAGCATCTCATGTTTTCTACAAAGCTCTATTTTCAGCATGACATCATTCATGTTGATATTTCTAATTTTGGATAAAAAGTTAGGATGAGCATTGGTTAATAGAGAATTCTGATACCATTCATATTGGAGAATATGGCCTCTAACAGCTTTCTGTAAGGGTAATAGTTGAAGAGCAAAATAGTCATAAAGGGCATCTGCCTTGGAATTTTCATCTTTTTCTTCATCAAGAATATCTGAAATACAACTATTAACAGAGGTGTCAATATTTAAGGCAATCAGTGTTTGATAGATATCTGTTGCTGTGTGAATATCAATACCTGGAGGAAGAACACCAGGTTCAATGACCAATTTGGGGTTTGCAGTATTTGGAAATAATGAATAATAGTCCACTGGTTCCTGTGGTATCTTAGGCACTGTAAAAGAATCAACCATCATATCTGGATCCTCAACTTGAATGACATTGTTGACATATGGATAACGCTGAGCAAATTTCTGGACCGGAACTGGTGCTTGTTGATAAGCCGGTGTGGTATCACCGTCAATAATTCTGTCCGGAATTTTTTGTTCTGCAGGTTGAATCTCGTACTGTTTATCTTTCTTAGTAGAAATATTTTGTGTCTTAATCTTCTCCTCGTTTTTTGGTTCAGTGAGAGTTTCTTGCTGTGGAATCCTAGTTTGGTTTGGAATTGTTCTTGGAGAGGGAGTTTCATCCTTTTGTGATTCATTAGGAGTCCCCTTAGCATTATTGTTTAGCTTATTTTGGTATGGCATTTGTTGCTGTTTAACATTTGTTACCTGACCTTGTGTGGGCATATTGTGAGATGGTAGCTTATTGCTCATAGATTCTTGAGCTTGCTCAGATCTATTCAGTCCACCAGACATCTGAGTGTTTTGATTTCCAGCATCGTTAGATATCGGACTGTTTCCTTTGAGTTGAGAAGATGAGTCGCCTTGTGTTGGAACATTTTGTTGATTGTTAGGACCTTGGGTACCTTGACCCATTTGCTTCTTCTTCACAAAGTCACTTAGTGATATTAGCATTTTCTTAAAATCTGGTGGATTGTTGATCGAGTTCTGGATAATTTTTTGATACTCTGGTGGAACAGCCTGGCTGTTCACAAGACATTTTAGTGCAGCAATTTGTGCACGTAAAAGTTCCGACTGTTGAGGAGTGAATATTCCACTATGAGGTTGCCTATGTTGACCAGAAACAGAACCTGGAGTTTGACCTGCCATTTGGGGTGTTGCTGCTTGCTGTTGATGTTGTCGTTGGTGGACAGAATTGTTTGAATTACTTCTTTGTAGATTAAGATGTGGTGGCATGTTCTGAGTTACAACTTGTGATTTTGGTGAAGTTGCTGGTGAAGCAGAAGTTTCAGAAGACCCAGGTCTTTGGGAACCTCTATTCATACTTGATGTGGAAAATCGATTGTTGTTATGACTGTTATTATTATTGTTATAGAACTGAACTGGAGTATTCTGAGCTGGATTAGCATTACCTTGGAACATCGGAGATTTAGAATTACTTGCACTGGTAGTAGATCTATCTACAGGAGTCATGGAGCGCTGTTTCTGGTTCATGTTATTGTTATTAATATTATCGTTGTTGTTGGTCATTGGGCTGCCAACACTCCCCGAATGCGGCATGGGGAATGTTTGAGAGCCATCCATGTTGGGTGATAGTTTTCGTACATTATCGTTTTGTGACAAGTCATCAACTTGCGGACTACCACCATTAGGTATATTCTGCTGTTGTTGTTGTTGTTGTTGTTGTTGTTGTTGTTGTTGTTGTAATTTTTGGCGTTGTTCGTGTTGTTGTTTGGCAGCGACGTGTAATATTTTAGTTAGATGTATAAACTCTGGTACATTAGCCGCATTTTTACCGTGTTCATTTCGGAGTTGTTGCCATTTCAAATAACACCGATTTATTTCTTCTTTTGTGAGTTGCCTTTGCGGTAGTGGAACTTCCATTATGTTTCCTTTAAGATATTAATACTGATACAATTTTTATTTGGGTTATATTATTTTTGTTTATTGGTAGAGAGAAGATTTTTGTAATAGCGGTTAAAAATAATTAACAATAAAAAAAACACCACTTATTTTTTTTTTGAAACTTCCCTTAAAAAGAAAAAATTAAACTTCTCTCTTTTGTTTTAATTCCTTTATTTCCAGAAAAAAGGATTATGGTGATTCAATAATTCCTTGAAAGATATAAGTGATATACCTTAGACAAAAATCTCTAGATTTGAATCTTTTATTTTTATTATTTCACAAGACTTATTGATGAGACCCTGTTTTGTTTCTACTTTCCTTGGGATTTTTGTTGTTGTTTTTTTTTTTTTTTCAGAACACGGTCGTCCAAAAGAAAAAAAAAAATTTTTTTTAACAGTTAAAGCTACCCTCCCTTCTTAATTTTTTTTTTTTCGCGTAAAGAAGCAAAAAAAAAAAAAAAAATATCAGGTAGAACTCGTAGATTATTATAAATCAGGTGATTGATATCACGTGTTTTACCAAAGGAAAGAAAAAGGTTTAAGGCAAGCAAAAAAAGTAAAATACAATATGGCTTTCAAAAGAGAATTAATTTTATTTTATTTTATTTTACTTGGATTTTATTTTATTTTATTTTATTTTATTTGTTTTGTTTTGTTTTGTTGTTACCAGGTTATCACAGATAATGGATAAATAAAATATAATAAAATAAATTGAAAATAAAATAAAATAAAATGAAAATTAGTTAGTAGGAAATAATGTGAAGTAAAAGCTTTCTCAAATAAACCTCGAAGAAGTAAAAAAAGAAATAGATAAGTCCTTTGTTTATTAAAGATCTTCAACAGGGGAAAAAGAAATGCACAAAGAAATAAACGAAGAGATTGCCTGTTGTTTTTAGATTAATTAAAAGAAAAAGCAAAATGGGAAAATAACAACTTAGTTTTTTTGTGGGGTTTGTTATTAATCTGCAAGTCTCACGTAATCTTGTTGATTTATTTGTGTATCTATGGTAATTAGGGAAAAAAAGACACCACCTGTACTTGTCCCTTCTTTCCTTTCTTCCCCCTTCCCCCCCTCAAAAGAAAGTCTTTTCGGAATTTGTTTAACTTTTCTAAAAAAACTAATCTTCAAAAAATTTTTTTCGAAAAAAAAAAACAAAAAAAAGTGATCTTCTAAAAAAAAAAATTATCACTAACTCTCTTAAAAATTTCTTTTTTTTTTTGAAGTGCCTCTAAATTTCTTTTTCGTTAAAATCAAACGCAGAAAAATGTATGTACGATCAAAGAAAGCTAGACCTGTCACAAACAGATAATCATTTTTATTCCGCTAATTCCTAACAAACCGCTGTAGAAGAGGTCCCTTTTTTTTTTGCTTCCCTTATTCCATACTTCTTTCTCTGTTGATTGTGTTGTGCGCTAGTTCTTTACGTAGAAATTGCCCATTCTTTTCAAGAAGGAGGGGGGGAACCAACTACCGCAGAGCGAATCCTGAAAGAAAATATACATAAACAAAATGCCCTTTCCACTTAGACGACAGTGTGGGAGAAACAAGGCCAGGAAAAAAAAAAAAAAGAAAGAAAATAAAAGGGTAAGTAATAAAAAGAAAGTTGCCTATTAAAGACATTTTCATTTCCTAATCCTTGCCATAAGCTGTTGCAATATTGTGAAGAAGTGAAAATAAAATAAGAAACCTTCTATATTTATCATTGAATAAAAAAAGACAACGAAAACCGGAGAACTTATTAAAAGGGATATATCTCATTAGGACAAAAATAAAATAATACTAATATACAGTTTTATATGATAATATTTAAAGAAATAATAATGAAAATAAAAAAACCAAAAAAAGAGATTTTGAAATGGGGGAGGGGAGCAAATCTTCCTTTTTTTTTTTCTCTGTCATTATTCCTTGTTAAATTTGGCGGCGTACTCAGCAGCCTTGGCCTTAACGTAATCGGCCTTCTTTTCATCTTTTTGTGATTCTTCGTATTGTAACCATTTGTTGAAGAAGAATTTAGCTTGTTTCTTGGTAATTTTCTTGGTAATGACTCTTTCGAATAGTTCTTCAACACGAGTTTTGTTGTCGCTTAGCTTTATTTCTTGATCTAGGTAGACGTTCCAGATATCTATACGTTTTGGCGCATCAGCCAACAAACCTTCGAATAGGGATCTACCACGTTCAGGTTCACCGTTGCTGAATTCTAGTTGGGCGAATCTTCTTACAACTTCGATATGACTACGCTTAGGTAGAGCCTTAAGGGCGTTACCTAGAATAGTAGCAACCTCTTCTGGTTCGTTTTGAGAAAGCAGGAAGGTTGCCCAAGAAACCCAGATGGATACCTTTTCGGAACCAAATTTCTTAGCTGTGACCTTGAATAGCTCACGGGCCTTTTGCAATTTTTCACTCATTTGGTAAATACCCAATAACTTGTTGTGAATGGTGAAGGAATCCATGAACTGGCAAGCTCTGGAGAATACGTCTTCCAAAGTTTCCTCAGACCCAAAAGTGTTCTCCAAGTTTAACATTGCGATCCAGATATTTAGCTTTTCAGCTTCTTCTCTGTAGTTAATAGTCTTCAAAGCACGCTCAGCCAACTCACGGGCCTTTTCAATCTCACTCAATTGAAGCTGGAAGGCCATATAGTTCATCCAGATAACAGACGAGTTTGGATTACCAATGATCAATCTCTCGAAGTCAGAAACAGATTCTGGAGCACGAGTATTTATATCGATAGTTTTATCTTCAACCATAACATTGTTCTTCTTTCTCTTGTGTCTGGATCTCTTAACTTCAGTAAAATCTTCTGCCTCATCTTCTGACTCACTGCTTTCATTGGCCTGATCCAAAATGGAAGCAGTCCAATCAAATCCGGCACTTAGACTCAATCCTCCATCAGTGGTAATTGGGGCATTCTTCTGCTTGTCACTCTCAACTTTATTGTCAGACATATCATTTTCGGAATCGTAATGAATATCATCCATGATTTCATCTTCTTCCTCTGGTTCACTGTCCTTTTCATTATCATCAGTTGCCTTGAAATGAGAAGCCTTCAAAGAAAGAGAAATTTGCTTCTTTGCTGGGTTAGTTTTTAGAACATAAGCTTTAACTCTGTCACCTACACCAAATAGCGACTCAAGGTCTTGTGGAGCAGTCTCAGCAATCTCAGAAATGTGAGCTAGACCGCTGACATTGACGGTATTATCTAACTTAACGAATACACCAAAGTCGGTAACATTCTTGACAGTACCTTCGAAGATGTCACCAGTTTTGATGTCCTCGTGAGTCTTCAAAATCTTAATATCACCATTAATTTCAGATTCCCTTAGAGTAACTAATATATGGCTGTCATCATTACAGGAGACAATCTTACCGACAACAGCTTGCATAGGTTTGTAAAACTTCTTCCAATCCTTCAAATATGAATCAGATAATTTACTGACAGGAACAAAAGCTTGTAGAGATTTGCTTAAGAAAACAAAGACACCCTTATCATTAACAGACTTGATTAGACCATTAACGATTTGGCCAACTTCTAGTTGGTTATGAGAACCTAAAGTTTGGACCAAAGAGTCCTTTGATGAAAGCTGTAATTCGACCTTCTTCTCGTTCTCGTCTACAGAAAGCACGGTAGCCTTAATGAATTCTTTCTCTTTACCCTTGAATACCTTATCTAGAGGTTGCTTGAAATCATCCAGAGCATTTAGAGTACTGGCAATACCAACAATTTTATTTTCAAGCTCGATTAATAAATATTTGGTTGTGACCTTAACAATACGACCAACAATATTGTCACCAACCTTGATGTCCTTGATGTCAGAGATTCTAGATTCTCTTTGGGATGCATGAATGAAATTCTTTGCAGAGTCCTTTTCCAGCACTTTGACTTGGAGAGCAGAGCCTAATGGGAAATCATTTTCAACTTCCTTGATGTTTTCCAATGCTTCATCAGAAAGGTCGAAAACAGAAATCTTTGCTTTGATTGCTGGAGTGATAGTCAACCATAGAGAAGAATTCTTATAATTATTAACATAACCCACTATTCTATCACCAATATTTATGTCTTCGATATCAGTTTCAGTAGTAGTTTCAGATTTTAGTTGAGATGGTTTCATAGTTAGTTCGAAAACAGTTCCTTTGATGATTTGATGAGTAATAGCCAGAGATTTATGACTCTTTAGATCATGTTGACCTATTATTTTTACCTTGACAATATCGTTGCTCTTAAAGGATGAGAGTGGGTGTTTCTTGTCTTTGATGTCTTCGTAGGAATCAAAAACTTCAGATACATCAACTCTACCATGAACGTTGTTGGCAAGAATAATGTTTAGCTGATTCTTCTTTACACCTTTGATTTTGGCTTCAACAATCGATCCCAATTGGAAGTCAGAGAAACTCTTGATGGACTTGTCAATTGGTTCTAGTGGTGTTGAGGATTCGATCTTTTCAGTAGAGTTAGACTTTGGTGCCTTCAAAGTCAATAAAAATCTTTCATTCTCCTTATCAGTCTTTAACAGATAAGCTGTGATTGATTGGTTGAGAGTAAATGCTTTGGAAATATCTACTTGTCTACTCTCAACAGCGTAACTTGGCAAAACCAAACCAACAAATTTACCGTTGAAGGCGACAAAGACACCAGTGCTTGAAATAGATTTGACGTACCCGTGAATAGCAGTAGTTTTATTTAATTGCTCAATGTCATTGAAAGATTGAGGTAATGTACCATTCTTGGCATCTATTATTAGCGACTTTTTCAATGACAAGTTGAAAACTTGTGTTCTAGGGTCTTTGTCAATCACTAAACCAGTTAATTTACTACCAATACGAATACTCTTTATTTCCGCTCTACATTGTTCAATTTTGGCATCTAATAAATGGCCAACATACACAACACCACGCAATCCACTCTCTGGAATTTCAACAATAACAGATTCCTTAGTCTTTTCAACAACAACGGCATCAATAATTGTTCTACCTAGCTCCATTTTTTCGATGACATCCTTTTGGGCCTGAGCTTGTTCGTTCGAAACCTTGCAGGTGGCAATAATTCTTCTTCTTTCTTCGTCAACTTCCAAAATCTTGACAACTACAGTTTGTCCAAGTCTTACATGGTCTTCAGGTCTTTTAACAAAGACTTCAGAGATTTCAGACTTTGGCAAGAAACCAGAAACACCACCAAAAAATGAGACAACACAACCACTCTGATTGAAACTTTGGACTGTTGCAACTGTTTTCTTGTTGTTATTTTTAATATCCTGAGCAGTTTCAAAGCTATTAACCATTGTAATTTCTTCTTGGTCTAGGTTGACCAAGGATTTCTTCAAAGTCGCAATAATGTGACCATGCTTATCAACATTTATGATTCTACATTTAGTTTTAGAAGCCACTTTGAATTTTCTCTCTGGGTACACAAGACGAACATCGGAGATATGCAAGGGTGGTACAAATGCTGTAAATTCATTACCGCCTAACTTTAATTGAATACCAGAGCTACTGACACTCTGAATTTCACAGTTAGTGAATAGCTCACCAACAGGAATATCTTTAGGGCGTAGATACTTTAATTTCAGTTGTTCTGGATCAGTTGTTAGCTCAAATAAGTTGTCGACAATATCGAACCCTAATATTCTAGCATCTAAAGTTTCAGATTTGATAATGTCACCCAAGTTAGAGGAATGGACCCTACCAACATATTTGTCATTAATGGATAAGTATAAATAAGAGCCATCACGACCCTTAACCACACATGATTCAATAGTGAAACCAATTGGGAACGCTTCTAGACCTTCGATAGATTTGATTTCTGTGGTTAAGGTTTGAATATGAGGTAAAGCAGATAGAATCAGAACTCTATCGTTAGCTCTGTTTAAGATAGAGGCTAGAATTCTGCAAGGGATGGTGCTACCAAGGGAAAATCTATGCTTGATATCTTCTTCGTCAAATGCTTGTAAATGTGGTTTACCAATGAAGGCATCGATGGAACCAAATACTTTACCAGAAATACCAGAATCAGAAATGTGTTCGCATAAGAAGTCAACGACTTGACCTGGTAGAACGGAATCAACAGAAGTAATAGAGGTCATCTTGTTTCTTTTCTCTGCAAATTCTTGATTTACTGTAACGGATCTATCAGTTCTCTTAGCAACAGCACCGATAAAAACACTACCTGGTTTTAGTGTATCAAAGTTCTTACAATCCTGTTTCGAGATGAAACCAGTTAATTCAGAAATACCAAGATCCAGAATAGCACCATGATCCTCGATACTGTTGACGGAACATTGTACTATAGTGTTTTTCTTGACATCTTCAATATCAAAATTGTTAACAACAGATGGTTCAATTGTTAATTCGATTCTCTTTTTTTGCTTCTTTTTGTTCTTAGTATCAAGACCTGTATTTTTAGTAACAGCACATCTTAACCATTGGCCCTTTTGGAAGTAGTTGTTTAAGTTTGGTAATTCCTTAGCTATGTCTTCCTCATCATCAGATGATTCGTATTCCTCGTCCTTATCATCCTTTTCTGAGTCCATATCCTCGTCGATATCAGCCAACATCTTGGTGATTTGTTCGGAAATATGGGTTAAATCCACGAAACCTGAAAGACCATCAGTGAAAGTGACCTTCAAATCATTTCTAGTAATTTCTTCGATTTGGCCAAGTAGAATTGTACCTTCCTTAACATTCTTGAAATTAATATGTTCCACAATTTGCTTTTTCTCTTCAGTGTCTTCTTCAGTTACTTCCTTCGATACCTTCTTCTTCTTCTTCTTTGGTTTACTGGCTTCATCTTCTGTTAGTGTTCTTTTCTCGTTACCAAAAAGAACATCACCAGCGGCCTCATTAGCAACTTGTTTCAATTCCAATGGAGTCAACGCAGAGGCACCACCTCTTGGGAAAGAAACTTCTTCAGTATTTCTGACTAAAGAGGATTTCTCTGGTTGTCTAGTACTATCTTCTCTTGACAGTGGAAAATCACTCTTTGCCTTTTGATCAGAACTCATCGTTAAAATAGTATTATGTATGATTATTATTCCTCTTCGTTTCTTTCAAAATTAACTAATATTTGCAAATGCTGAGTCCAGTATGTTATAAATTTTGTTCCAACTCAAATAGTATTGAATCCCCCAATTCAATTATTCTACTTTATGCGTTTAAAAAAAATTTAAAGATATATTTATCTTGGTATCAAATTGCTTCCTTTTTGGTTGTAAAGAAATTAAACTTGATTCAACTGGTTTCGAGATTAATAATATACAAAAGAATGGTTTTGATACTGTGATTTTATTTTTAAATGATTAAAAAACCATAATAATAACTCATATAAAATGGAGTATTTCTAATAAATAAGAGAATTAAATGCTCATCGCATATATAAAATTTTCTTGCGATGAGCTTTGAAAATTTTTTTCAAAAAAACAGCAGAGAAAAAGAAAAGATGAAGTTGTCAGTAAACTAGCCGTGGAAACCCGATTCTTCAAAAAAAAAAGAAGCGATGAGCTCTTGAACCCTGAAATAAGAACAAAATTAATCACGTGTAAAGTAGTATATCTAAATTGAATACATGGAGCAAGAGTTCAACTGATTTTATTTTAGTATATACTAAATTGATAATTAATTGGTAATCTTAAAAAGACTTTTCTTGTTGCTGTTGTTGTTGTTTTGTTTTTGATGTATATGTATATCATCTCCTTCATCTTTGGCTCTCCTTCTTTACAAAATATAAAAAATGGGGGCCTTCGCTACAATTTGAAAAACAGTTGATTTATGAAATTAAGTGTTATTAGTAATTCAGAATTATTCATGGGGAACTTGTTGCTCTTATATATACAATAACTAGTACCCAAAAAGAATTAATTCAAATCTGTTTGTTAAATCAAATAAATTGTATCCCACCTTTCAATTGGAGCAATATAGCACTTTAGCTGTAAGAACCAGTATATATTTTACATATGATGTTTTAAATTACAGTAGCTTAAAACAATAAATTTTTTTTTCTTTAGTTTCTTCATTAGCTTCAGTTGCCGCTGATCAGTGCCAACACATTACCCCCATTAATATTCTCTACGACTCTCGGCACCACTTGGAGGATATATATTTCCCAAACCATTCAAGCTTACTGGAAGTCACATGATATCCTGCCGTATGGTCTGTATTTGAAAGATGATATCTTTGTGACTGTTTTACAAAACATCCTCACATCACGATATGTATCTTAGACTCCGGGTAAAGGTCAAATATGTACATCGTAATAAGCTATTTCGGGTTACAGACCTTCCATTTTAAGTAATTTTTTGTGACAAATGTATTTTTCGCAAAAAAAAATTGGAAATTTATCCCAAAAATTCTAGATAATTGAAAAAAAAAACGACGCAACAATAACCATTTTCACCAAAAATTCATTGTCAATGATTTCGATGTAGTAATCGTTAGGGGCGGGTTACACCTCCCCATCTACAGGTTTTTCATCAATAATCGTATGTTAATTCAGGGCTAGTTACCCTCTTTCATATATCTCTTTCTACTGTACTTTCTTAGTATTCTCTTGTGATCTTTGAATTTGTTCTTGATTTTTTTTTTGAAAAAAAATTTTTTCTCTTCTTTCTTTGACAAAAAAATTTTTTTTTTCACTTCTCTTTCTCTTTCTAACAAATAACTTTTAGTTTCATCAAAAGATATTTCTGTTTGGTTGGATACATATTTTAACTATTAGAGGTTTATTATATTTTTTTATTTGTATTTGAGAAAACCGAATCAAAGTACCAATAGATAACTAGCCCAAGATGTTGATGCCAAAGGAAGAAAGAACCAAGATCCACAGACACTTGTTCCAAGAAGGTGTTGTTGTCGCTAAGAAGGACTTCAACCAACCAAAGCACGATGAAATTGACACCAAGAACTTGTACGTTATCAAGGCTTTGCAATCCTTGACCTCCAAGGGTTACGTCAAGACTCAATTCTCTTGGCAATACTACTACTACACCTTGACTGAAGAAGGTGTCGAGTACTTGAGAGAATACTTGAACTTGCCAGAACACATTGTTCCAGGTACTTACATCCAAAACAACCAACAAGCTCAAAGACCACAAAGAAGATACTAGATTAGTTGAAGCTTCAATCTAATTTCAATTTTTTATTTTTTACTATAATAATAATTAAGTATCTCTTTATTTTCTCATTCCAAATCACATACAAAACCAAACAATAAAAACATATATCAAATGATTAGTTATTTTCAGTTCCACCCTTTTTAAAAAAATATCGTAACAAAAAACAAAGAAAAATATGTCTGGTTTCTAAAATGGTTTTTTTTATTTCCCCTTCATTCAATTCCTTAAAAGATAAGGTAGTTTTATTTCACTTATTTTTCTAAGAAATGATTCGAAAAGGTGTTTCTTTTTGCTTTTCGTTCTCGTTGGTTACGTTATGGTGATGGTATCGGGGAAGAGTGAAAGGAACTTTCAAAAAATAATCTGCATATGAATTCCTTTAATTCTTTTTTTGACCAGCTATTATAACCAATTGAACGAAAGGTATGCTATAGAAACTTTTTACAATTAGATGATTTGATAAGAAAAAAAGAAAATATACAAATTACTCATTCGTTTTTTATGAATTGAATACCATGGAGAAAAGTGGATATATCATTTTGTATATTGTATTTAATCAATAAAAAAACTAATATAGAAACAGTTCTATCAAATAACAAAGCAATGCGCGTGTTTTTTCTATATAATTCAGACTGATATACTGCTTTAAGAGGTATGCATCACAAACCAGGCCTAATTAAATCTTCTGAACGCTAATGAGTTTTGATACCAATCACCTGATTTCCGGGTAATGATGTAATCATTTTTGTTTTTGGCTTTTAAGGGCAATCCCCTCATCTTGCCATGTATCTTTCATCTGATCCTATGTTGTGTTATAATTTTGAATTACATACTGAAGCAGAAGGAGTTGCACTTAGTAAAGTTAATTTTCAATCAAAATTAAATAGAAGACAAATATTGGTCTGATCCATCTTCTTGGGGAAGAATAATGTCATTACAATCATGGAGGCAGTTTCAATTTTATGACAATGTACCAATTAGAGATCCATTAACAGGCGGAGACACATTATTGTTTTCTGATCCTACCCTGTCAGCAGCAGCTGTAATTGATGATGACTTGATGTTTATTGCAGTTAATGCGGTATATATACGTTACATCTCAATAAAAAATGCTGAGATACTACATGAGTTCAAGGCTTTTAGTGATGGTTTTCAGGTTTCTTATATGCGTGTGATTTCTGACAAATTTGTCGTAGCAATTGGAGAGAAGATGGGTAATCCATCACAAATCAAGATATATGATATCGAAAAGCTGCCTAATAATGAATTCAGTTTTCATTCGATGGTGGAGGTAAAGAACTCAGAGAACACATTTCCAATTTCAACTGTGTCAATATCTGATGACTTGAATTATATTGTTGTGGGATTTGTGAACGGGAAAATTATACTTGTTAAAGGTGATCTATCGCGAGATCGTGGGGCACAGCAACGTTTATTGTATGAAGATCCGACTAGGGAACCATTGACATCATTATATTTGAATTCTGATGCTACATATTGTTTTGCGTCAACAACATCAAAGATCCTATTATTCAATACAACGGGGCGAAATAGAGGCAATCCCGATATGGTTTTAAACAATGCAGCTGGACTGGCATTAAATTGTGGTTACTATTCCAAAGTTAGTGATGAATTTATTTGTTGCTTAGATAATGTTATTGAATTTTATCATGATAATGGAGATAAACACAATTTAAAACTAGATATTAAGGGCGTCAAAAGAATCACAGCATTGAGTAGATCTGAGTTGTTAATTGTGTATGAGGAAGAACATAAAAAATCCACTTCACTAGATTTTGATTCAGCTTCTACTAACGTAGTGAACAAAATTGCCATTTTAGACTTGGAAAATAGTGTAATCTCATACTCTTTCTACACTACAAGCAATATCATAGATATTTTTCATATTAACAAAAAGAAAACAAACATAGTCTATCTTCTAACATCTGAAGGTCTCCTGCATAGACTAAATAATAAATCACTACAAGAAAAACTGGATATTGTCATAGATAAAGAGTTGTTTCCCTTTGCATTACAATTAGCGAAAGATAATCAATTAGACACTACAAGCATTCAGAATATCCATAGGAAGTATGGTGATTATCTCTTTGATAAGAATTTAAAGTCTGAAGCAACTAGAGAATACATTAACTGTATTGATATCCTAGATATTAGTGAAACAATATCAAAAATAGGATCCGAAGATATCTCGAATACGGAAGGCCTACGGAATCTAGCTGATTTTTTGTGGGCATTAGTTAAACGGGGGAGCGCAAATGACGATTGTGTTACTCTGTTGCTAACAGTCCTAATTAAACTTCAAAGCACTGAGGAGCTGTCAACATTTATTAATTACTATCGCCGAAATGGTCACTATGTTGAGGATGAAAAATTCATCGACCTTACCGATGATGAGTACTTTTATGAAGATAAGATGCTCTTCAATTTGGATTTAATTCTATCATTACTGATTGATTCTAAATACAAAAGATTGGCTTACCTCCTTGCCAATAAATTCTCAAAAACCCCTGAGCCTGTGGTCGAGGTTCTCTTAGTTATTTTGAAGGACACAAAGGCGACACTGCATTATATTAAAAGTTTATCAATTGATGACATTCTTAGAGTCTTAATAAAGTTTGCAAAAGATTTACTAACAGTGGCACCCAATGAATCTAATTTGTTACTTATTGAAGTTTTTACAGGTAAATATAAACCTACTAGATACGATTCGGATATTGGGTCAATGTCTGAAAATGGAGAGGATAACGCGGTTGATAAGCAGCCAACTTTTTACAGTTACAAAACTTTCTTCAACTATATGAATCTGCTACCGGAAAGGACTACTGCAGCACCTGAAAATACTAGCAATGATACTTCAGGGACACTTGACCAACCTACATATCATCCACCTAAGCCCTCCTTGGTTTTCAATGCATTCTTAACCAAGCCATTTCAATTTGTAGTGTTTTTGGAGGCGTGTTTAGAAAGTTATAACAAATTTGAAGGATTTGATAATGACAAGCAGGAAATTTTAACAACTTTGTATGATCTATACCTAACATTATCGAGGGAGGATATTCAAGAAAGAAGAGATGAATGGAAGAATAAGGCGAACCAAATATTAGAACAGAGTAATAATTTGGCCCTGAAAAATTCTGAAAGTCCGAAAAGTGGTGTTGATAACTCACTGATGGTGTTAATATCTCACATGAATGATATGAATGTCAGTGACATTGTAGTGTCCAATGGAGAGCAAAGTACCGAGAGATATGATAATTCTATTATTGACCGGTTCGGAGAATTGGTTTTAACTGGCGATCCTGAAGATTGTTTAAAATTTTATGAAGCCAATGCTGAAAAGGATAAGGATTTGTATCCTATCGCTTTGAGTTACTTTACTTCTTCTAAAGAAGTCCTTGGTTTAATCGGAGGAGAAGATACTCTAAAAACTAAAATTCTCAAGAAAATAATTGACACTGGAGCAATGAACCTTGTAGATATATTGAAGGTATTGAGCTCTAGCGATTTCATCAGTTATGGAGTTATTCAAGAATTTCTTATAGAACATATCGACGAGGAGGAACGTAATATTAAACATGCCAAAAAACTTATTGATTCTTATCAAACCGAATTGGAAAATAAACAAGAAAAACTACAGAAACTACTTGATCCAAATCATGAAGAACATATTCAGATTAAGAATAAAAAGTGTCATTCCTGTCAGACTATGTTAGAACTCTCTGTAATCTACTTCAAATGTGGTCATATCTACCACCAGAGGTGCTTAAATGGAGAGCCTGACCCTAAGGACGGAGATAATATAATCTTTAAGTGTCCTAAATGCATTATTGAGATCGAGACAAGTAACAAGAAGCTTGAGTCACAGAAAGAGCACTCAATGAAGAGGGAAGTCCTTGATGTAGCATTTGACAGCATACGGCCAAATGCGGAGAGGTTTAAGGTGGTTTCAGAATTCATCGGTAGAGGTGGTCTCGATTATCCATACAATTATTCTTAACGAAAAAACAATAATGAAAGGAAAGGAAATAAAAAGAGAGAGAGATATAACTGCATATATAGATAAGAACTTTTTGTGAATAGTCGATATATGTATTATCAATTAAATATAAATATGTTAATCTTTTCATATTTCCCGTAATAATAGAATACGAAAATAAATGTGACTTTCTTTTGAAACAAAGGTAAAACAGTTGTTAATCTTTACTGAAACTTTGACTATTTCTTTATCTTCCAGTTGCAATTTAAATTTATTATTTAAATCATGTACTGTTGTACACCTGATATGCATAGTAATTCTAGAAAAGGATGTACGGTATTTACATTAGCGTACTTATTGGATATTGGATGAATAAGAAATTGCTGTGGAAATAACTGACAAATTGCATTAGGATTTGTATAAAATGTCAACTAAGGTGAATAATTATGACCATATTTTAGAGAATTTCACCAATTGTACGAATAATTCATTGACGCCTATTAGGGACTATAAGAACGATTTCTTTCATGCGAACGATGCTCAGTTACCACCTGCTGCTATTACAAAACAAAGTTGTGCAGTACCAGCAGAAGATGTTTCTTCTGATGAGTTAGTACTCCATTCCTCTACTCATAATTTAAAACAGTGTATATCTCTATTGGTGCAAGAAGAAATGAAATATATAGACATGTTAACGGCGGCTAATGAAGTATTTCGGAGATCACTACGCGACAAAAAAGCTTTAAAGAGAATTATCCACCCAGATTCAAAAGAAGATATACTATTATTTGGGAATCTAGATACACTTCAATCAATCAGTAGAATACATGCACAAAACTTAAGTACTTTGACACAACCAAGCCAAAGTGGATATGAAAGCTCACTGGATCAAGAGATTTATGAGGTTTTTAAGACGCTCAGTCAGCGAATAAAAGGTCCATATTCTAGTTATGTTAGTTCATATGAAAGGCAAATAGAGCTGGTGACCTCTTTGGAAAATTCCTCAAATAAGTGCATTTCACGATGGTTAGCGGAGTGTCGTAATATATGCAATATAACCCTCCGTGAATTACTCGAACTGCCAATTCAGAGGCTTAGATTTTGGAGAGACAGTTTGCAGGGTATTGCTGTTTTACTGCAAGCCGATGTAGCAACTGAAATAATTGATTTACAACAACAATACCTGGCTATCGAGAACTCATGTTCTGGGCAGATGGTAGCAATTTTAAACCCTCATATGAAACCAAAGAAAAATGGAGAGGGCCATCTTCAAAGAGGTAGTGTTAGTTCCAGCTGCTACTCTATAGACGAACAACCACAAGTACTCAAATTGAAAGAAAGCCATTTTCCTCTAGGTCAGTCAATTAAGACATTAAGAGTTATCAACTGTAAGCTAAAGCGCCTCAAAGTATTGTTAGCAAAGCAAGTACTAATGACTTTAGTTGACAAATTACTTATGATATGTAGATATTGGAATGAGTTGTACTTGATGGAACCTTATCCAGAAGGAAAGTATCAGTTATTAGTTCAAAGAATTACTGAAATTATAGATAACCTGGAAAGTCAACGACTCTCTATCAAGACTACTCAACGAGTAGTATTTGATTTGGTCATATGCAGGATCGATCAAATATTAGAGGTTATAGATGCTATAAATAAAAGGATTGAGAGTCTAAGGTCGCTGAAGCCAGATTATTTGATATACAGAAAAGAAAAAGAAATGAAAATACATGACTCGAAAAGAGAAATTTTGGCCATACATTATGAAAAAATGCATAGAAAGTTATCAAAACAAATTCCTGATCTTATCGGGTATATTAATTTATTTACAGAACTTGTTCTGCAACAATACATCAAGATCGTTATGGACTCTTTTGCAAAAATGCAAAACTTCAATGTTTCAGACAGTGATGAGTTGACGATTTTGACTGAATATCACGCAGATAGGTTACATTATAAAAAGCTTATCAGAAATGAATGGTCTTATCCGTTATTGCCTTCACATAGCAGAGTTATTAGGAAGTTTTTCGAGTTGTAACATACGTGGACATATTTGACACATTTTGTTTTATTTTTTTTTTATTTTTTAGACATTCCATTTGATCATTTGATACCTAAAAAATGAGAATGCAGGTTTTAGCTTATTTGTGTGTGAGCTACACAACGCTTTTAGGCAACGAGTTGAATTGTACAGTATATTTGCGGGGAGTGTCGTAGGAGTAAGTAGAGTATTAAGAAAGTGCGCCAATTTCTTAGTAGTACCTATTCTTGGATTTTCCTGCAACATTTTTTTTTATTTTTTTTTGGGGATCGGCAAGTCTTATTTCGTGGTACGATTGATTAAGCACAAATGCAGTGGGAATCTTCCAATATCCCAAGATAGAAAATGAAAAGCTTGCTGAATATTTAGGTCAAGAAATTAGGGCAGCCCTTCTGATTTTCTTTCTTTTTTCCAGCATTTTTTTTTGCGCTCCCATAGAAAAGATATTTAATAAATAGGGCAACTATTATTTGTGGCATACGAGAGAAGACTCCGAATATACCCTTCAATTATAGAGAATATCAATCTGTTTTTTCTTTTGCTGAAGACCAAATTTATACGTGGTGTTAAAAAAATAAAAAGAGGTACTGGAAATTTTTGTACAAGGAGGTATACATAGTTAAAGAAAAGGACCTTAGGTAATTAAACATCATATTAAGGAACAATGAATAACACGCCATTAGAATCATTTATACCGATATTGGATGCGATAATAAGTGTTTCAGATCCAGATAAGGTCAGTCCTAAGAAAATTAGAAGGGCGCTAGAACAGCTATTTTCAATGTCACTAGAACACCAGAAACGTGAGATGAACGAGTTAATAGTGAGCAGGTTTCAAATGTTACAAAATGACCCACATATGCTTGTTAGCCAGGAAGAATTCAATAATCTTAAAAAGGTTCAGAATAATTATGATGCGTTGTTAAGTTCAGGATCACATATTAAGAAGGCTAAGGTGAAAACGAAAGTTGATGTAAAGAAGAAAAAGAAAGCTAAGGTATCTAAACCAAGGACTGAAAATCCAGGCTCAAAGTCGATCAATACTCTGAAACTTCGGTTATCAGATGAATTAAGTAATTTCTTAGGTCAACGAGAACTGCCTAGAACTCAAGTGGTAAAACTTGTTTGGGAATATATCAAGGAACATGATCTTCAAAGCCCGACTGACCGCAGAGAGATTATTTGCGATGATAGAATGAGACCTATTTTTGGAGATAAAGTGACCATGTTTAGTTTGAACAAGGTACTATCTCAACATCTCTCAAAGATTGATCCTGCCGAAGAATCACCTGTAGTTTTACCAACCCTCGATAATGATATAATGCATAATTTCAAACAAGAGAATGGTATTCTACCATTGTTCTAAAATTTAGTCATGATGACAATCCAGAACAATTACTATAAATATGCTCGGAACTTGACATTCTATTTATGGAGATTATCTGTTTTTTGCTAGGTTTGTTTATTTTTTATTCTCCTTTATTAATTTATGATTCCATAGGATCATATATCCTAGGAATCATAGTTGTATTCTTTTAATAATTTCTCCTTTTTTGTAATTTTTTCTTTTATCTTTATAATACTGTTATATTATATCGATCTACAGATAATGCTTTTTAGCAAATTTTTTTTTCTTTATCGAGCATTTACTTCTCTTGTAGGTAATTTCATGAACAAATAAATAAATAAAACAATAATAATAATAATGATAAGTTCATATATTTAGTGTACGTAATTTAACATCCATTTGCGGTTAAATATTAGTCTTGGCCAAATCCTTGGCCAGGTCATCGATTTGAACTTCCAGCAATTCTTTCTCCAAAACTTCAGTTTCAATTTCTTCCATTTTTTCTTCCTCTTCTTCTTCCTCCTCTTCCTCATCACTATCTGGTTCTTCTAGATCATCTAGTTCCAAGTCATCAAAATGATCTAGTAGGGCGTTCACTGGGTCAGAGTCTTCCTCAAATCTGTTACCGTTGATTTCTAAGTTTTTTAGTTTTGGCAACTTACCGTCTTCAATTGCAGGTAAGAAAACCGATTCCAAAGTCTTTTGCTCCATTTCGTTATATTCGAACTTCAATGTCTCCAACTTCTCGAAGGTTTCCTTCTCAAAAACTTGGAAAACCGCTTCAGAACCTGGGCCCTTCAACAAACAGTCATTTAGGTTCAATTCAACCAAAGAGGACTTCCATATTGGTAGGTTCTTGGCTAAGACCAAAGAGGCACTGGTAGTGAAAGTGTTATCTTGTAAATCTATAATTTCCAATTTGCTATTGAATCTCAAACCGTAGTGGATTAATGTAGAAACACCCTTTGGTCTGATACCATTCTGGTACAATTTAACTACTTTTAATCCTTCACCATGGCTCTTCAGACCAAGAGCCAGGTAAAGTGCAGAACCATTCTCTAACCTATTTCTACCACAGATAAAAGTCTCCAATGGACTTTCCTTACACTGAGTCTTGTTTTGTGCCAAGTAGAACAATGCCTTACCAATTCTTTCACCGGCAAATGGACCCATACCGTTGTTACTCAATATCAAGTGCTTCAAATGCACAGCATTGGAAATATAGTGCTCCAAGTAGTCAATGGTTCTCAGACCGAAAGCGTTGTCAGACAAATTCAAGATAACTAGTTTCTGACACTTCAATAGAGCTGGTAACAACACTTTCAAACTGTCAACCACTTCATCGACCAATCTGGAAGTGTACAAATCGGCAAAGTTGATCTCCTCAACATGGTTCTTGACAGAGTCCGTGGACTCAATAAACTCAGCAAGAGCCTTGGAAGCCTCAGTACCAATAGTGTTACCAGATAGATCAATCTTAGCGCATTGATCCAATTTAGCCAAGGAGTCCAGATGAGGTTGAATACCCTCCTTCGTAGTCAGCTTCAGAGCTTTACCAGCAATGGAGAAAACTTCCTCGTCTTTATAGGTAGGTGTGAAATGCAGAGTAGCCATCGTTTCTATAGTTTTCTAGCTGATGGATTGAAGGTGTGTTCTGAAATGTTGTGATAAATGAACACTGACAAAACTAAAAAAAATTTTTTTTTTTTTTTCAGCTTTAAAGTTTGTTATTTTTTCAATGGTGAGAGATGAGCTTATTGCATAACATAAAATACTCTATTCATGAAACAAAAGATAAAAAAAAAGTGTGTGTCTTATTTATTATTTTGTATAAATTATAGTAGATATATAAGAGAGTGTGTGTGTGGAGAAAAATGCATTCAGTCATTAAAAGAAAGGGCAAATAGTAAAAGGGGGGGTTAACTATTTCTTCTTTGGACCACCCAATGGTTCACCGATGTTCTTACCTCTTAGCTTGACACCTAGAGCTCTTTCCATCTTACCGAGCACTTGCTGGTTAGGTATAGCCCTACCGGACTCGTAGTCGTTCACCACAGTAGGCTTCTCGTTGATCTTTGTGGCCAAATCCTTTTGGGAAAGCTTCTTCTCAGTTCTAACTCTGGAGATAGTCTTACCTACGGAGGCATCCAACTTCTTTGGCTTGACGATATCAGTCTCACGGTCGATCTTGGTCAATCTCTGACCCTCAGAATCACCCTTGACATTGGTAGAACCGTACTTCTTGTCAACAGATAACACTAGACCTTGTCTTCTAGCAGCATTGATCTGACCTTGTGTTCTAGCAACATTGGCTCTTGGACCAGAACCACCAGCTCTAGCCTTTTGACCAATAACAGTATGAGATTCCCAATCAGACATTATTTAATTAATTTTTTTTTTGTATTCTTTGATATTATTTCGTTTGTGGGATTGTTTTAAACAATAACTCAACACATAAAAAAAACCCTATCTTTTAAATAGTTAATAATCCTTTTCCCTACTAAAAGAAAGAATAGAAGACAAAAGAACTGAACAGAACCCTGGTCTCTCCTTCCTCTTCCTCTTCCTCTCTCTTCATGCTACGGGGCAAACCAAAGTTGCCACACACACACACACACAAAATTAATGTACCTTTATACGTTATGGATCAGTAGGTGTGTTATTACATACGTATCTGTCACATGTATTTATCTAGTTTTATACGCATATCATGTGATTATATATTATATGGTACGATTTTAACATGTGATGTAATATCATTTACCACGTTTGGACCTTCATGAGTTCTTGGGATTTTTTTTTTTTTTTGGGCTTGCCAACTTTATGCGCTATAATTTCATTTTACATTATCAAACATAAGAAGATTGTGTTTGATAGGACTAGGACATTAAAATAGGAGAACTGTGATAAATCTTTTTTTTGTTTGACATAACTATAACAAGATGAGTGACGTGGATGTTGACTCGCAGGCGGATTTGCCTAGAGATGTGCGGTTGCTGCATCTGTTGTTGGCCTCGCAGTCTATACAGCAGTACGAAGACAAAGTGCCGTTGCAATTGATGGATTTTGCGCACAGGTATACCCGGGGTGTGCTGATGGATGCGATGGTGTATAACGACTATGCTGTGGAGAACAATGGTGGTGCTGTCGGTGCCGGTGTAGGAAGCGCTGCGGGTGCTGCGGGTGCCAGCGGGAGTGGGAACAACAATAACAGTAACTCGTCTTCTAACAACGCCTCTGGGAATGCTGGTTCAGGGAAGAGCGCAAAGGGAGGCAGCAGCGGTGGTGGCAACACTAACTCCCTGGGGAGCGGTATGTCCAGTAACGGCGGTAAGAACTTGTCCGTGGAAGACATACGGTTGGCCATCGCCGCAAGAACACAGTACATGTTCAAGCCTACCGCGCCAAAGGAACTGCTCCTGCAACTGGCCGCAGAGAGAAACAAGAAACCACTGCCTCAGGTCATGGGCTCGTGGGGTTTAAGACTCCCGCCAGAGAAGTACTGTCTCACCGCAAAGAGCTGGGACCTAGAGAACGACAAGTCCAGGGATTAAGTGTACTTACCATATAAGTAAATATAAGATAAAGAAATGTTTAAATATCTTTAAAATATATGAGAAACGTGACATTATCGTATGTAATGAGCAATGAAAATATCATTGTGGCCGTTGGGCCCCGAAAAACCTGCAACTTTTCTCGAAAGCAAAGGTTTTTTAAGCATCACGTAGTATTTTATAAAAAGAAGAAGAAGAGAAGGGGGGGCTTGAAATTGGACAAGGAATTTGTCTGAGGAAGTTTATATAAGAGACATACAGAGAGAGAGAATACAATAACATTCTTTTTTATTATAAGGATTAATCAATTGCTTCAATTTTTTTGGTTTTTATAAAGAAGATTATTAGAGATAATTCTTTTTTAGGGGACGATACATATAGAAAACGTATAACAGAAAGGCAATGATTACGCAATCGTCTATTCCTGAAGTTAGGGAAGAGGTTATAGGATTTGCTCTTAATGAGAGAAAGGCTATCTTGCCGCAATGCCAGGACCTGGGTCCTCCTGATTTGATTACTATGGTCAAGTATGTTCCATCCAGTGCTAACACGTCTAATACCCAGAACAACAGTGCCAATGGTGCGGCTAATGGGGGTAGTGCAGTCAGTGCTGCTGATCCTGCAGCTGTCCTGGCGGAGATTCACTCTCACGATAAGTTGAAGGGGGCAATTGGGACCTTTTTCTACACTTTGGGTATTGATACCTCGGATCCTACGTCTATTTCCATCTCTTTGAAGCAGATAGCGGATGCAATTGCTGAGAAGCCGCAAAAATGGTTTGGCAAGTTCAAGAATTTCCACGTTGCCAGGATTTCCTTGTCAACATACAACATTTTCAGGAGATGCGATGTGAACGTGATTGTGCACATCCCAGGTGCCGTTCAGACATACGTGTTGGACTCTAATGGTGAGCATATGGCTGTTAATGGTAACCAAACTACACCAACTGTGGCATCTACCACAAGTGCCGGTCCTGTGGACCAGGCCAGCGATATGGACATGATCTGGGCAGAGACCTTTATTAGCGGTGTGATCCGTTCTATTATGTTCATGAAGGATAACGCAGAGGATGGAGAGGCCCAACCTTTGGTTGAAACTTTGATTCTGAACCCATTGACCTCGGGGAAACTGGACGATGTTGCCAGTACGTTTATCAAGTTATTCCCAATGGTCTATGAGAGAGGTGTCTTCACAGAGGCACCATGCCATGTTCTAGTGCCAACGAGGACTAACAATTACTTGGTGGAAACATTGGTTGAGGTTGTCAGATTGACCAAATCAGTGGACCAGTGTAGAGAAATGCTTGAGGAATTGATTAAGAGCTTTCCAGACGCTGTTATTGTGTTAGCACAGGTTCTTCTAGCATGTGATTATGAGATTGATGCTATTGATATCATTAACAGAGAATTACTCCCTCATGGTGAGGAAGATGATACACTGAATCCAATTTTCAGATCGGAATTGTTATGTCTACAGGCCAAATTCCTGATGAATGTTAAGAACGAATACAAGCTAGCTCTAGATGTCGCTCAGTCAGCAGTTAAATTCTCACCAAGTGAGTTTATTCCTTGGTTCTTATTGACTAAAATATACATTAAGTTGAACGACATTGAGAATGCGCTTTTGGCACTAAATTCCTGTCCGATGGCACAAACACAGGAAAGATACGTATTAAAGAGAGCAGTACCTATTGGGTCCGAGGAGAACCTGCACTTGCCACTTCCGGAAAACATTGGCATTGATGAGGTACTGCAATTAAATCCAAGTGATGTAAACAAGGAACAACTAAACTCTGATCCTTCTTTGACCAAATCAGCTGCACTAAACTTGAAGTCCACCTACTTACTGGCTTATAAGCTTCTGACAGAAATTGTCCAAATAACTGGTTGGGAAAATTTACTGAAATGCAGGTCAAAGATATTTGTAATGGAAGATGAATATCAGATTTCAACCGACGAAGTATCTATAGCCAACCAAAGTGAAACAGCAGAAGAAGCACCATCTGGAGAGCTGAATATGCGCACAAAGAGATTGTGTGACAGATGGTTAGATAATTTGTTTATGTTACTGTACGAAGACTTGAAGATTTACACCCTATGGCAAACAGAACAGTTGTACTTTGAGGCCCAGAACAGCAAATATAAGAAACTCACATACGAATGGGAAGCATTCGGCCTATGTGCGAGAAGATTAGGCCATCTACCTGAGGCAGCAAAGGCTTTCCAGAAGGGTTTGACCCAAAGATTTGCCCCAATGAGTGCTAGAATGTTACTAGAATACTACGTAAAGGAGCACCAGCGCATAAGAATACAGTCATTGTCGCCAAACTCTGACCTAACATCATCTCAAATCATCTCACATATTAATGACCTGGACTCACGCATAATAGACCTTTGCGTCAAGCTTTGTTGCTGGAATCACCGTTGGTACATAGAGTTTTCCATTCAACTGCTCGATGCTCTGAGCGTTGCGGTCCAGGACATGGGCATCATGAAGGTGATCAACGAAATTGCTTCTCGATACTCCGACCAAGTCGTCAGTGTCATGAAGGACAATTTCCTTGATTTCTTAGAGAACTACACGAACGGTTTTTTTGATGCATAAGATATCTCTTTTTATTTACTTTTGGTTTCTCATCTAATAGCATTTGTCTGAGTTGTTTTATTTTTTTTCTCAATATTATTGTGTAAAATATAACTAATTTTCTCTATATATATAATTAATTACTACATCCATTGAATGACGCCTTTTTCCTGGGAGGGGGGAAAGAGAACAAGACTTAGTAAGACTGATACAGCAATAAGTCCTTGAGTAATTATTTGAATGGCAATACTCGACTCATTGATTCAGCAAAATTAATAATTAAAAATTACGTATTAGCTTGTTTTTCTTTTATTTTTAGTAGAAACCTAGAGGCTTTGATGTCCCGAAAATTTCAAGAAATAAGAAAAACAAAAAAAAAAAAAAATTTGATGAACCTTGATATTTAAATATTGTAGCTCTTCCAGTTTGTTCTTCTGACTAGACCCAACTAGATTCTAATTTTTGTATAAGCTGCAAAGAACATTAGTGATAATAAAATATAAACACAAATAAAAAGATGCTACTTATATGCTTACTATGGCTAGGGTATGCTTTCGGTATTGATTTACAGGACACTAAAGACTCCGTGTGTGCAGCTACCGCCCTGATCCAGGGAGGTATGCTGGATTATTATGAGGGTACGCGATATGGTGGTACTGTAGGTATGTTTCAGCCTCCATACTACTGGTGGCAGGCAGGTGTAGCGTTTGGTGGTATGTTGGAGAACTGGTTCATATGTGAAAATGATACTTATAAGGAGTTGTTAATGGATGCGCTAGTGGCACAAACAGGTCCTAACTATGATTATATTCCAGCTAACCAGACCACTGTGGAAGGTAATGATGATCAAGGTGTTTGGGGTCTAACGATCATGGATGCAGTCGAACGTAATTTTTCTGCCCCACCTGATGGCAAACCTGGTTGGCTGGCGATGAGTCAAGCTGTCTTCAACACTATGTACTCCAGATGGGATGATCAAAACTGCGGTGGTGGTTTGAGATGGCAAATTTTCACGTGGAATAGTGGTTATAACTATAAGAATACCATTTCTAATGCATGTTTGTTTCAAATGGCCGCTAGACTGGGTAGATACACAGGTAATACCACATATCTTGATGTCGCGGAACAGGTGTTTGATTGGCTAGTCGGTGTTGGTTATATTGTTCTTTCGGATACAGGTAACGTGTTTGATGGTGCGAAGATTGAAGATAACTGTACCGATATCACAAAGATTGAGTGGACTTATAACCACGGTGTCGTTCTAGGTGGCTTAGCATACATGTACAATGCTACAAATGGTACTTCTTCCTGGCAAACAAGATTGACCCAAGTGCTAGGTGGTGCAACAACGTACTTCTTTCAAGACGATATCATGTACGAGAGTGCTTGTCAGGATTATAACACTTGTAATAACGATCAAAGATGTTTCAAGAGTATCTTCTCCAGAATGTTGGGTTTAACAAGTGTTTTGGCGCCCTTCACAGCTGACACAATCGATCCCTTGATTAAAGCTAGTGCCTTTGCCGCTGCCGATTCTTGTGATGGTGGTCGTGACGGACATACCTGTGGTTTGGACTGGCAAAAGAAGACTAATGATGGGTATTACGGTCTTGGTGAGCAAATGAGTGCTCTAGAGATTATCCAGAATCTTCTGATCCACGACAGACCTGCACCATATAGAGCTGACAACGGTGGTTCTTCCATTGGTGACTCTGCTGCAGGTTTAAATACCACTACTACAAACGTGCTAAAGAACAATCTGAACATCACTGGTGGTGACCGTGCTGGTGCGGCCATCATCACGACCATCGTCCTAGGTATTTTGGTCGGTGGTGCCGTATGGATGTTGTTTTAAATAATATTATTGCATCAATTTACTGTTATGTTTTAGGTATGTCATAAATAATCTCCCTTTATTTCTTTTTCATTTTTCAAATATTGTTATTTTTCAAAAGCATTGGGAGAGTTTATATGTGTATTATATAATAAAAAAAAAAAAAACAATTAAAATAATATATTGTTTCTTGAATATGTATTTAATTAGTTCTTAATAGGGACATTGTGTTGTAAGAGTTATCTCTACTAAGAGAAACACGAATATGATTCCAAAATATAAATAAAAGTCTAATAAATTATAAAAATAAAAAATTAAATCTCCGCGACGGGGAATTGAACCCCGATCTGGCACGCGACAAGCGCCCATTCTGACCATTAAACTATCACGGAAAATTTGATATTAGCACTCACGATGGGGGTCGAACCCATAATCTTCTGATTAGAAGTCAGACGCGTTGCCATTACGCCACGCGAGCATACTAATTTGTTGAAGATTTCTCTGGAAGTGGGTGTACACATTGAAATCCTCAAAATGAATATTATAATATAATTTTTTTTTCAATACTTATAACCCACATGTCAAAATTTAAGAAGAGAGATAGATTTTATGTCTATATTAGAGTTTAGATTAAACAAACAAGTAACTTAGCCAAATAAATATAACTTAAATGATTAACAATAATAGAATTTATTACTAGAAGGTGAGGAAGTAAAAAAAAATATTTGTTTGGTACATTTTAACAAAGAATAAGATAATATTAGAAAAGATAACTAAAAAAGAAGAAGAAAAGAATCGGAAATACATAATGCCAAGAGTAAATGAAAACTGGAAGATAAGAGATGCATTTGGTAGAGATTTGTCATATATTACCAGTTGTCTGCCGACGTTGTCTGATTTGAACAAAATAGACCTCTATTCTATTGAGTTGGAAAGTGGGTATACACCCTTGCATGTGACGTTACGGGAAGGTTTATTGCGGAAGAGTTTTTTATTGTACAAGTCCTGGAAGGATGAGCAGCAATCTTCTCACAGACCTGGTGGCCATATACTAAATCAGAGGGATAGAGAAGGGCTAACGCCTATAGAGCTCTATAATATAGAGCTTCAAAGGTCATTAGAAGGAGTACCGAAATACTTACAGTATATGATGAAGGACTCTTTAATAACACCAGAGATTATTTATGATAAAAAGAGAGAAGGAGAAGTCGAAGATGAAGAACTTGCTATAACCGATGATGCGTGGCACCGAAGGACTTCCTTTATGGAGATACCGTCAAACCATGAAGATGCCGAAATGATACGAAAGATTGGTGGGTCTCATTTATTAACATTAGGATCGAATGTAAATGCACAACTGGGCACTGGGAATAAAGATGATAGAAGTAAATTTTTCCAACTAGACGCCCAAAAAATCCACGGAAGTAGCATCTCTCCATTCGATAAGCCACTGTACATTAAGCAAATTTTAATGTCGAGATATCATTCTGTAGTTATTGATTCTTCAAATAAAGTATTCTCTTGTGGTAATAGTAATAGAGGGAGATTAGGATATGGCGAAACAAACACTACCGTTTCAAGTTACGTCAAAATCATGGAATTGGAGGATGGCATAAGAGACGTCTCAGTCAGTAACCACCATAATCTTTTAGTAGATGGAAACGGCAATGTTTATTCCTGGGGTTGGAATATATATCATCAACTGGGTTATAATACTGGTAATAGAACCAAAGATAATATAGGAAGTCTACATAAAAGTACTCCTAAGAAAATTCCCTTTCTTGAGGGCGAAAATATCAAATTAGTGGCTTGCTCCAAGATTCATTCCTGTGCATTAACTGGAAATAACAAATTATATTTATGGGGGCTTAATGTCGGTCAATTAGGAAGCTCTAAATCTACTCATGTTGATTTCGATACCCAATATAATAACACGAATGGTTATGTTGTGACATCACCTATAATAATGGACTTTTCACATCTAGATGTGCAGCAAATTATTTGTACAGAATTTGTTACATTCATCAGATCATCAGGAAACAATTTAACAGTGTTAAGCAATTTCTCTAGCAGATCATTCAAAATTCCTCTTCCAAAGACCAAACAGCAAAAAAAACTTGATATTTTTTCACATTATGTCCCCAAAACAATTCCAACAAATGTCATTGATATGAAATGCTCGAATTCTTACGGAAATCACATTTGTTTTAAATATGCTGGTGGTAAAATTGGCAAGCTCGTTTTGAAAAGTGAGGGCATCGACGCGTGGTCAAAACTCCCTAACGAACTCCCTGTAACAGCTATCTGGACTCCAAATTTAGCCATGAATAGATGCATGGATTTTGCAGTGAGCCTTACAGGTAACATTATCCTCTGTACTCATGGAGGTGAAGTTTATATGACACAAGGTGTGAAGCTTGAGAAAGTCCACAGCAGTAAATTAATCACAGGAAGAGCCGTCTCTGTTTGCTCAGACCCATCATTTGGGTCATTTGGTATTTTAAAGCAAGATTTCCTCGAGATTCCGGCGATGTTTCCAAAAGATCCATTCTATTATGATTTATTTAAATATTCACCATACTACCAACCAATAGAAAAGATATCTCAATATGGTTTATTGGTGCTTCAGGAACAACATAGACTTGTAAGAAATAGTTCAGTTCTGCTAAATGAAAATCCAGTTAAAGCAGAATTTGAGCCGAAAATCCTTTCCGGTGTAATCAAAGGACAGAACGAGAGCACTTTATATGATACTACATTTTGTGCAGATGATGGTACTTTAATATGTAAATCATTTATGGCACTACTATACTTGAGATGCTCAAAATTTATCAGTCAGCTGGTCAATAATGGACGGTTTACCATAAACCAGGACCTATATTTTACAGGTGAATGGGAAACTAACAGATTATTTAAAATTACCGTACACGACACGACACAAGATAAAATTTATAGAGAACTTCCGGAGCAGTTGCTACATTCAATTCTAACTGGTTCCAAACCATTACAACAGCAACATAATTTGATTCTTCTTAGAATTATCGATGTCAACCTGCATTCCACCAAACTTGACACATATTTGAGTTACTATGCAACCAATAACATATTCAAAGACGAATCATCGAAAACTAATTTATCTCTATACGAAACTAGTGATACCATTCTCAAATTGAGTGACGGAGTATTAGGTGCTCATTCCTTTGTTTTAGCAGCTCGTTGTCCTTACTTCGACTCCATTTTCCAACACAAAGTCTTCCTAGTTACGAACGATGACGGTAAATATCAGATTGATTTAACTGAATACACAATACAAGATGTCACTATCATTTTGAAATACATTTATGGCGCAGATCTTAAAACTTTGATAAAAACAATTGCTGATGATTCTAACTTAAATCTAATTGATATGTTAATCGATTCTCTAATTTTAGCTGATCAGTTCTGTATGGAATCATTCAAATATACACTGGAGTCAATCCTTTGTAAATACATTAATGGATCTACAGTTGTCCATTTGTTAATATTTGCAGTTCGCACGAACTCAGAGATGTTAATGACCATGTCTGCAACTTTTATAAATATCCATGTTGGTGTCTTATTTGCCAGTGAAAATTTAGAGGATATAGACAAATACTTCGATAAACAGATCTGGGAAGTAATTGAAAATGCAGCCAAAAAAATATCGAAACCGTTTATCTCTGGTCCCAAATGGTACCATGATACTTCAAAAGATTGGAGAGCATTGTTTATTGGAAATATTTCTAACTTCAATGGTTATTTCAATAATTCTAAGAACCCAATTGCCCCAGTCTTTGATTTAAACCCTCAAACATCGACAGAGACTAAGAGGAAGAGCTCCACAAGTAATAGAAGAAGATCATCTGTCTACCAGAAGGTACCACTCGATGAACCAATACCTACGATTCAAAATAAAAATGAAAGAGTAACTTTATTTAAAAATGTTTGGGAATCATCAAGTACAACCTCCGTTGTTGAGGAGGAATCTGATTTTATAGAAGTTGGTAAACAATCCAAGAAACGTACGTCGTCAGCATCAACAACGCCCCCAAATACTGCACAAACCAGTACTAAAATGAACGTCAGCACTTCAGACGTGGTTATCCATAAAAGTTTGGAGAATAGTGATACTTCTCTACCATCTCTACTCTCAAACGGGAAAATGAAATCGTTGCCAAAAGCAAATGCAAAGGATGATAACCATGGGAAAAAAAGTATATCATTTAAGAAGACGTCACAAAAGCAACGACTCAAATTATCTACCAAAGATGAAGAAAAACAAAAATTATCAGAGACAAATAAAAAAGGACCCTGGGATACCAATAAACAAGAACAACACAGTACGAATTCCCAGGTTCGAAAGAACACTACAACAAAAACTGAAAAAAATGCATTACCTTCACTAAATGATCAGCTAAGCAAAGATGACTTAAAACCAAAGAAAAAGAATCAAAGAAGAAATTCTAACAAACAACCAGTTGAATTCATTAGTAGCGGGAATCATGCTGGAATTACTCCATATCTATCTACAGGCAAAATTGATACGAGTTTACCTACTAATAACGAGCCTTCATGGACTGCATCTTCTGCATCCGACTTCAAACAAAAATTAGAAGCACAAGAATTCGAGAAATGGTTCCAAGAAGAGAGTGAAAGGATCCAAAGAGAACTTAAAAAACAAGGAAAATCCCATCAAGACGAATTGAATATACTTTACAATAGTGCACAAAATATCCCCACATTTATTGATAACAGTAAGAAGAATTCAGGAAGAAAAATTAAAGGTAAATTTAAAGCTAAAATCAAGGTTAATGCAGGGAATATAAACGAAAATATAATATAAAAATATATTTATATGTCTAACAAACCAACAAAAAATAATATTATAGAGATCAAAAATTTTCTTTCTTTTCTTACTATTATTAATTTAATCCATTTCAAAATAGAAATCAATTCTTTAATCACGACTAGCATTAGACAGAGATTTACTGTCAAAATATTCCTTTTCGTCTTCCCACTCATCTTTCAAGACTGGGGAAATTTCACCTTTAGCTACTGATTGTTCTCTAGGAATAGATGCACGTAGATTTGCATATTTCTCAATCACGTCTTTCTTGCTCAGGACATCTTCTGCAGCCTTAACACCTGCTAATTTGATGTTTCTTGCCTTACCAACTCCAAGAACCGTACCGTTTCCAGTTCTACATTGAACAATGGTAACTGGATCATCATTTGTAGGCCTTTTGACAGTATGATAATGTAGTTTCAGTGCAGCGTAACCAATCAAAGAATAAAGCTTCCGTTTAGCGTTCATATCAAGATTGTTGGTTGGTTCCAACTGTATGCTTGTCTTCATAGCCTCTTCAATCTTAGGCTTGGCAAGCTTTTTGAGCCACTTCCTTATCTTTGCCAAGTTTACCTTAGGATCATCTTCCATGAGGCCTCCGATATAAGCCTCAAAGATGTCTGCAGATGTCTTGGAAGTACTTAAATCAACATCTGGTGAAAGATTACTCTTGAGTTGTTTAGGGAGATCATATAATTCAGACCATTCCCGAAGTGTTTCATTTTTTACAAGCTTTTTCCGCAGTTCCGTCAAATGCCCTTCATTCAAATATGGAAATTTGTTATATATTATCATCGTCATAACTGTGTTTAAAATCGAATCTCCGAGAAATTCGAGCCTTTCATTGTTGGCCTTAATCATATCGCTTTCATTAAGGTATAATTTATCATTAACTAAAGATTTGTGCATGAACACACGAGCTCTGATAACCGGGTCTTTGATCTGGGGCATTTCCGGTGGCCATTTGCCATCTCTCTTCTTACTAGAGGAACCCTCACTTGAACTTTGCCCAGCAAGTTCTGACAAGCTAGTTTGACTATTATTATCAGCTCCTTTCAACATCTGTACGTCAGTGTTATTAACATCACTCAAGATAGGCTCTTTATTAGAAGCAATGAAATGCGATTCATACTCACTTATCTCATCTAACAGAGTACTTTTCTTTAGCTCATATAACGTTTTCAATTCAGCAGCCAACTTTAATGGGAATCTAGTAAATAACGAAATCAACTGTGAGGGCACTTTCTTTGAATCAGTAATGGAATCCAGGGTCTCATAGTACTGTGAAAGATTAGGAGACAGTTCCAGTATACGATGATGAGCCTCAACCAGTTTGTGCACAGCGTGTTCTATCTGAATTGCATTGGAATACTGATAGGTTCCACATTCTTTCTCATTCTCATCATACAAGGCCTTCTCCAACGCACCTTCAGAGGGTGACGATGTCTTCTTTTTTTGTGCTTTTACAATTTTCCCCTGTTTATCAGCCATTACTTCTACTCAATTAAATATCTTTTCAAATAAATCCTCTCTCTATTACTAGAAGGAACTAATACATCGGACTTTCTTCTTATTAAGTCATAAATCCATCAGTTGACCATTAGCAATCGCATCCTAAAGAAAAAAATTCGATGAGCTTGACGAAAAAAATTTTTAAAAAAAACATCGAAGAAAAAAAAAAATCTGCCGTCGTCAACAAGTAACTTCGAGGGTTTGTACGATGGTTTCTGTGAATCACATTGTATAAATTCTTTTTTCTAACCCATATTCCAATACAACATTCCAATGATCTAGACACATTTTCTACCCAATGTTACTCAGAATGTTATAAAAAGTTTGTTGACAGAGATATTTTTGAACTGCAATTTCTAATCAATGATCGGAGGGTATTATATTCCCATTATTGTCATGTAAAGTAACCAAAATAAAATTCATTTTTATCTTATCTTCAAAACTTATAACTCTCTATCGTCTCCTCATTATCGCTCTTTATAACCTCAGCAGTAACTGCAGTTTGATTCTGTTCATTATCCTTAAGCTTGTAATACCTTGATTTACCTTCAACAGATTCTTCAAGAACTTTGTACAACTCTTGGGGTTCACCAGCATCTTCTGGTTCTGGTTTGAAAACGATATGATCGATCTTTTCATCCTTGTATTCCGTTTTTTCCACTTGTTCTTGTTCTTTTTCTTTTTCTTGTTTTTGGGGTGTTTCTTCATTCTCATCATCGCTATTGGTATCATCAAATACCATGATAGATCCAAACAATTGGCCAGTGTGTCTCGAATCACGATGATCCGCTCTACTCAACTTACCATATTTATTATTCTTAAAGTTACTGATATCCCAATTTAGACCTGCTATTTTCATATTTGGGTAGCTTGGAGGCATTCCTGCATCTTTCATCCTCAAACACCAAGGAGGCAATTGACCGTCTTTCAGACCTAAGGCATTCCTCAGTTCTTCAGATAACCTCCCTGGAATTCTCTCCTGCATCATCTTCCGCCATTTTGCTTCACCTTGTAAATTTCTATTCTCATAATACATATCACCAAACTGTAACAACACAGCAGGTTTCCAATTCGCACCTAATTTGAAAAAAGTATCGTACAATTTCTGATAGTCTAAATCAAGTTTACCCATCTTGGGTCTTACAGTAGCCCTCGATTTCTCTTTTAATTTATCATCTGCTACTTCTCCTTCAGCAGCGGAGTCTGGCAAAGTGGTTCTCATATGCTCTATTCCAGTTTGCCGTATCAATTCCGGTAATTCAAACGGCTTTTTACTGAGTAAAGATCTTCCCGAGAGATACTCACGTTTGGCCTGCCAATGACTTGGTACCTGTACAACATTAAATGATGTCTTGATTGCAGCCAAGAAGAATGGATCTTTGGCATCGCAGTCATACTTCTCAATCAATTGTGGGCGTGCAACAGACCCTTTTAATTCCGCCAGAGTTGGCTTACTCATTAACCTTAATCTCTTTTTAGAAACTTTCACGTCATCCTGTGTTTCCGTGTCCTTATCGTCATCATTTTGCCCAGAGTATCTCCGTTTCTGCTTTACATTCAGTTCTGCATTCGGTACCTCATCTTTTTCCCGTTCACTGAACTTCTGAAATAAACCTTCATATTGCTTAGCCAGATTAGCACTATCCAGTACTGCTCCCAATGTCTTTTTGACCTTCTTATCCTTGTTCTTATCCTTAAGCCCTTTCTTCTGTACCCTATTATCCAGAGCGGTAACTATGCTAGCCTTATCTATATTCTTTGTCGTCTCCCTTTTTTTAGTCTTGCTGGATCTCCTGGCCATCCTTAACAAACCCTCTGATCTTCGGAAACTCTCTCAAACAATGCCAAATCACTAAAAAGAACAATCACAGCCTGTTTATCCACCCAGACCCATTTGTTAATATAATCCATTCTTCTGCACATGCACTTTTAATTATCTAAAACGAAAAATTTCTGTATCCATCTATACGAATATAACGTGATGATCAGTGTCAATATATACGAATATATATGACATGGGTGGACTCACACACATCCATATATATACGAATATATGAATAGTATTGGCACTTTTTAGTTTGATTATTTAATTAAATGCACTAGCATTTTGCTAATTACTATCCAGCCTTTTCATTATCGGAATACGGAGAAGGTTTCCCCTTTGTTATCATAATAAGTTTTTCTCTTCTTGGTTCTCAAAAATTAGTCACGCTTACTACTCGTTGTTGTTGTTTAAACCTTCTTCTTCGGAATTACAAGGGTTTGATAAAATTCCATAGGGAAAATTGTTCTCTCTTTCTCTATCTCTGTCTCTTTTTTTAATAGGGTCACGACTTTATTTAAAATCAATTCTTTTCTCGAGGGAACTCCATGTATTTAAATCACTTGTATTTATTTTCTATTCATTTCTTAAATTAGGAGGCAATAACAAGCAAGTTAACAAGATCAAAAAATCATAATATTCTTATATACAAACTATGGCTCAAGCTATTGAGAAGAAACCTGTATCGTTTTCTAATATACTTCTGGGTGCCGGTCTTAACATGGCCGAGGTTACCACCTTGGGCCAGCCTTTGGAAGTGGTGAAGACCACCATGGCTGCGCACAGAGAGATTAGTTTCCCCGGTGCCATCAAGCATGTGTGGTCGCGTGGTGGTATATTCGGTTTCTACCAGGGTCTGATCCCATGGGCCTGGATCGAGGCATCTACCAAAGGTGCTGTGCTTTTATTTGTGTCTGCTGAGGCAGAGTACAGGTTCAAAGTACTGGGTTTGAACAATTTCGGTGCCGGTATCATGGGTGGTATCATGGGTGGTGTCACACAGGCTTACATGACTATGGGTTTCTGCACCTGTATGAAAACTGTGGAGATCACCAGAAAGAAGGCTGCCAACATCCCTGGTGTTGTCCCTCAGTCTTCATGGCAAGTTTTCAAGGGTATCTACCAAAAGGAAGGTATCAGAGGTATAAATAAAGGTGTCAACGCAGTGGCCATTAGACAGATGACTAACTGGGGTTCTCGTTTCGGTCTTTCCAGACTGGTAGAAGATGGTATCAGAAGACTAACAGGCAAGACCGGTAAGGATGATAAGTTAACTGCTATCGAGAAGATTCTTTCAAGTGCCATCGGTGGTGGTCTAAGTGCCTGGAACCAGCCAATTGAAGTCATCAGAGTCGAAATGCAATCCAAGAAAGAGGATCCAAACAGACCTAAGAACTTGACAGTTGGTAAGACTTTCAAGTACATCTACCAATCCAACGGTATTAAGGGTCTATACCGTGGTGTTACTCCAAGAGTCGGTCTAGGTATCTGGCAAACAGTGTTCATGGTGGGTTTCGGTGACATGGCTAGAGAATTCGTTGCCAAATTGACCGGTGACAAGCCATCCGCTAAGCATTAGATCTGATTAAAAGCATGATAAAAAAAAACTTATTTAAACTTCAACTTATGATTATTTTGTACAGTATTTAAATCCAGAATCTATTTTTTTTTTTGCACAAATAACTACTCAATAACTTTCATTTTTAATTACCTATTGATAAAATAATGACGACCATTTTGAAAAGATTGTTTTTTTATAGTGTAATGAATGAGTTTTCTTATAGTGTATATGATTAGATTATAATTTAAACAAAATCTACGTATCCTTTGACTATACAGAGATTAAAAAAATATAATGTGGAAAAAAGTTTTTTTAAAGGGAAACTAGCTTAGTAGAAAGTAGTTGGTCTCTTGTAAGCAAAAGTCTTAGTAGACTTTTGGACTCTGTGTGGCAATGGGAACTTCAAGTCCTTGGTCAAGAATTGCTTGACGTATTGTCTCTTGACGTCAGCGGTCTTCTCGATCTCAGCGACCTTCAAGATGTGGATAGATCTAAATCTAGCTCTGTGTCTGGCAGCCATGTCTTGGTACAAAGTTTCGACAGCAGCAACTCTGGAAACATCTCTGATTTCCTTGTACATGTTGTGAGTACCGGATCTAGAGTCGTATCTAACCCAGACACCGAAGTTCTTGACAGTGTTTGGGTGAGCTTCGTGAAGTTGGTTGATGGAAACAACTTCACCAGAGGCCTTCTTAACCTTGTGCAACTTTTGCAAGAAGTACCAGTAACGAGACTTGGCAACAACCTCATTTGGAGCAAAAATTCTCATTCTGAACAACTTTGGTTCTGGAACGGATTCAGTTGGCAAACGACGGCCAATAACTTGGTATTCTCTCAAGTGAGCCACTGTAATAATAGTACATAATTCTCAAGAAAATCTTTCTCTATTTGTTTCCAAATACTTCCAAATCTTAATTCTTTACTTAATTCCTTCCTCAAACCCACTAGAACAATTCAGCACGTAAATAACTCTTCCATTATATTATCATCATCCTAGATACTACCAACAGTAACAAAAAATAGTATTCACCCTGAACTGGTAATGCAACATTAGTAGAGCCATAAAGAGAAAGGAAAAAAGTAATAACCATCTTGGAATATTTTCAACAAAATAAAAAAAAGTAAATTTCATTTAGAAAAATATAATCGATTGTTAGTATATTGGAATTCAATTATTGATTAAAGTCTGGAACAAGTCAAAAAAAATGCCACCTCTATTACTATAATGCCCTCTTCGTATGGGTGTTTTCCGAATCTAAACTCTTTGTGAATATCTGTATTTTACTGATTCATTATTCTTCCAAAAACATTCAGATCCCCCAACATTCAAAAAGATATATCCATAACACAACTTCAGTTGCTCATATACCTGTCTCTTGATAATATATCATCTCATTCTATTGTTATATTAACGCTGATTATTAATCCTCACCTATTCATCGCATTAGTTGTGGTTGGGAGTCGGTTCGTCAACTCTAGCATTTATATTCACTATGTTCCATCTTACACTATGTCATCAGTTTATTACTCACTTTTTATCTCTGTTCTGCTTCCTTTGTGATGCGGTTAGATTCAAGAATTCACAAATTGAAATTTCAAGTGCTACCCGTAAATATTACACTTTTTTTTGTTCAATTTTTGTTAAAATTTCGACTAATTTTTGGCAATATTGGCAAAACCGCAAGTAAAGAGTATAAACAGCTTCGCACAGGCTCGTCTCTGAACCTGGAGCCAGAGAGAGCGACAGACGGATAGAGAGAGACACACACACACAGAGAGGAAACAGAAACAGAAGGTCCCATCGCGATCCTAGGAGAGAGGCATTAGGAGGGCAGTAGGTTGGGGGGAGAAGAGCCACTGCTGACGAGACTGCCAATGCTCTACGAGCGTAAGCTGGAGAGTAGTTTGGTACTGTGCTAGGCTGCTAGACAGGAAATCTCTCACTACTCTAACTCCTAGCCTCGAACCTAGCCTCAGTATCAAAACACTTACAGTTTAGACAAGAACCGTTGAGAACAAAGCGGGAAAACCGATAATTGAAAAAAAAATTAACTGAAAAAATTGCAATGCGTAATTGGGTGTCCAGATGTTGAATAACGGACAGTCACAAAAATCTCTTATTCTATTTTCAGCAGGGTAACATATTTGAATGTTTATGAATTTTTTTTCTCTTCTATTTTTACGCCGTGCAGGTGTTTCTAGGAGATGTCAAACATTCTACGTGTGTTTGATAAGGATTCTGAATAAAAATGATTGTTGAGCTCTTCGATGGGCATCGCAGGCAATTTGAACAATAATTTTTTTTTTGTCAATAAATGATTGAAATAAATATAGAAGTATTGATTGATAACGATTTGTACTCAATCGGTATTTGGAAAATACTAGAGGGTATAACAATAATTATGTGATATCTTTTGACAAGTTACGTAGGATAATATTTTATACATTGGGGGATGAAATACACTGAGGAGAAAAGAAGTTTTTTTCAATAGAAAAAAGAAATTGATAAGAATTTTAATTACATAGTCTTTTTTCTTTTTTCTTTTTACTTCTTTTGGTTATTTCCTTTCTTTATGCGTTGTTAGAAGAGGAACCATCGGCAATAGCATCCTCAGTATAGTTCATTGTAGATAAGGTACCGTAGTTTGTTTTCTTGTCGTTTAATGGAGTTGGTGGCAGCTCTTCGGAACCACCAGCAATCATTGAGAATCTTCTACGTTGGTCCGCACTGACATCATCTCTAATAAATTCAGGTTGAACAGTGGCTGAGTTGATACCGTGTTTACGGAAAATTCTCCTGATCTTTCTAGCTGAACTCTCGAACTTATCAGCAGAGCAGTCAATCTCAACATGGATAGATGCAATATAAATAGATTCTGTCAAATTCCAGATATGGAAATCATGAATGGCCTTGACACCTGGTACTGCCATAATTTCTCTTTGAACTTCTTCGGCAGAGATTGTGGATGGGGTGGCTTGTAGCAAAATTCTAGAGCATCTACGTGATAGAGGAACAGCTGAGGAGAAGATGATCGCAGTAATCAACAAAGATACAACGGGATCAGAATAATGTCTCCACCAGTAATCAGTCTTCCAGATGAAAAGAGCAGCTACAATAACACCAACATTACCTAAAGCATCACCAAGGACATGAAGGAAAACACCATGCATGTTTAGGGATCTGTGCTTTGCCTTTTCTTGCTTCTTGGTTCTCTTTTGGTTTGCCGTTAGCTCTTGTCTTTGTTCTTCCAGTAAACCGCTTTCTTCTGAAGCTAACCTATTCACTACACTTTGAGTCAAAACATCACCGACGTTGCTGTTGTAAAAACCGTTGGAGCTATCTTCGTCGTCGTCATCTTCTTCAGCTTCCTCATCAGATCTGTGTGCTGCACAGTTAGTGTCCAAAGCAGCATTAGCTGGCTCGTGGTGAGCATGACTGTGACCATGGTCATGAGAATGTGGGTGGTCATGGGAGTGTTCGGCAGCCTCAATATCACCGCCTAGACCACCATGAGAGTGTCCGTGACCATGTCCATCATCATGGAACAAGAACAAACCAATAATGTTAGATGTCAAACCTGCAAGACCAACCCATAGGACAAGACGTGGGTTTTGAATTTCTTGAACTTCAATTAGTCTTTGTAGAGCTTCAATGAAAATGGAGAAACACAATGCAATTAAAAAGACAGCATTAACCAGAGCACCTAAAATCTCAGCTCTCTTCCAACCATAAGTATACCTTGCATCCGGACCTCTGTTCTTAGCTACGCTAACAGCCCACAGCGCAACAAGTAATGAGAATATATCATTAAGCATATGGAAGGAATCAGCAATAAGAGCCAATGAATGCGACATGTAGCCAATAATCAGTTCTATAAAGAAGAACACCGTATCCAGTGTCAAAAGAGCACCGATTCGAATCTCCTTACCGGACAACATGATTCCTTTAAATTCCTATTTTTTTCTTTTGACTAATAGTACTATGTTGTTAACACCCAGCTTATCTACTGCTATTATAGTTATTATATCTCGTAAATCGAAATAGAGGTATTTAGAAAGCAAATATTTCGAAACACGTACCGTTTTTCGAACTTATTTTTATATCCAAACCAAGTAATGAATTTATCTTTGTTTAGGAAATTCCTTTTTTTTTTTATTTGCTTAATTTTTTTTGTCTACCGGCAGGAAAATGTTGCAGTGACAAACAAAAAAAAAAAAAATCCAATGAGCAGCTCTGTAAATCCTGCAATTAAGACACAAAATTCCAGAAACGAGCTATTTTAAAAAATAAGTCAAGAAACAATTTGGTTAATTTTGAAGCAAGGAATGGCCGAGAATAAATATACGATTTCTAATCAAATCAAATCAAAATGTCCCGCACCTTGTGTCAACAAAATTCTTTTCTTTTCCTTTGAATCCTATGGTATTTCTCAGTATTTAGGACCTATTTCTTTACTTTGTTGCAATCGTTATGAACAAAAAATGTAAAACAACTTATCAGAAGTTCAGTTAGGTAGTATAACCTTTTTTCTTTTCAAGGACATGAGAAAATACAATCTCTGGTCAGTACTTTCCGACATTACAACGTGCTATACAATTTGTAATATCGTTCGGTATAATAGTTTTCCAAATAACACGCAACTCTACAAGGAATTCTGAGTCCGAACATCGTTTTCATTGAGAAGGTGCAAAAAAAATGAATCAACCAAATGGGTGTCTCAAATTATCCAGCCTCCCTCTTTTTCTCACTATTCTTTTTCTGTGCTTGTTGTTTTTCATGGGCCTCTTTTCTTCTGCAGTTCCTTTGGCTCCCCCCCGCTTCTCCTCGTTTCCTCTTGCTTGGGACACTTCGTAAATTTCTCAGTTTTCCATTCAAAATTCGTACTCCTTCTTTACTTTTTTACTTCTTTTTTTCATTTTTTTTTAATTCGATCCACATCATCTGATCTATCTTTAGGGTTTCTCAACTGTAAATAACATATTTTTAGGGGTTGGATCAGAATTTTATTTAGGGTTTTACAGAGAACATTAGGGTTTTTCTTTTGGAGGATATTCAACAGTACCTAATATAATAAAAATATTCAACCTAATAAAACTATTCAGCAGTACCCAATGAAACTATTCACACTTACCCTATGTTATACAATCTTTAATAAACTTAGAACTTTTTAATTTCGATTCGAGGGAGGTTTATTTCTTAAATTGAGATCGAGTTTTTCTTTAGTGCCAACAGGATTGCAATATGAAGAAATCTAGAACTCTATTATATTAATAGCTCCCTTTTGGTAGGTGGCGGCCCAATTAAAAGTGTCTAACATCAACTATCTCGATAAAATAGTTTATTAATCATATAAATAGAGGACCTCAGAATGTAAAAACTAATTTCTTTTATGAATCGTAGATCCTTGAGCAACCAATGAGCTAACTAATAGTCAGTTCTGAGAAAAGAAACAGTACATAAAAAGACTAAAGCAACATATAAAAAAACAAAGATAAAATAAAAGATAAAATGGTTATTTTAACTTTATTAATGATTTCGGGCGCCTATGCGATCGCGGGAATAGACGACGACAATTTGTTTCATCATCATAAACGTGGTAGCGTTAAGTCAGCTGGAGTTAAACGCAGTGGGACCTGTGCATTTCCCAATTATCCTGGAATGGTTGCTGTTCAAAAGCAAGGCAAGAATGCTGGTTGGGCCATGAACACCGACCAGGAATGTAGCTACGGGACTTGGTGCCCCTATGCCTGTGAACCAGGTAAACTTATGGCGCAGTGGGATTCGGGAGTGACTACATACTCATATCCTGGTTCACAGAATGGTGGACTGTTTTGTGACTCCAATGGTAACTTACAAAGGGGTTTCAAGACAGAGATTACTGTATCGACGGTAAAGGCACTGTAGAAATTGTTAATGAAGCATCAGGAGGCGATGTTGCTGTTTGCCAAACTGTGCTGCCAGGCAATGAAGATATGCTGATACCTAATAATATTGGCAAAGGCTCTTCAAGTGTTATTGCTGTCCCTGGTCCAGATTATTTTGCTAGCACTGCGGCTCACTACTACATCAACCCCCCCCGGTATTTCAACGGATCAGGCGTGTCAATGGGGGTCAAGTAGTAACCCATATGGGAATTGGTGTGCCTATGTTGCTGGTGCAAACCAGGATTCTAGTGGTAACACTTTCGTCAAGATCGGATGGAACCCAATCTATTTGGAACAAGCTACACCATTCCGTAATACGAAATCCACATTTGGCATACGTATTGAATGTGATGATCCCTCCCAATGCGACGGATTACCTTGTTCAATCGATCCGGGATCAATGAGTGTTAATCAGGTTAGTGCTAGCTCGAGTTCTTGTACAGGAGCTGGAGGTGCCACATTTTGTATTGTTACCGCCAAGAACGGTGCCAAGGCTAAGATCGTGGTTTTCGATGCTGGCTCTGGCGATAAGGCTAAAAGAGATTTCCCCCCATCTGCTGTCCATCATCAGGACAAGCATGCCGCGGTCACTGTTACAAAAACAGTCACAGTCACAGAGACCTTGGTACGTTCTCATTAAAGTTTTTTGACTATATCCTTTATTGCAGTTTTTTTGTATTACCACTTAGTTTAGACCTATATAGAGTTTTGTTTCAATAATATATTCCTAGAGTTTATTTTAAACATAAAGGATATATATAAAATATGGAAAAAAGGAATATTTAATTAGGGTGTTGAACTGAACTATTTATCTCCGTGTGATGACTACTCTAACTGTATCAGTGACAGGAAAATAGAAAATGGAAAAGATAAGAGATTAAGTAATTAATTTTAAATTATTAGGTTATATTTTGTGGCATCATAAACCACTTATTAAAATATTAAGGTCTTTGTAAATTAAACAATTAAACAGGGGGATAAGAAATTCGAGAGAATTATTAGATATTAAAAAGAAATAATTTTGTGGGTATTTTAGTATTCTTAAAAAACCACTAATTGGAAATAGACAGTCAAACTGCCAATCTATGAAATGAACCGAAAGAGGAAACAATATCTTAGTGTGAAGATATTGCTAAGGGCTCTTAATTAATTTAAACTTCAGACTTCATTTCAGCAGATTCCATGTCATTTCTTGCAGAGTTTTCATTGTCCATCTTAGTTAGAGAGAACTCTGGCCAGATACCGTAGTGGTTAGTAATGAAGACCAAGTAAGCTGGCAAGATACCGAACATACACAAGTCTAAGATACCGTAAAAGATGGCTTCGGAGTCTGGTTGAATCTTGTTACCACCTTCAGAGACACCCCAACAGATGAAGTAAGCCCAGACGATTAGCATGGATAGGATCAATAGACAAGCGGTGAAACCTCTGGTCTTCAAGGAGAAGAATTGTCTTCTGATCATTAGACCTTGAACAACCAACATGGTGACGGCACCGAAGGTGAAGTAACCCCACTTATAAGTAGAGTGGATCAAAGCACCTACCAAAAGAGCAACAACCCAGTACAAAGTACCGGTCATTTGAACCAAAAGAGAGTGGATCAAGTCCAAAGCGGAGACTTGCTCACCTGGGTTCATGGTAGTACCAACAGCAGCCAGTTCAATCAAGAACAACAGACATGGCCAGGACAAGAACCAAGCACAGAACTTAGAGTAGAAGATTTGTCTAACACCTGGACTTAGACCAGTGATGGGTGTGTCCACGGTAACATGGTTGAATTCAGCTTGAACACCAGTCCAACCCAAGTTAGAAGCGTAAGTGAAGTAACCGAAGAATTCAAATAGAGAGATTAGGAAAGCAGGAGCAACAGCGTAACGAGTGATACGGCTACCCTTCAATTCAGCAACGAAGAAAAGCACAATGTAAATAACCATTAGGAAACCGAAACAGGCAAAGACAGCCCAAAGCCAGTCAGAACCACGCTTGGTAATGTGGAAATCCAAGTCATGTGGAGGATTCACATGGATAGCTCTATTACCACCCTTATTTTGAAACACGTCAGTAAATACGTTAGCCATTTTTTTTTTTTTATAAAAAAAAAACTATAGTTTTTGTTGTTGAACAAGTTATTATGAGAAAGTTATATTGAAAGAAAAAGGAAAGAACTGCAAGATAGACGTTTTTTAGAGTTGTAAGAATTTAAGTGCTGTTTATATAAAAAAAATTTTTTTATTTCTAATTTGCCATTCCATTTGTTATTTTCTACTATTTTAAAAGGACCCCTTAATTACTTTTGATAGGTCTTCCCATTTACAAAAACAAAAATGCCTCTAGCGTTTGCTTTTCATTCTAGAACTGTCTTTACAATAAAAACAGTTCAACTCAATTGTTGTTCTCAGTTGTCAATCACTTTTTTATTCAAGAAAGAAATTAAATTGTGTCAATATTAAGCAAGTACAAGAAGGTCTTTCTAAAAGACCCGAAGGTTGAGTTGAGTCTCCCGGGATACGGAGAAACATCCATTGAGAAATAATAACAAACAAAAAAAACAAAAAAAACACGTACAAACTAAAAAAAGAAAATTGAAAATTGAAAAAAAAGGGGTTTCTATTTCCCTATTTGAAAGACGTGGCACAGCAGAAAAGTCCGGACATTTCTGAGACATCATCACATAAACAGGGAGTTTTTTTTTCTTTCTTTCTATTTTCATTCCCTGTTTTCTATTTTGCTAGAGCACAGAAACAGCTGTAGAATGGAGACATAATTACTTAATTTTTGCAGCGGAGTGGATGTCCCACTTCCCAAAGCGGTAATAACAAAAAATTAAAATGAAAACACCCCTATATTTCCCGAAAGGGGCAGAACCAAAACAAAAATAACTGCAATTTTCTAAAAAAAATAAAAAAAAAGGATTTTCACTCCTGACTGAAGAGAAAAAAAAAAGGACGAAATAAAATTCGCTTTTTCATTATTTACAAATAAGTTCTATATACGAATATGGGCATGTGATGTCGTGAAAAGTGTATTTACATATATGAGAAGGAGGCACTATTTCCCCCCACGAATGCATTTTATATTTTTTATTGTGCATTTTCTCGTTCCTGTTGATGTTTCAACATCTGCTCCTTTCTGTAATCAACAATACGTTTCTCATTAAAGTATTTTACCCATGAATTAACACAGTTTTGTTCGTAATCAGAATACTCCTTGTTACAAACTTTTTTACCTTCACTGGGTTTCAGTATATCATGGTCGTCAAGACACTTGAAAAACACATCCCTCTTCTCCCAGCACTTCTTCCTGTTCTCCCTAGTATTATCTATCTTAACCTCTTTACTGAACAGCCCCATCTTTTTTTTTTGTTTTTAGTCATATATAGACTTTTGACAGATCATCTATTTGTGTGATCCTTGTCCCTTCTTTTTAAAAAAAACAATTGAAAACCCAATGGGGGGGAAGAGAGAGAAAATTGGGTATGGAAAAAAAAAAAACTTGGAAGGTAAAATCATAATGAACGTACTCTAACCGTGCAATACGTACATCATAACAATTTTGAATATTGGAAAATGAAAGTTAAAAATACAATAGAAATTAAAAAAAAAAAAGTGCCGTGTGTAAAACTCGTAGCAAGACACACAAATTAATTTTCTATCGCTTTTTAACTCGTAAGCAAAGAAGCAGGTGTTAATATCTTAATCACCGTGGAAGTGTACCCCAACACGACAAAACTCAACAATTTTTTTTTTTGGGTCCTGAAGGAGATACGGGCGTTAATTCTTACGGAAGTGTCGGTGTAGTCCGAGTTCAGAAGACGCTGTAGAACGCACGAGATTTTCCCTGTTTTTCCAGATTCCCCCTTTAGGAACATAATGTCACTGGCTGTGCGCGTGTTTCTCCGGTGCAACCCGACCATGCACGGAAATCTCTGCTTCTCCAAAATTCAACAATTTTCTCTGGCTTTGTTTTTTTTTTTTTGGGCGAGAGAAGGAACGGGGGAGGGGGGCAAAGGGTTATTTCCTTTAATGGAGAGATTTACAAATATTCTGCAGGGTAACTACGTTGGTTTTTTTTTATTTTTTGGTGTGTGTAATACCCTTTTTAAATGGAGGTCTTCTTGTTTACCGCCAATCATCTCTCTTTCTTATATATTAAAAAGACTTTCCTTTTTTAATTTAATTTTGGTTTTCTCTTTTCTAGATCTTTTCTCTATCTTTCACAATATTTAAACCAAATCTCAAGTTATCTCTAACTTTTTTATTCACAATACTAAGAAAAGGAGACGAAAAAGAGAGTGGACTTTATTACAATTGAGAGAAAGAAATACAAATATGCAACAATTTTCTGCACCTTATGGTAAAGCAGCTAACTCCCACGAGACTGCTCCAAGAGTAAACATTGCCAGGGCTAAGGATGGTCCTTTGACTAGACCCTTGGATTCTAACGCATCTACCGTCTATGAGCTTGCGTTAGAGTGTTTTCAAAAGGGTGGCGATCGTAAAGGTATGGGTTGGAGAGAAATCACCGAGGTTCACGAGGAAGTCAAGATTGTCGTTAAGAAGATCGATGGTAAGAACGTGCCTCAAGAGAAGACCTGGTTGTACTATGAGCTGACTCCATACCGTTACAACACCTACAAAGAAATGATTTCCATTATGCACAACATGGGTCGTGGTCTTGTATCCATCGGTCTAAAGCCAAACGGTGAACACAAATTGCATCTTTTCGCTTCTACTTCTCCAAAATGGATGAAAACCTTCTTGGGTGCTCAATCCCAAAATATCCCAGTCGTCACTGCTTACGATACTTTGGGTGAAAAGGGTCTAATCCACTCTATGTTGCAAACCAACTCTAATGCCGTTTTCACTGATAACGCTTTGTTGGGTAACTTGATCAACCCTGTACAAAAAGCCAAGGATATCAAGTTTATCATTCACAGTGAGAAGATTGACCCAGAGGATAAGAGACAGAACGGTAAGATTTACCAATCTGCCAAGGATGCTGTGGAGAAATTGAAAGAAGTTAGACCAGATATTGAGATCTACAGTTTCGATGAGGTGTTGGCACTAGGTAAGAAGGCCAAGAAGGATATTGAGCCACACCCACCTAAACCAGAGGATCTATCCTGTATTATGTACACTTCTGGTTCTACTGGTGATCCAAAGGGTGTCGTTCTAAAGCATAGCAACATTGTTGCTGGTGTCGGTGGTGTTTGTCACAATGTCTACGGTGATGTAGGCCCATCTGATCGTATCATTGCATTCTTACCATTAGCACATATCTTCGAATTGGCATTCGAACTTGCTGCATTCTATTGGGGTGGTATCCTAGGTTATGCCAACGTTAAGACATTGACTAATGCCTCTGTTCGTAGATCAGAAGGTGATATGGTCGAATTTAAACCAACCATTATGGTCGGTGTTGCTGCCGTCTGGGAAACCGTTAGAAAGGGTATTCTTGCCAAGTTGAATGAATTACCTGGCTTCACTCAAAAGGTGTTTTGGACCGCTTACAAATCTAAGATGAGACTAGACAAGGCTGGCCTACCAGGTGGTGGTATGATTGGAAGATTGGTATTTAAGAAGGTCAAGGAGGCCACAGGTGGTTGTTTGAGATTGATCATGAACGGTGGTTCTCCAATTTCCACCGATGCCCAAACTTTCCTAACTAATATTCTATGCCCAATGTTGATCGGTTACGGTTTAACTGAGACTGTTGCAAACGCCACAGTTTTGTCCCTAAAGGGTTTCGAAATCGGAATTGCTGGTGATCTTTCTGGTGCTGTCCAAATTAAATTGGTCGATGTCGAAGAATTAGGCTACTTGGCAAAGAACAACCAGGGTGAAATTTGGATTAAGGGTGCTTCAGTTACTCCTGAGTACTACAAGAATCCAGAAGAAACTAAGGAGGCCATCACTGAGGATGGTTGGTTCCGTACCGGTGATATCGGTGAATTCACTTCTCGTGGTCAATTGAAGATTATTGACAGAAAGAAGAACTTGGTCAAGACTTTGAATGGTGAGTACATTGCTTTGGAGAAATTGGAATCGGTTTATAGATCGAACAAGTATGTGCAAAACATTTGTGTCTATGCTGACCAAACCAAGGTTAAACCAGTTGGTATTGTCGTGCCGAACTTGAAACCACTCGAAGCTCTAGCCAAATCTCTAGGTTTGATTAAGGGTGAAGACACCATCGACAATATTTTGGACAACAAAAAGTTGGCAGCTGCTGTCCTAAAGGATCTACTGGCTACTGGTAAGTCTCAAGGCCTGGTTGGTATCGAACTATTACAAGGTATTGTTTTCTTCGATGAGGAATGGACTCCACAGAACGGTTACGTTACATCTGCTCAAAAGCTGAAGAGAAAGGAAATTTTGAATACTGTCCAAAAGGAGATTGACGAAATTTACAAGTCTTAAGCAAGGTAAAAAGAAGCAGAAACCAAGAATTCTACTCTCATTTCTTTGTTTTATTCCTAATCCATCAACGTTTCAAAAATCATTTTTGTTTTATTTCTAATTAATTATCCTAATTGCATACTACCGGTTCAATCATAATGTTCGTTCATTTTTGATTAACGTTTCCTATTATCATATATCCGTCAAAAACACCATTTATTTTTATTTTTCATTATATTTTCTTGTATTTCATACAGTCGTTCTCCTTTCTCTTACAATATGACTTTTGAATTTGAACAATAATACCTCAAAACATAGGAATAGTTCCGTCATTACTCATTTGATTTGCTTCAGCAGATAGCATTCAATATTGATGAGTATTATTTGTTAATATTTTTTTTGTTTATTTTGGTCTTTTTTTTATTATTTTTTGATCGTTGAAAACTTGTGAATTTTATCCTATTTTTTTATGTTGAAAAGAAGAGATATTGAAACCGCATGGTTGTTGTTTTAATTTCATTGTAATCATTTTTAGTTATCTCTTTTTTACACTCCGCTTAGCTACTCTCTTAATAACAGACATTTCCAAATATATATTTATTTTCTATTTTAATCATAATATGTTTATACTTTGTTATTATGTTGATTCTGTTCATTAAACTGTGTATGTGTGTTTATCTGCAGTTTTAGTATGCCAACCTTCCTTACTTCACAGAAATTCGTCCAAAACGTAAAAAAAGATTAAGAGCGAAATGAAAACGGATCTCTTTGATTAACCGCTAACAAAATAAATACAAAGCAAGTTACAAGAATAACAAAAAACAAGAACGCAAGAATACTACACTCAATAAACCTTTCGATCTACTGTTTTTTCTTTTTTTTTTTTGAATTTATATAAATATTTCTCCCGAGTATGAAACTGCATGCTATTATATATCGGCTGCAACACCAAAGAATAGAAGAGCGATTAGACGGGAATTTGACTCTAAGGTCTCCATCGATGAAGGAAAAACATACTTGATTTAACACCAAAAAGAATAAGGATCAGAAAAACGAAAATTAACAAAATAAAGTTTAAAGATCTCAAACAAGATAATACTTATTGTTTGACTTCACAAGATATGAACATTGTTAACATTCACATAATATGAGCGCATTTTTTTCTTTATTCCCAACATGGATCAACAACAGAGATCTTCTAAAGAAATAATTGGCTTAAATGAAAACAATCCACAATAATTGAAAACAAATAAAAAAGAAAAAAAATTCGGAAAGAATGAAAAGAATAGTCCATTTTTTCCCCTTCCAATTTCGAAAATATTCTTCATAGAAAATAACAATAGGAATAAAAATACTATCAGTAAACACCTTCACGAGAGGTAACGGGAGTTATGGAGATACTATATGGAAGTGAAACATATCCCATCCCTCAACAGACCTCTCAGTGTAAACCAGATATACCCCGAAAAATAAAATAATTAATTTTATTCCCAAAGACTACGGTAGCTGGTCCTAAGGCGAATCGAAGTCGATTGAAAAACTCAAAAGTTATCAATTCTGTATAAGTCCAAAAACCATAGGATTTTTATTATATCTATTGAAAAATATCCCAAAAAAGAACAATTCAAAAATAGAAAAAAAAGAAAACAAACAAATATCATTTCCATTCTGAATATCCCAATCTATTTCATACCTCATTTGCTAGCAATTAAGTGAAAAAAAAAGCCTTCACCAAATATTCAAGAAAAAATCCTATCTACCCCAAAATCAGAGAAAGAAAGAAAAAGAAGAGACATCATAAAATGCTATTAAAGAATGAAAACAAAAATCCAATTGAAGAAAAAGCAATAATATAAAACCTCTCAATCAAAAACCACTGTTATTATTCATTAAACAATCCATAATCCCAAAGACGTAAATTATCAAGAAGCCTCCTCCAAACAGACTTTTGACCCATTGGTTTATTTAAAAAAGAATAAAAAAAAAACTACAAAAAAAAACAGCAAAAGCTAATATGAATAGAAGATAAAATAATTTTGAAATATTGGAAAGGTTAGAACGTATTTATAGTAAGAACTAGAATAACTTTCGATGAGCTAGCTGACCACTGAAAAAAAAAATTTAAAAAAAATTTTTCTTTTCCAAGCTGCTATAATACGAAGATCATGTGAAATAAACAAAAAACGATAAAGAATCACATGACTAGACTCGTCAAAAATAATTTATATCGGAAAAGCAAAATTTAAATTTTTTTGCGGTGTTTTGAACTACAGGCACTTTTTCTTTGTTTCTGGTTGAAATGACGAGGGCAAGGCTACTTTCTAACCATGATGTGCGGTTATTTTTTTAATTTATTTTGAAAAAAAAAAGACAATAATGAAAAAAGAAAGAAACAAAGTAACGAGTGCAGAGATGATGGGTGGGGAGAAGGGCTAAACAGAATTGAACGCAGGGATTGCAGGAGAAGAACGTGGACATCACATGAGTTTTTTAGCTATTTCCTTCATTTTAAACAAACACAAACCCGCAGCATAAGGAGATGAAAAGCTGACAGATGGAAAGTACGTGGGTGCACTACTTAGAATCAGACGTTTGCATCGTCATTAAATTTTTTTACCATCTTAAAATTGCCTTGATCATCTTGATACCCTAAGTTTGTTTTTCTCTTTATTCCATTATTTATGTGTTTTTTTTCTTGTTTAAGGAAACCATATTGGTAAGTCCAAAAGCCCTTAAAAGTGGCTGGATCGTACGCCAATTTCTGTGGCTGGGAGAATCTTTGTTTAGGTTTCCCTTCTATCACGTAGTTTATATTCTCTTTACACTTTTCGTCATTTTAGGACAAAAAAAAAAAATTGCTCCCCCAGAAGAGTTATTTCTTCTAATTATGAAGTTGTTAATTTTTTTTTTTAACTTGTAGAGAAGAAACGTTTTTAATTAAATTTCGAGACGAGTTCATAGGTTGCTGATTTAATAAGCAAAGGAGGTGATTATAGAGGAAATATTACTGTTACTATCCGATATACAAGGTTCTCAAACAGGGCCCAATTTTTTTTTTTCTTGCTTAGGAATAGAAACAGCATCGAGCAGTACAAATAAAAAAAAAAATTAATATTACCAAAATATAAAGAGCTGTTACTTTTTATCGGTATTATAGTATTAGATGTCGAAGTCTGTAAAGGTCGGAGACTACTATAATAATGATGATAATGGGGTATGGTCGTGGTATTTGGCAAACCTACGGGCAGGTGACTTTGAAGAGCTGATAGGGAATAAATTGAAATATACCTTATTGAAGAGATTCTTGAATAAAAATTTACTCTCGAATACGACAGATGATGAGCCAGTAAGGTTCATCAACAAAAAATTATTATTCGTTTCTATACCAGAAGACATACACCAGAACATATCTATCTTAGAACTCTTCTTGAGGGATTACTTTCATCTACAGAACCTAAATAATATTCAGATCTCAAAACTTACCGACACAAAAGTATACAACCATGAAAATCACTATTTCTTGATGGATGAGTTCAATAATTTTGAAGATCCAACATTTCTAGAACTTGGTAGATCCAACTGGAAAACGGAAGGCACCGCTGGAACCGTTTATGACCCCAGTAGACGGAATGATAATCTAAATAATGCTAACGATACAATAGCTGCCGCTATGGCTGTGAAAGTGGACAAACTAGATTCTGAGAATAGCAATACCACTGAAGGAACCAGACATGATGGAGAAGGACACAGTGGCTTACAACCTACGCTATCTTCTCAAGAATCATCTATTAGTTGCACATCCTCGTTGAGCAGCATCTCATCGACTGGTGCAGACTCTCTGAATGAGGAATTGAGAATACAACAGACAATAGATAACCATCAACCAGCTGATGACAAAGTTTTAGGCCATCAATCATTAAGCTCTAAAAAGGATGAAAAAGACTACCTAGAAAATGGTGAAGATACTACCAACATTGATGCCAAAGTTTCGATCAATCATACTAACTCAGATATCGATACCGCTGGTACTGTAAATACCAAAGAAACTATAGATAGTTTTTTAGAACCAGATGGAAACACTTTGGCTGATACAGCAAGTTCAATAGTATTAAATTTTGCCCCGGCCCATAAAAGAGCTATACAAAAAGGAAAAAATAAGCTAACTTCAATGCTAAGTGAGAAGTACCCAAGCGATTTCTATACACCACCTCAATCAGAATTAGTATCTATTAATAGCTTTGGCTCAACAGAAGACTACACCGGTCAATCTTTGAAACTCATGATAACCAAAAACAGGGAAGGAGCTAATAGTAATGAAGACGCTGAAGGTAATGCAGATGAAATGGACGAAATGGAGCCTATTTGCGAACTGTCTAGATCCGTTGGAAATCAAAACTTTAGTAATGAATGTTCAAAAGAGCATAATGAAGAAGAACCAGAATTTGAGGATGAATCTGGCTCAATGTGCTCAGAATTAGATTCAGAAGGTTCTTTAGATGATATGAATGATTCTGGGTCTGATTTAACACTTATGTCCATTTTACCCTCTATATCAATTTTTGATACCTTAGGTTACTTCAGATTAGTACTACAATCAATAATAATCCAAGATCCAGAAAGCAGGGAGATTTTTACTGCAATCAGACAGTCTAATAATAAGCCAACAATTGCAGACATAACTGACGACTGGCTTCTATATGATTCTGATTTTTCAATGGGAAACCTTCAAATATTATCATTACAAGATATAATGGACATCAAAAGGGATTTCCCCAAAATCTTGTTCTATACCATGGTATCTGTGAATAATCGTTCTGAAATTGCATGTGAATTTACACATAGTGGCCATGATTTTACAAAAGCACCAACTCCTATTATGACAGAGAATGAGATGAATGAAAAGGACAGAGAAGATAACGATCATCCAGCAGAAATTCAAGACTACTTCCCCAATCCACAATCACTAACAGCAGAGGACCTGCCGCAAAATGGGGATACTAAAAATTCTGATCTTCAAATGGCTGAACGAACAAAATCCAACATTACAACAACACATCGTTCCATCAGGACAGTTAACAGTATTGGTGACTGGCCATTGGACGTTTCTGGTGGCGCCACAAGGACCACCACAAATACAAGTTATATTTATGATGGTCACGATTTAACATTGAAATTTGATGAAAGTTCCAAAGACAAGATGTATAAAGCTAGGAAAGATGGAAGTGGAGGCAAGTACTCCAAGAATTATCTAACAAAAGTTAATACAAATGGATCTAATGTTCCACTAGATTCAGTCGAAAGAACTAAATCCCTACCATTACCAACATTATTAAGGTCAATAAGCAATGCTGAAGATCAGCAACGAAATGGGAGTAAAAGTAGATGGAAGTTAAGATCTATGAAGCGTAACAAAAAAAAATCAAAATCTAGTAGTCATCATAATTCCACCCATTCTAACGGCAAAAAGGACGATTCCGGTTGTTCTATAATGTAATGTAAGTCATGACCCTATAACAGAAAGAATTTTCAGTTTTGATATTTTATGCTTGTTCTTTTCTTATTAATATTTTTTTTTTTTTTTTCATTTCACCCCATAAGCCCTTATCTAGTATTTTTGCTTTCGGAATTTCTTTTATCATCACTAATTTCATACCATTTCCGAATATCTTACTTGACTAATATTCCTTTTTATTATAGCATACCTGAATTCAAAGGATTATTCACGGTACAATTAATTGATATTATTATCTGCATCTTTCAAAAAGAGTAAATATTTTCCATTTATATGTAATGCTTCCTATAATGTTTATAATCTATTTGAATACAATTATTATTTTTTTTTCTCAGATGTATAAAAATAATCTGATAACTCACTTGATTTGAAAAAATCACAGACTACACCAAAATTTTTGAGTTAATGCGTCTCAATATTCTTGTATGCACATGTCAACTTGGAGTATGTCTTATCCTTGAAAAGTGAGAGTAGGCAAAAAAAAGGAATAGCTTGTTTTAAAAAAAATACAGATATATAAAATTTAGATATAAAGGAATTAAACTTGGCGTTTCCAAACATTACCAACAAATAGTGTAAGTGGTCACTGATAATATAATTAGAATAGAAATAGAATTAGGAGGAAAAAAAAGCGTCAATAGTAATAACATGTTAGAAAGAGATAATTTTTTCAATAGAGGAAGGAATTAGTAATAGTAATAATAAAAATAATAAAAGTAATAATAAAAAAAAAAGTAATAATAGAAAAGCCTTTTACTGGACGATAACTTTTAGTTAGCATGATAGTCGCGTTCAAATTTTTCATTCATTCTATTAGGTAAAGTGTATGGGAATATATCAAAAAGAGTGCGTTATCCGGGTCGTCATATTTATGCCATGTGCTTGTTCAAAGCCACTTGAACATCATCAGCGTTGATAACAACACCTCTTTCTGAACACTTGGCTTTAGCCATTAATTCTGAACATAATCCATCAATATCAATGTCTGAATATTTGGGATGAGCAGTTATTCTATCCCAAATTTCTGAGCATCTTAATAGACCATTGTCACCCGATGGGACTACTGACTCATCATTTTCTTCTTCAGCATCACTATCTACCGATAAGTCAGGAACTGTTTGACAAGGCTTGAATGAAGAGTGTCTGAACAAACCAGCAGAACCTTCTGGTTTCAAAGAACCAGTGACGGATGGCTTGTCGGATTGTGGTGTCGTAGCCAAGTCTTCATTTACTAGACCGTTCAGAGTCAATTCGTTATTTTCTGCAGGTGAAATGTTATCACCAAATATATCATTCATCAGGTTGTTATTGCTGCCGAAGTTGTCATCACCTTCATTGTCTTCAAATCCGAATGTGTCGGTGTCTCTGAAGAAGGAGTTATCCTGATTATTTGGGAAAGCTAAAGAAGAATTAATGAAGGGTAGCTCTGTGGTTTTATTTTTTTGCTCTTCTATCACGGTCTTTTGTACAGCTGCTGACCTATACACCTCTTGAGTTCTACCAGAACCCAATACAGAAGGTGAGTAGGTCGGAGAGTTTGGAGAGAATAAAATATCATTTCCCAAGAAATTGTCACCAAATCCAAGTTGACCAAACCCGGAAGAACCATCGGCATTTGCACTATCATTACTGTTACCGTTGAACACCGATGTTGGCATATTTTGGTTTGATGCTGGAGACAAATCATCACCCCAGGTGTTAGATAGGAAAGCAGGATCAGTGCTTAAGTTAGCATTCATGTTGTTGTCGCCATTGTTGCTGGCATTTCCTTGGAAAATGGCTGGAGTTGCACCCTGAGAGGAACCAGAGGCAACACTACGGCTTGGGATAGGTGTGTTCGCCTTTGACTTAGATTGTGGGATAGGACAAGCCTTGGTTCCACAAGCCTGGTTCAATTTACCACAAAACTCGGATACTTGTTCGTCAAAGTAGTTGTTAAAATCGACCCCGGCACTTGGCTTCCCATTAGCCATCTGCTCATGACCCTTCATCACGTTGTCAAGCCAATCATCTTCATCATCTGCTGAGGTCGCAGTGCCCACTGTACCCATTTCCTGCTTCATACTGTCATTGGAGCTTGGGTCGGAACTACTAGAGACAGAGTCCTTTTTAGCCTTGTGCGGTGGCGTCAATTGCCCCGTGGCGTTGTTAAAGTTGTGTCTATTCTTCTCGCTGAAACTCTCCAAGTCCTGACGTATTATGGTAGCACCTGGCAGAACACTCGATTCCTTAGAGATCCTGTTCCCTGTAGCTAGTGCGGTAGAAGGGTGGCGTTGCTGTTGCTGTTGCTGCAGCTGCAGCTGCAACTGTTGCTGTGTGGTCAGCTCCTTGGCCTGCTTCTGCATGCTGTTATACTTCTCCAAGTACCTCAAAACCTTGGAGTCCTGCTTGGTCTCCGGCCTGTACTTCTTCAACTCCTTCACTAGCACGCTGAGCTGGTCCCTCAAGAAACTCGTTTCCACCTCATTCAGCTTCGTCAGAGACTCCAAGTCCACCACTTTTTTCTCAAGCTCCCGCATCTTCCTCTCTTTACGCTCACGGAACGCCTTCTGAGCTGCCCTGTTCTGTGCAATACGCTTCATCCTAGTCTCAGGATCCAAATCCTGGTACGTCTTCCTCCTTTTATCTTTCGTCGCATTAGCCTTCCCGGAGGAGCTAACACTAACACCCAAATCACTGTCCATGGTGTTAACGTCTTGTGGATATCCTATTTGCTACAATTTTCAGGAAAGTTCCTATAAAAAACTAATTAAATAGATTTTATATATGTGATTGACACACACTATCTATCATTTTTTTTGCTTCCTTTGATAGCACCCACCCACCAAAAAAATTGAAAAAAAAAGAAAGAAAAAAGAAAAAGAAGTTAACCGGACACCCAGACACCCGAAAACCCAGACACCAAGAAAATGTTTATGTAATAAATTACGTAAGCATGTGACTGTACCGTATAAGCACACATACCGTTATACTAAACTCACATGCTAATACGTACAAGTGTACTTGAGTATCATACTCTACTAAACCGTACACCTGATTGTATCGTACATACAGATTATTATAAAAAATTGTCACCGCGGAACGAAGGGGTGGTTAAACGCGTGCAGCTGCTGTGCTTGTTCCGAGGAAATAAAAAAGGGCATCTCGTTTAAGGTTTTTTTTTTTTTTCTCGTTGCCTTGAAGGGGACACACAGAGAAAGAGAGTGCTCTGTGTGTGTAAAAAAAATTTTCTTAGGAACGATGCAATTCAATGTAAAGGTTTTTACGAAATTTTTCAATCTTTTCTAATTTCCTACAGTATATAATAGTAACATCTGATTATAAGCTCCCTCAATTGCCTTCTTGACAGAATATTAAACAATCACACCCCTCAAAAAAACAAAACAAAACAAAAGAACATAAAGCAAGAAATGGAGGATACTGAATTGAGACAGAGACAAGCTGAATTCACCAAGGAATTGCATGGTGAAGGTGTTGGTGGTAAGTCTGGTATGATGGCTCTTATGTCTAAGAACAAGAGTGCTCAACGTGAGGCTGTTAACAAGTACTTGAGACACTGGGATGGTAAGACTGACCGTGAGGCCGAAGAGCGTAGACTAGAGGATTACAACGAGGCTACTCACTCCTACTACAACGTCGTTACCGATTTCTACGAGTACGGTTGGGGTTCCTCTTTCCACTTCTCCCGTTACTACCCTGGTGAGAACTTCCAAGCCGCTATGGCCAGACACGAGCAGTACTTGGCCTACATGGCTGATATCAAGAAGGGTGACCTAGTCCTGGACGTCGGTTGCGGTGTCGGTGGCCCAGCTAGAACCATCGCCAGATTCACCGGCTGTAACATCATCGGTCTAAACAACAACGACTACCAAATCGAAAAGGCCAAGTGGTACGCTAAGAAGTTCAAGTTGCAAGATCAAATGGATTTCGTTAAGGGTGATTTCATGAACATGGAGTTTGAAGCCAACAGTTTTGACAAAGTGTATGCCATTGAGGCTACGTGCCATGCTCCTAAGCTAGAGGGTGTCTACAGCGAGATCTACAAGGTGTTGAAGCCAGGTGGTACCTTTGCCGTCTACGAATGGGTCATGACCGAGAACTACGACGAAAACAACGAGGAACACAGAAAGATCGCCTACGAGATCGAGCTAGGTGACGGTATCCCAAAGATGTACACCGTTGATGTCGCAAAGGAGGCCTTGAAGAACGTAGGTTTCGAGGTCCAGGTCTCCCAGGACTTGGCTGCCTTGGACGACGATATCCCATGGTACTACCCATTGACCGGTGAGTGGAAGTACGTCCAATCCCTATCCGATATCGCCACTTTCTTCAGAACATCCTACTTCGGTAGAAAATTTACTAACTGTATGGTCTCCCTAATGGAAAGAGTTGGTCTGGCCCCAGAGGGTTCCGTCGAAGTCACCGCCGCTTTGGAAAACGCCGCTGTCGGTTTGGTTGCCGGTGGTAGAAAGAAGCTTTTCACTCCAATGATGTTGTTCGTTGCAAAGAAGCCAGAGGACGCTAAATGATTTCAAGATTATATTTTTCAATTTCAAATATTCTGATGTCTTTTTTTTTTTATTCATTAGACCTACCTCCTCCTCCCATCCTTCATGTAATTTAATTTATATCTATCCAAAATATATAGAAATGAAACGAATTTGTTATTAATATTACCATTATTATTATCCGCAATAATATAAAAAATAATATTCTAATCTATATGTACACATTATATAAAAAAAAAAAACAAAAATAGCAAAACGTAAGATGAAATTAGATGACGATAAACATGATAAATCCTATTTTTTTTATTTTTTTTTTGGAGTTTTTTTGAATTTTTTCTTTCTTTCTTATATATTTGGGTTAGAAAATCTATTGACCTGGGGCTGGGACCTTTGGCTTAGACCAGTCAACACGAAGAATCAAGTTCATGAAACCTCTACCGTCCAAGAAATGCAATGCCTTCTCAGCCATTTGTTCGCTGGAGAAAGTAACGAATGCCAGACCTCTTGATCTGCCAGTTTCCTTGTTTCTGACAACAACAACCTTTTGGATTGGCTCGAATGGGAACAGTAGCTCTTGTCTTAATGTGTTCTCGTCCGCGTTCTCGTTCAACTGCAGAATCTTCAATGTACAACTGTCATCACGCTCTCTAGAGTCTCTGTAAGCATCTGAAGAAGGATCTCTGGCACCAGCACGACGGGATGGGGGCACGTATACACCGTTCTGCGTGGTACCGCCAACTTCAGGCTTACCACCAGCAACAGCACCGGCCTCACCGTCCATCGCAGCAGCAGCAGAGGCAGCTGGGTCTTCCAACGCTGAAATCTCACTCAAAATAGTCTTGAATGGACAGTTCATAGTGTAATGCGCGTTACCACAGTATCTACATGTAATGGTCTTAGGAGCAGAAGCCTTCAACTTCTGGTTTCTGGACTCGATGATCTTTCTCCAGTTACGGTCTAGCAGCACCTCAATGGCCTCACCAAACTGCGTGGTGGAGTTGTTTGGACCCGGTGGAGAGTTCTTCTCAGCACCGTACTTGTGCCACTGCCTACGCTCAGCAACAGACCTGTGAACACGCTCGGTAATCTTAACATCCCTCACCTTCTGCACAACCTTGTACTTCTCACCGTTCTCGGTCTTGTAAGTAATGACACTCTTGGTACCATCCCCATTGTCAATTACTTCCGGACTAGACATATTCGTATTTCTTGCTCTTGCCTCCTTTATACTTGAACAAGATCAACCAAGTTCACAAAACAAAGTAATCTTATAATCCCAATCTCATTGGAAATTTTTCTTTCTTCGCATTGAAAAAAAAAAATTTTTCATATCCCACGGCACGTAAACCATGTGACTTCGATTTTTTCAGAGTTTTTTCCTTTTTTGGATTTTGGAGGGGTATAAGCAACTTTTTTTTTTTTTTTTTTTTTTTGGATATATTTCATATTGTCTTTACAAAGAAGAACGAAAAGAAAACCCAAGGCATTATTGAGTTATGGCTGCTGTGAAGAGTAAGAACAGTGTGGTCAAGCTTATCTCCACTGCCATGACGGGGTATTCCCGTTTTGTTTCTGTGAAGAAAGGTGCTCCGTTGGTGACACAGGTGAGGTATGATCCAATAGCAAAACAACATGTGCTGTTCCGTGAAGCTAAGAAGAGGAAAGTTCCTGAGAAAAAGCCATTGGATTTCTTCCGTACATCAAAATGATTTAAAAAACAAGAAATATATATAGGCATCTTTTCTACCTTGTACATAAATAATATCATTCATAATATTCTAATACTTATAACAATGTAACAAAAAAATAGGAAACTTTCATTTTTTTTATAGATATTACATAACATTTTAATTACTATTAATTTGTTTTTGGCGAGGTATTTTTTTAACTGCCCCATGTGCTGTTACCACCGTAATTGGATTTGTTACCTTTCTTGTCTTGGTTTCCGCCTCCCCATGTTGATGTACCACCAGTGTTGTTGTTATTGTTGCTTCCCCAGGTAGAAGCACCGCCGTAACTGGAACGGTCGCCACCACCCCATGTAGAAGTAGCACCATTAGACTCACCACTGGCAGCCCAGGTAGAGGCTCCTCCCCAACTGGACTTGTTACCCCAGGCAGAGGCACCACCCCATGTGGATGTAGCACCTTGTCCACCCCATGTGGAAGTAGCACCGCCTTGGCCACCCCATGTGGAGGACCCACCAGCACCTTGACCACCCCAGGTAGAGGCACCACCCCATGCAGAGGTACCGCCAGAAGAACCAGCGCCGTGGGAGTTGACTGCTGGTGTCTTACCACCATCAAACGCACCCCAACCTGGTGTCATACCACCAGCAAGAGCTCCGCTCTCCGCAGCAGTAGGTGCCGCACCACCACTGGCCATATGTCTTGGCGCACTGACGTAACTTGGGCCCATCCTTGGTGGAGGAAGTCTACCACGTCTGTTTTGTAGTTCGTCGTATGTTATGCCTTCACCACCTTCACGGTTGTAGTATGTTAGCTTTCTCTTGTCTATCGTAATATGCTTGTTCTTAGAATGCAGTTCCACAGTGGCTTTATCACCGTTGACATCCTTCACTATACCTAGTTGACCTTTGTAACCAGCGGACCTGATCCTAACGGTTTTACCCAGGGCAACTTCACGACCCATGCGCACAGGTGCAACTGTAGGCATCGATGATTTTGGAGGACCCATCTTGGAAATGATCTCTGGGTTCATCTTAGACAACTCTAACTTGTTGCTCAACACATTGTCCTTAGACGACACGGCCTCAACGTTTGCTGGGTTAACAACAAACACACCGGCGTTCTCCACTATCTTCTTAGAAACTGCAAAGACTTGCTGAGATTGTATATACAGAACTTGACCCTCTCTACGAGCACCAATCTTTTCCACTATAGAGTCACCGATCTTAATCTCATTACCATTGCTATCAACAGTGGTGACTCTAGCTCTAGATGCATTGATTTTGCTTAAGATGGAACCCTTTGTGATGGTGGAAACTTTACCAGTTTCATCTATAACCTTAAATATATCGTGACCAGCTTGGATAATACATGCAACATTCTTTGCGCTTAGTTCAACTATATCATGCAGGGAATATTCACTCGACGTTGGTGTAGAATCAATAGATTTCGATAGATTATTAGCAGTAATTGTAACCTCCTCTCTGGTTTGGTTTGACATGAACGTGACTTGACCTTGCTTTACTACCAATACCAGACCTGCATCACCTTGATGTTCACCACTAACAACCATAACATGGTCACCAGGTTCAAAGATCTTTCTTAAAGATGTAACTGGGAACTCAAGTGGTTTTAGTGGGAATTCTGGTAGATTGACAGTGGCAATTGTAGTGGTACTCTTCGTGATAATACCTCTAGAGCCACGCTGTTCACCATTTAGAATTTCAACTCTATCACCAGGTTGAAAGGATACCTTAGCAGCCTGGGCCTTTTTTATGCTTTGAGAGATAGCCGTTAGATCAACAGCCCCTTCCTTAGAACCAAATCTAGCTAGTTCTTCCACTGTTGGTTGGATATTCTTAGTTTCAACATGTTGAATTCTGAAAGATTTGTACAGATAACCATCAATGTAGTCCTCATTCTTGTAGGTGAAATGACGTTCATCTCTCTTATATAGATTTGCTTGATCCAATCTTAGTGCCATAGTTGGGTTGAAAAGCTGTGGAGCAGGTCTATGAGCAAATGTTGGTCTTCTTGATTTCCTCTGTTGTGTAACCGGATCGACTTCATCAAACTTACCATAATCTAAACGTGGTACAATCTTCAGCATGACTTCCAAATTGTTTTCACTGATTTGATCAACCATGGCCAAGTCACCTTTGTAGATACCTCTCTTGATTCTAACGTAACTACCTTCCTCCAATGCAACATCATCAGACTTACTTGGTTTCAACAGTAAAGGTAGTTCTTGAACAGGAATCAAAAGCTTTTGGGATACATAAATATCAGGCACACCGTTACAGAACTTTTCAATCACGGATTGCTTTGGAGCTTCGATATAAATTCTACCAGTATAGTTGTCTCTTTGGAAAATAGACAAAATCTTAAGCTTACGCTTACCCATGGCTCTGTCCAGGTTAAACTTCTTCTTCAGCAATTTCCTTACCAGTTCTTTCTCTTTACCAGGTCTAACACGAACACCCCAAATTGTAGCTGTATCAACACTAGGCAACAAGAATCTCTGTGGCACATAACCATCTTGTGCGGCAGCACGGTATTGCTTAGAACTACTTCTACCATAACGCTCCCTCAGTTCCTTAGCTAGACGTTGTGCATCTTCTTCAGAAGACTTGTTCAAATCCTGATCTAATTGTCTATGCAATCTGTCGCCACGACGGTTGCCCGGCACACCTTCCTCATCATCCTCATCATCACCATGAGTAATGAAACCCTCACGGACAAGCTCACTGTCCTCCTCGTCTTCATCCTCATCCTCATCTTCACTAACTTCGGCTTCAATATCCAAGAACCTGTTTCTTTCTTGCTGACGTCTCTTAGCTGCTGGCTCATCCTCATCCTCATCCTCCTCATCAAAATCATCTTCATCAAATTGTCCTTCTTCTCCTTCTCCTTCTCCCTCTCCCTCCTCTTCCTGTTTTACTTCCTTTTCCATCTCATCATGACTTCTCTTATTACTCTCTTCATCTCCACCTGTTCCAGCATTCTCAACAGTAGTATTCTCAGCAGAGGTAGTCTCAGCAGCAGTATTCTCAGCGGTGGTCGTTTCCGCAGTGGTATTCTCCGCAGTAGTGGTTTCCGCAGTATTAGTATCCACAGAGCTTTCAGTTACTCCAGAACTCTCCTCAACTCTCTCTGGAGGAGCACTTTCATGATCACTCATAGCTAAATACCCTAAAAAATGAACTTTCTCTCTTTTCTTGAAAAAGTGTCCTATGGAGCCCCTTTCAAAGAAAAACTTGGAAATAAGGAATATTCAAATCCTCCTTGTAAACGTATTCAAAGGGTTAATTGTCTTCCAAAAGAAGCTTTACCTATCTTTGAACATTAAAAAGACTGCCAATATTTTGTTTGATATTTTTAGGCTTTAAAGGAAAAGAAAATTTTTTATTTTTTTCGTTGCCCAAGTTATGCATCATACCATACGTAAATGCACAAGCATATATCGTCAAACCAGACAAATTTCATAAGTTTTGATTGAAAAGGACCAATACATCATGAATGTATGCTGCTAATCAAACCATTAAATCTAATAGCTCACAGACAATAATCACTTATAGAGTATGGAAACATGAGCAGCAAGCTGAGTTACGAGCAAGTACGGAAGTTCAATGAGGCCAGGATGCCCGTTGAGGTTGAGGATGAAGTGTTAGGGTGCTATGCAAGGTACAGTCTCACAGGTGATATGCTGTGCAAGGACCTGGTGCCTTTCTTTGAGGAGTTGCAGTTGCCAAGACGGTTCTACAAGAATGTACGAAAGGAGCAAGTAGCCATTGAGGGCACGGATATAGTAGATTTTGACCTGTTGCTGAAGGTGACGTACCATCTACTAGTGTACATGGACAACGAGTCTCTGATCAACCAGCTGTGGCAGATGCTGTTGCAAGCGAGTGGGAAGGCTGACAATCCCGCTGTCAAAGATGACAAGGACCAGGTCCTGAGCATCAAGGATTTACAAAAAACGGAAAATTATCTAGGGGATAGCAATCCTCATGAACTCATAGCAATGATCAGTGTGGCCACAGGTGGTAAACGTGTGTATATGACATACCTTGACTTCGCAGAAGTCCTGGGGAAACTAGGATATTTAAAGTATTGATGGTTTTATTTTTTATTTTTATCTGTATTTTTTTCAGTATGTGTGTATTTATATATTTTGTATATATTTAAATGATATGCTTGGACTTGAAGTAGTTCTTCAAGTAGTTGACTTGCCATGCACCTAGCGCGGTTAGGACAATGATGACAAGAATGGAGAAGTTTCTAACTCTCTCGTTGGTGGATTCGTTAGTGTTTCTCAATCTCTCCTCTCTGTTCTTCAGGTAGTTCAACTCGTCGACGATTTCGTCAGTCAACTCCTCGATCTTTCTCAGCTCCAACTCAATTGGCTTCAACTTCTCAGTGGCACTGATCTTGTTCCAGTCACGGGCTTGGGACCCAGACTCGATATCCAGCTCGATCGAACGGAATGGGTTCTTGCTGCCTTGGGACTGGTCCAAGGTATTCTCGAAACATACGTCAAAAGAGGTGGTGGATGGCACATTGAACGCAATACGCTTCTCACCAACGAAGTTCTTCAACCTGTTGTACTCGTTACCGTTGGAGTCGTGCACAACAAGGTTCAATTGGTTACCGTCGCCCAGGTACCCGTCGGAATCAACAGTTATAACAACTAGCTCACCTTCAGAGACGAAGTCCCTGATACACATAGGCTCAGGATTACGCTCCGCACGCAACTCAAACCTCAGAGCCTGGATCATAGTGCACAGCACCGCACAAATAACATAGAATCTCATTTTTTTTTGTAATTCTTTGTCTTGCCTTTGCTCTCTCTTCGTTGCTACAAAAAGAAATACAAACATGTTATTATATAGAGAAATCAACAAAGAATTGTAAAAAAAAAAAGAGAGAGAGAGAGAGAGAGAACCCAACGCGTTCAACTGCCCTCCCTCCACCCTCGACCACCGCAAACGGGACCTGTTGGGATCTTCGCGTCTGCATCCTATCATACGTGACTGGTCACGCCATTGAGCAGGTGATAACCTGGGTATTCTTGCTCGAGAATACATTGAGATGTTCAGGGATTCGATGGGCGTTGATATATAATATTAGCTACAAATATATTATACTGTATTGTACTATTGTATTTTTGTATTGTACTATTGTATTTTTGTATTGTACTATTGTATTGTATTGTAATAAGTATGGTGCACAGTATACTGTTTGCTATACCATGTACAGTATACTACATCTGTACCATATACTGTACCATACTGTATTGCATTCACTGTATTGTATACACAATGGTGTTGTATAATACACCATTGTGTACAATCCTCGATATACAATAGCAATCAAATACTCCATATTATGTACACCACGATAATGTCGTAGCTCTGCAGTTCTCTTGAAATTGAGAAATCCTGTGAAATTTGCTAACAAACCCCCGTACAAAACTTGCCAAATTTCAACGTTTGTAAGGGGTCACCCTTGGTGAAATCGGGAATGTTGAATTCACACGCCGAAAGCTGTGAATTAGTGGCTGTAGAGTATTGTGTAATGCATTCACAAGTAGTATAGTACTGTGTGGTACTCGATAGTGTAGTACAGCATATTATAGTACAGCATATTATAGTACAATACAGTATAGTGCAGTACAACATAATGAATAGTGTAGTACATAGTTTACTATAGTATAGTGTAATTGTTGTATTGTATGGTGTAATTGTTGTATGGTGTAATTGTTGTATTGTATGGTGTAATACAGTGTGGTAATGTAGTACACTACAGTGTAGTACAGTACTGCATAAAGCACAATATGGTATAGTGTAATACACTACAACACACCAGTTCGATCCGTACTCCACGATAATGCAGTAACTTAGCAACCCCTGTGGAAATCCCTGTGGAAGTCCCCTTGGGAATCGTGAAGGGAGATTATGTTAGTGTTGTACTACATCATGTTCATGGACAGTATACATTACAGTGGTGTAAAGAATATACTGCAGTACAGTACAGTTGATTATAGTTGAGTATATTACAATACCGTAGAGTAGTGTGTTGTACATTATGGTTGAGTATATTACAGTGTGGTACTGTACTGTGTAGTACAGTACAGTACTATACTAGACTGTATACTAGACTACACTGTACTATGCTACACCATATTATAGTACCGTATTGTACGATATGATTAGTCTGTGAAAATCTGTTGAAATTTAGAAATCGCTGGTTTTTTGCAGTAAAACCCCCGTACAAAAACTGCTGATTTTCAACTTTGTAAGGAGGTGCCCTTTGGTGTATTTCCTGATTTTGGCAGATTTCTCACTGTCGTTGCTGGATGTTTGACAAAATCATAGCACTTTAATAATGGTACTTTATTGTGGAGACGAGGTACTGCAATGGATGTTGTGCAGAGAGGAACAGTGTTTGGCGTGAAAGTATTTTGTAATTCACTACAGTACAGTATAGCATAATTTATTGTAGTGTAAAAGAATATAGTGTAGTATATATTATAGTATAGTATAGTACAGTATAGCATAATTTATTGTAGTGTAAAAGAATATAGTGTAGTATATATGATAGTATAGTATAGTATAGTATACCACAGTGTAATATGGTATACTACAGTACAGTTTAGTATAGTATAGTATACCACAGTGTAATATGGTATACTACAGTACAGTTTAGTATAGTATCGTGTAGTACAATACAATATACAATGTAGTACAATACAGTGTAGCATACTATTTCATAGGACCGTACAGTACGATATGATTAAGTTGTGAAAATCTGTTGAAAGTGAGAAACTCTCCAATTTTTGCTAATAAAACCCCGTACAAAAACCACCAATTTTTAACGTTGTAAGGGGGTACCCTTGGGCGAGAATTGCAATTGATCTTTCCAGTTCGGGAAGGAAGTATTACAGAGATACATTATTATGTGTATCGTTAGTACAATTGTTGATCGTGTATTACATACTATGCAGCATTACATTCTGGTCAGAGTATACAATCTTATCTCCCTCATTTATAAACTATACAACTTTGTATATATATATATATGATGAGTGATTGATAATGATTACCCGGATTTGACACATGTACTATCACAAAATACGGTCACGTAAAATAATACAATACATCACCCGGGTAACGGCTATGGGTATTTTTTTTTGGGGGGAAGGAGATGGAAAATTTTTTTTTTTTGGGTTTGCACAAATTTTTATTGTATTTAATACATTTTCCATTCTTATTTTTATTGTGATGTAAAACATTTATTTGTAAATAAGATCAATATAAACCAAATAAATAAGTGAAAAATGGAGCAACCAGTTGAAGATGTACCACAGCAACACGAGGAGGAGGTGCCTCCACCTCCACCAGTTGAGGTTGAGGAGCAACAGCCTGAACAGCTAGAGCAACAGCCAGAGCAGCCAGAGCAAGAGGCTGCTTCTTCTCATGAGGAAGAGCATGCTCCACAGGAGCAATATGAACAGGCTCCTCCTGTTCACCACGAGCCTGCTCCATACGAGAGCCAGTACCCAGAGCCACCACAACCATACTACAACCAGCCACCACCACATGTGCCATCCTTCCACCCACACCAACAGGAAGGTGAGTTGTCTACCACCAGACTTTTTGTTAGACCTTTCCCATTGGATGTCCAAGAGTCTGAGTTGAATGAGATCTTTGGTCCATTCGGTGCTATGAAGGAGGTTAAGATCCTGAATGGTTTTGCCTTTGTTGAGTTCGAGGAGAGCGAATCTGCCTCCAAGGCCATCGAAGAAGTTAACGGTAAGACTTTTGCTAACCAGCCATTGGAGGTTATGTTCTCCAAGCTACCAGTTAAGAGATTCAGAATTACTTTGAAGAACTTGCCTGAGGGCTGTTCTTGGCAAGAACTGAAGGACCTGGCTCGTGAAAACAACTTGGAGACCACTTTCTCCAGTGTTAACAGCAGGGACTTCGACGGTACCGGTGCTTTGGAATTCCCAACCGAGGAAGTCATGAACGACGCCTTGGAGAAGTTGAACAACATCGAATTTAGAGGCTCTGTCATCTCCGCTGAGGTTGATGACAACCCTCCACCAATCAGAAGATCTAACAGAGGTGGTTTCAGAGGCCGTGGTGGTTTCAGAGGCGGTTTCAGAGGTGGATACGGTGGTCCAAGAGGTGGCTTCAGAGGTGGCTACGGTGGCCCAAGAGGTGGCTTCGGTGGCCCAAGAGGTGGCTACAACAGCGGTCCAAGAGGTGGTTTCGGTGGCCCAAGAGGTGGTTACAACAATGGTGGCTTTAGAGGCGGTTACGGTGGTCCAAGAGGCGGTTACGGTGGCCCAAGAGGCGGTTACGGTGCTCCTCGTGGCTCTTACGGTGGTCCAAGAGGTGGTTATGGTGGTCCAAGAGGTGACTATGGTCCACCAAGAGACTCCTACAGAACCAGAGATGCTCCACCTCGTGAGAGATCTCCAACCAGACAGTAAGTTATCTGTTATTGACTTAATTTTTTCTTAAAGGTTCCACCTTTAAGCTCTAATCTATACCAAAATATTCCTACAATATGAAAATGAAATGATTTTATTGCTCAATATAGTTAGTGGTTATCCAGTGAATTATTGTGTCCACCACTGATTTAATTTATGATCAAGTTACGTTTTCTTCTAATATCATCAATCAGATTGGTTTAGATATATTTTGTGGTATTTACAAATCTCCATTCATTAAGACCGGAATGATTATATTTTGATATATGTTAGGGGAAAATAACTTTTATTACCATAGGTTTCCAACTCGAAACTTCCTTATTTTTTAGTGTACCATAAATTGGCGAATTACTTTACCTTGTTTTTTATTAAGTATCCATTGTTAGTTGTAAATTGTTTTAAGTATCGAGAATAGTAAATTGAACAGGAAATGAAAAAAAAAGAAATGAAAAGAAAATTAAAGATCAAAACAAAAGGAACTGAATAATAATGAATTTATTATCTGAATTTTTTGAAAAAAATATAGTATATGACTAAACTAAGTTTCTTCAATAAGTGGGAATTTAGACTGGCTTTAACAATTCCACCTTTTTGTAATAATAACTTTTATTCCTGAGCTTTCCCTGTTCCAGAACCTGTTAAGAATAATAATAATAATAATGATGTAACACTTTCCTAATGTAACATTGAATATTATGGAACCCTATCGTATGAGAATCCATATCCCAATCTTGTATAAAGTATATCCATTATCCATTTTAAAGAGAATTTGGGATTCCATTTGGAGAAATTTTTTGCCATATGAATTCAAAAATGATTAATCCCCCCACCAGGGATTTGACAAAGTTGTTCAAGAGAAAACTAGAGTGATTTTAGACCATTTCAAATTATAAATGCTATCCCTTTGTTATAGAAATACTTCTTCCGAAGTTAATGGTGGATGTGGTGTTGTACTATAAAAACATTAACCTTCTTTATATTTTTCTTGGTAAATTCCCTAATCTGACGTTTTCTTGTAAATAGTTATTGTAAAAGTCTTAACTATCAGTATCAGTAACAATCTTGTTTCCTGTAGCTTTATAACTTCTAATAACATATTTCATGATATCATCCTTTATTGTTTTCAGTTATATTTTAGAATCTATAATTATAAACGTTATATATATGTAAATGCTATATGATATATGTCCAAATATTTGACACAAACTCAAATCATCATTGGATCTGTAAATATACACACATTTGCTATGAGTTTTAATCCGCCTCTTCCTCTTCTTCTGTTTCTTCATCATCAACTACATCCTCCACCAATAAACTACCCTTAGGCCAGATTTCTGGAACTTCTTCAATCCTCAAATTCTTATCCAAAGGAAGCTTGAATCTTGGAAATGGAGAAATCAATTCAAAGGTGAACTGCACATCATTCGGTTCATATCCCAGTTGCTGTTTTAGTAGATTAATCTCTTCATCAATTGTTACAATCAGTTCCTCTAAATTCTTATTTTCAAAATTTATGCTGTCGGTATCTTTGAAACAGACGGAGGTATCATCATCAACTACTTCCTTCAGTTTATTGAAAATAATTTCTGACCATTTCGAATTATCATCCGTTGTTTCCAAATACAAATGACAACCAATACTGTTGTAAATAGAAAATAGATCAGATGAACCTGGGTATTTTTTAATGAAACGTTTACCGTCTGCAGTACGGACCTGAAGAGTAGCCACCTTTTCGGCAGCCTCAGGAATATTTACTTGGCATTCTTTGATAGACATCTTAATCCACACCAACTCATTTATTCCCTTCAATAATGCTGCTTCCTTTTCTTTCCTCAGTTTCAACTCTTCTTGTGCTTTGCGTTGCTCTTCTTCAGCACGACGTTTCTCCTCCTTCAAACGGTCTTGCTTTAGAGAGTTCTCATAGGCCTCTTCCTGCATCTGTTTAATTTGTCTTGCAAGTCTCAATTCCTGAACATCTGTTCTACTAACAACAAGTTCTGGATTATATTTATTGATAGTATGTTTTAACATCGAGGCAAATCTTCTTGCGGAAGTCATTCTAATTTTATTTAGAATTGATAGACGTGTAGTACCATTAATAGAGCCATTTGAGTTCAAAACATTTGCTAACAAGAAACAGTCAGGGGTATATTTCAACTTGAATTCTTTAGCTATTGCCCATGGTTCAATATCAGAAACTGATCCCATATAAATTAACATATCATCCTTGTGTTCTTCCAAAACCTTTAAGACACTGTCATCAGTAATAATTCTATTCAAAAATTTATGAGAGTTGGCATCAATTTCAGTGGAACCACAAGGAATGTGCTTCCCTTCTAATTCTGCGGTGGGAAATGTTCTCAAGTTACCCAAGATGACGACAAGTAGGTATTTGAATTCAGATTGCGCTTCATCCAACAATTCATTATAAGTAGGATTTCCTTCTGGTAGTAATTTCTCAAGTCTCTCAACTTTGCTACCATCACCAATAATTGTGGCAAGGTAACCTTTCATTTTTTCAACACTATTTTGCGTTATTTTCTCATTAAATTCGTTAAAGTACGTCACAAGTGGATAATTTGGGATCATATACGCTTTATTGTCCTCTTTATTATTATTACCATTTGTGAAACCAAATGCGATTAGACTCCATAGTAACGAGAACAAACCAATACCTGCCCTCGCCAACAATTTTGGAAGTATTAGTAATACCACAATAACAGAGCCCAAAAATTGATCATTGGTCCCACTCACAGTGAGATCATATATATCCCAAATATTAACACCTTTATTCAACCCCACCATCTTAAATTTGTCTTGATACCCTTGCGGAAGTCTCTTAACTATAGGAAGAGCAGGTACATAATGTGCACCTAGAAACGGAACATCTGGTTGAGCTCGTCCAGGGGGTGAAGCTGACGACTCTACCTGTGGGATATCAATTGGAGTCTCAGACCTCCCACCCATCGGCGAGGACAGAGGGTCCACTGCAGTAGAGGTGGCAAACGAGTTTGATGCACTATTCAACAGCGCCACCGAGTCCTTCCAACTATCGTCAAAAAACCTGCTCAGAGCAGCTTCCATATTCCATCCATGATTCTGCAAAAGCTTAATGACAAGCGATAGATCCTCCTCTGGGAAGTTCGTAATGCTCTGAAAATGATTCAATTTGTCCTCTTCCTCATGTGAAAGATGAAATTCTTCCATCCCATGACTAATCACCGGCATGTTTTCTATTTTCTTGTGCCTTTTGAAGATAAAACCAATAGTATTACCAGCAATTATTACTCAGTTTGCTAGACTTTGTAATAAAACTAGTCTCAATGTTACCATCATCTTGAGCCACGGACTCTTTTTCACCTTATTACAAGGAAGGACTCCCCTTAATGAGTGTAACAAAACACGATACATGTCACGTTTTCACATTATCTAACTAAAATGCACAGTGAGTTTCCATTGTATATTATATATTTAACATATTATTTAGATATGCTGATTAATGGTTTAAGGTTTCTGGGTTACTACGTACCAGTTATCTTTCTCGTAGCCGCCTCTTACGACCACTCCGCCTGCGGCTTCACAGTCTTCTTCTAGTTCGCCCTTTTTATACAGGTGGTAGAACCTGTACTTGACCTCTTCTTTGCTTTCCTCTGTCTTCTGAGCCGCCTGCTCCTCCTGCTGTCTCTTTATCTCCTGTTCTTTCTTCCACTGGGCCACATAGGCCGCTCTATCCTTGGGATCGATGCCGGTGAGATCAGGTTTGGCTCTTTCTGTCCTCTTGGTCTCTTTCTTCTTAGCCTTCTTGTCCTGCAGCACCCAGGGGACCAAAACGTCCTGTTCCATGCCCTCGTGGTAACCGCGCCTGGACTGCCCTTGTTCCAGGGCCCAGCAGTATATCAGCGCCTGCCCGCCAGACTTCACTTTACTCAAGATATGCCTGATTGCCGCGACACGGCGTTCGCGGGTGGTCCAGTGGTGCACCACCGCGATGGAGATCGCAAAGTCAAACGTGTTGTCACGGTGCGGCAGACATTGGCCATCTGCCACAAGCACGTTATAGTGTCCGTCTATCTCGTGCGCACACTGGATGAGGCCCGAAGACCTATCTGACCCAATGATATATACGTTAGCGTTCACAGCCAGGTACTTACCGTTACCGCACCCGACATCAATCCCGATGCTTCCATTGTCTCTGCTCATCAAGAACTCGGTGACTATAGGCCACGGCTTGTACCGCGTCTCCGAGAAATGTGGAGCGATCTCATTATATACCTTGTGGACATACTCTTCCTCCTTCTGGTCAGCCATAGTATTTGATAGGGGGAGCGTTGTAAGGTGTTTATCTCAATGATATCTCAACAGCATCAAATAGCTCATCGCAAGAATTTTTTTTTTTCACTTTTTTTTTTTTTTCACTGCGTGGAAATTTTTCAAGAAAGTTTTTCAATTATTTTTTAAGGATACAACACTGATGCAATAGCACAACGAAACACAACGACAGGTTAACAACACAACGAATACACAACCACCATGTCTCAAGGTCCGCTGGATACGATCCCTAAGACGAACTACCCACCGCTGCTAACGAAAGCGAATTACCAATCTACGAAACAGCTAATCAACCAGGTGCTCAGTGAGGACCAAGAGTATGTTACATGGAAATTGAGCCAGCTACGCACTGGAGGACCGAACTCTGTGAGTTCGGAATTGGTCCGCCAAGTTCCCCACCACGGGAACCGTGCTTTCCACAAGCAGACTGGCAGGATTATGAAGAAGAACAAGAAGAAACACAGCATTGTCACCGGGGTGCCACCAAACCTAACGTTTGTGCCTGATTTGTACAAGGAGAAACTCGAGGCAGAGAACAAGAAGGATGGGGAAGAGAAAGAAGACGAGATTCCGTACGACGAGCAGTTCAAGTTACTGGTCACGAACCTGGACACGGACCAGACCAACCGGTTTGAAGTGTTCCACAGGACTGCGCTGAACAAGAGCCAGGTCAAGAAACTCGCGGGGACCGTGACGAACCAGAGTGTCAACGAGAACATCCGTGTGTTTCTCCAGGCCATCGGCAAGATATTTGCCGGCGAGATCATCGAGCAGGCCATGGCCGTCAAGGAGAAGTGGCTTGTCGCGATGATGCTGCGTGAGTTCAACACCAAGAAACAGATCGCCACGAGACTCAAGAAGTTCTTGAAGAAACTGACCAAACTTGTCTCGAACCACGACGAGGAGCTCAGATACGACGAAATAGACAACGAGCATAACAACGACTCGAGCGTGGACGAAGAAGAAGAGGACACGTACTACGACGACGAAGAAGACACTATGAAACAGATCAAGTTGGGCAATTCCCTGTTGCGCTCCACGGAGAACACCTCCGACACGAAACAAAAACTCATCACGCAGTACAACCAGCTCGTGAAACAGTTCAACGACCTCGACGTCAGCGTAGAGAAATACAACAACTCCCCGTTGCTGCCAGAACACATCCGCGAGGCATGGAGACTCTACAGATTACAAAGCGACACAGTCCCTGCGGCTTCCTGGAGAACCCAGGGAGGTGCACAGGGCACGATGTTCAGGTGAAGAGTCAGCACCAATTGCAGCAGTGCAGCACCAAATTGCAGCAGTGCAGCACCAAATTGCAGCAGTGCAGCACCAAATTGCAGCAGTGCATCAGCAGCACCAGATTGCACTAGGACCAAAGTCCAGTAGCAGCACAGGGGTGGATCACCATCACAAAGAGTCAGCAAATAATTTCCCATCCCCGTGACTGCTATTTAAAGGAGAATTTTTGCACTTTGCTAAATTTAGCATTCTTTCTTACGACTGTACGGTGATTTCTGTGGGAATAATGGTGGAGGGGGGCATGGGATCATGCATCGAAAGAAAAAAGTGATTTACGGTTAAGATTTTTTTTTCAGCGTTGATCTGCGGGATTTTCTGTGCGGTTATTTTCTTGTAGAGGGAAAAGAATGATCTGTGGGGGCGATTCTGTGGGGGGGAGGTGATGAGGGGGGAGGACCCTTCTCCCAGAGGGAAGGCTAATGGTTCTCGAAGCTTTCTTTATTTAAAAAGAAAGTACTTCTTTGATCTAGCAGAAAGGACTTGATATCCAAAATACAAGAACAAAGATGGGGAATACTGGATCGAAGGTGAAGAAGAGCCAGGATGGAAGGAGGTCCTATGATGGGGGCAGGAGTCGTGATGAGAAAAGGACGAGTCGCGATGGGAGCAGTGCGAATCGTGATGGGAACAGGGCGAATCGTAATGGGAGTAGGATGAGTCTTGACAAGATGGAGGAAGGTGTCAAGAGTGTGGAGAGGCCCGTGCATAGGAAGAGTAATAGTGTTACTAGTATTCCGCCTTCAATGATGCGGATTGAGCCCCATTCCCCTATTTTGAAGTCGGATACTCTGAAAATACCGGTACACCAACATAAAAGTGATTCGCGGGTGGAAACGCATAAAAACCATCTAGACGTGCATCCGCCACTGTCGAGGTCTAGTTCTTATGCGTCCTCCTTGCATAGTCGTAGATCTGGTGCGTCTGGTGGTACCACCGCGTTCACTACCCCTATGAACTCTCCAGGGATTCTCACTACCTCTACTGCCTCTACAAACAAAATAGCAATGGATGATTACTTCTCGCAGAGACCGGAATACAATGTCCCGTTTCTGGCATCACACAGTGCAAATGATCCAAACCGGATGTCATCGAGTACTGCTGTAGAAGAGAATATTGCTGATGATGCCACCGCAGGGAAACACCACCATCTCAAGCTGCACTTACACAGTCACAATCACACCTACAATACCTCTAATGAAAACTCACATATAAGAAGGGAAGTTCTTGACACACATTCTAACGAGACTGCTCTTCAAGACTGTATCGTGACAGCTGCTGATGATACGCCAACACCATGCGCCGTGGAACAAACAACCACAGAAGAAGAACTGATGGTCTGGGTTAATGGTAAAAGGAGAAAAATGGTGAACATTGACGAAACCATTCAAAAATTGCTGGATGCTGGTTACTCTGGGAAGAAAAGCAAAGTATTCTGCTTGAAAAACTCTGAAATAGTCCAAATATGCATACAAGCTAGAGAAATATTTATGGCTCAACCAACACTACTGGAGTTATCAACACCAGTGAAAATTGTCGGTGATGTTCATGGCCAATTTTCTGATCTGTTGAGGCTTTTCACAAAATGTGGTTTCCCACCTGCATCAAACTACTTATTTCTGGGAGACTATGTCGACAGAGGGAAACTATCCTTGGAGACCATGTTATTGTTACTCTGCTACAAGATTAAGTATCCGGAGAATTTCTTTTTGTTGAGAGGTAATCATGAATGCGCTAATGTTACCAGGGTTTACGGATTCTACGATGAGTGCAAACGGAGATCAAGCATCAAGATTTGGAAAACTTTTGTCGATACATTCAACACTCTGCCACTTGCTGCCATTGTGGCTGGAAAAATATTCTGTGTCCATGGCGGCTTATCTCCGGTTCTGAACTCTATGGATGAAATTAGACACGTCAGTAGACCAACTGATGTTCCTGATTTTGGTCTGATCAACGATTTGTTGTGGTCTGATCCAATCGATTCACCCAATGAATGGGAGGATAACGAAAGAGGAGTCAGTTACTGTTACAACAAAGTTGCAATCAATAAATTTCTTAACAAATTTGGGTTTGATCTTATCTGCCGTGCACATATGGTGGTTGAAGATGGTTATGAATTTTTCAATGATAGAAGTCTCGTGACTGTATTTTCAGCACCAAATTACTGTGGTGAGTTTGATAACTGGGGAGCAGTAATGAGTATTACTGATGGATTACTCTGTTCATTCGAGTTACTTGACCCACTAGATAGTGCATCATTAAAACAAGTAATGAAAAAAGGAAGACAAGAAAGAAAGATGGCTACTTTGCAGCAACAGCATCAAATAGAAGAAGCAGCCTAATTTTTGTCACCTTTATACGACTCTAATATTTTATGATATTTCCTTTTTTTTTTTCTTTTTCATTTATTTTTACTCTACCATCATTATTTCCAACGACTAGCCCTCATGTTATGTCTGAAGCCTTAACAATTGAGATTAATAATTTAATATACAAAAAAAGTGATAAAAAAGTGGGGAAGAAATTTCCTCTTTCCGTTCTTATGTTCCTACCGATAAAAATTATTTATTCCAGGCCTTTAAAACCAATAAATTTCATATCAAGCATTTTTATTTTTACTTTATTATCTTCCTGGAATTTTTTACTCGCTAATAACAATTACCCATTATGGTATTGATGATTTTTATCTAACCAACTACTTTTTACGCACACTTTATATAAAGAAAAAACTTTTTAATATTGATATTCATTTATTTAGTATACAACCATCACAATATTTCCTTAAAATATATCTTATAATAAAAAAATATTCTCAATAATTTATTTTTAACTTATTCATAAGTCGGACTAAATTATACACTTATTTATAGTTAAACAGTTTTGCCAATGCTCTAGAATTCAATTATAATGTAACTTTGATTATTTATGTTAAGCGTCCTCAGTATAAAACAAAAGTGGAGATAATGAAAGAAAGATGGTCGTGATATTATACAGATTATTCCAATATTTGGGTAGCATCGTTTATAGTATGTCAGTAAGTATAATTGTTTGGGGTTACTCATCCATATTGCTTCAAATATTACTAACTACAACTATGTTTTTAAGCAGTATTGACATTCTAATAATTAGATAAGGCGTTAGATTAAGGAAAACAAAACGGTAATATAATGTTATATCATTACTATTCGATTTTTCCACCCATTAAGAGAGGATTAGTATAGAAAGAGATAAACCAAGTTAGATAATACAAACAGGAAAAGTAGAGAATAAAAAAAATAAGAAATGAATAAGAGAAAAAAAAAATTCTGTCGTCGTTAATATTATTATTAGTAGTATTTTGTATCATAAAATTCGTGATATGTAAATGGGTTGGCAAATCCTATCCCGATAGATTGCACAGATTTGGTATTGCGATAAGTAAAAAGTAAATGGAAGCAAAAAAAAAAAAAAAAATCAAGGAAATTCATAAAACCCTCTTATTTTTTCCATTTCCAGAGGTTAATAATGGAATATATATGTAAGCTTATTTTTTCTCTTTTTTTCTTTTTATTATTGTTTTTAATTTTTTTAATTTTCTCTCATTTTTTTTTGTCAATGATAGCTGTAACCACATTCTTTACCTACATGATTGTTAAACCAGTCTTCGACATTATCGAATTGCTGTCCACAGTGTTTACACTTACCGGGAACAAGCTTTCTTTCACTTCTCTTTGTTCCTAATGGATATTCGAAATGTAGGGCCTTTAGATGGTTCTTAAAAGTATCACATCTCGAGAATACACCGGTTCTATGACACTTCATAGGCTCGAAGGGCAACTTTTTATCCTTATAGGGGTACAATTCTAAGTCCAAGTCTATCAGAGTATTATTATATGGACATTCGTAAGTGCCCTTCATACAATGAAGGGATTTCAAGTGCTCTTTCTCTGACATATTAGGGTCTCCGCTAAGAGCAGCATTACTTGATTCCGACCCCTTTGGTGAAATCAGCAATTTTTCCTTCCAATGCATCTTTTGATGTCTTATCAGGTCATTTTGTCTCACAAACCCTCTCTTACAAACGGGGCACATGAATGGTTTATTATCAGGTTCCAGGTGTGTAGCCTTATGTGTGGTCAAATTAGCGAAAAGCCCATGACATACGGGACATTCTCTACGCTTCCTCTTCTTTGCAACTCTACCAGGAGTTTCACTTTTTCTGCGCTGTTCAGTGCCAACAGAGTTTTCTTTGGAGTCACCACTAAAGTATGATATGGAGCTGCGTTTCAAATCTGGTTGAAATTGCTGCTGCTGCTGCTGTTGTTCCAGCAATTCAGGCGAGTTAGGGGTTAATGTTGGATATAGTTGTCCCGTATTGTCAGAGCCAGTGTTTGCATTCCCTGAGGAAGCTTTCCCCAGAATGATAGCATTTTCTGGCATAGAATGCCTGGGCAAGAACATCGCATTGTTGTTGCCAGCCTTATTAAACGCTATTCCTTTCAGGGTTATATCAGAGGAAACCGGGAGCTGTACCACGGAATTAGACCGTGATATATTTGTCGAAACGTTTGCAGAGGACTGCGAAGAACTGGACTCAGAGTCGTTTAGAGAGCTCCATGCCGGTTTCAGAAATGCCGAATTACTCTTTTTGGTTTTATCTAGTGCATCCACAATATTATCAGCCGTACTACCTTTGTCATTACTATTACTATTACTGTTACAACTACCGCTTTCACCTATAGAAGAGGACGGCGTATTGAGTTGCTGAATGGTATCTGGCATGCTCAAGTCCACCTTGCTGTGCATCCGGGAAGGACCAAACGGCGACACAGACAAAAACTGATACGTCAGAATCCCTGAGTTGTTCCTATTAGCCCCAAAACTCCCAAAATTAAAACTGTCCTTTTTCTTCCTCGGAGCAAGTCCTCCACTCTCCCCCATATACTGTTTTTCAGCAGCTTTAATCAAATTATCAAATGAAGAAATAGGCGGAAGTATCACATGTTTGGGTTTATCCTCATCGGCACACACATTATCAGCCATTGCAGAACCCGTATTAGTAATTAAATTTTCAGATAAAATATTTTCTTTAATTTTTTAAATTTTTTAAATTTTTCAAATTTTTTAAATTTCTTAGAATGTTATTATATTTTTACAGCCTTGCTCTTTTTCAAATGAATGGTATATATAAGGAGATACTCCTCCCCCCCCTCTTCAAATGTCTCATTTGATGCAGCATAAGAAAAATTTTTTTTTTTTTATTTTGTCTTAATGCTTCTTTGTTGGAAAGCCATTTCTTACAAAAATTTCGCCCTTTGTTCTTGAAAGAGAAAAATGATCTGCAAGGACGTTAACACCTACAAAAGCAAACCTGTAGAAAAACCAAACCACCCCCCCCAGACAACCTGTAGAAAACCAACAAAACCTAGAAATCGTAGTAAAAGAAGTTGTAGCAAATCCTTCGCTCCTCAACACCCCATTTTTAATTTTATAATTGGTTGCATTTTTTATTTTATTCATAATAGGTGGGGGGAAGGTTGAACACGCCATCTTCTACAGGAGATGGGCTAGAAGCTGGAAGCTAGAAGCTAGAAGATAGAAGAGGGGGGAGAACAAAGGGGAAGAATAGGGATCAGGGGGAGGGGGGATTTAATTTGACATAACGAGGCAAAAAAAAATGTCCCATTGTTCTATCTTTGTATGTGCATTGTAGTTGGTGTGTCTCGCATTAGTACTATATCCATTTCTTTTATGTAGGATTGGGGGATTTTCGTATAGTTTGTGCCTGAATTGTAGATCGAGGTTGTAATGGACTCTATGCCGTTGTAGTACTCGAGGCCGTAGCTAGTGGTGAAGGACCAGCAGCCGTATGTGGTGCGGAGAGTCTTGAGTAACTTGAACAAGATGTTGAAGTCTCGCAGCGAGCTCGTAGGTGTTTGGTAGTATGACAGATTGTCTATTACGATCCCCTGGATCGTGTTCTTGGTGATATCGGAGTCCTTCGTCTGACATCTTCTCAATGCATCAAGCGGTGACTCTAGTAGCTGGCTTAAGAAATTGATCAGGCCTTCGAGGTGTAGCGTAGATGCACTACTTAAATAGCATATATTTGATTTATCTTTACAAAAGCGTTTCCAGCACGATATCACATCCACGATAACCACAGTGCCACCGTTACCTATGTTTTCCTCCACTAACTTGGTCTTGGCCTCTGTAAGTTTGAAATTGTGTTCTACCAAGTGGACATGACGGTTGGGTTTATCGTTTATAGGATCGGTGAAGTGGTGTTCCTCTACTTGACAGAAATTAGACAGCGGGTACACCCTACAATGTTTCAGTACTTCCATATGGTCTTGATTATTGTGATATGCCTAAAAATAACTGCCCTAAAATGATGTTTCAGTCTTTTCTTCAAATATCTCTTCAAAATTCATGAAAAAAAAATTGTTAAATAAAAATGAAATTAAATAAAAATTGGGTTTCAAATATGATAAGCTTGCTAACAGGTCCTCAAATAAGAATATATATATGAGATATGAGTAAAAAGAATGAGAATGAGCATATACCACAATATATCAAGGCACAACCGTGGTATTATAAGGATAGCAATAAAGATGACGTCGATGAAGAAGGTGAGGATTACTTGAAGCATCACAGGCAACATTACAGCGAGAACACTTTGAATATCAACGATAATGAAGAACCAGAAATTGGACAAGGGATCAATGATGTATACGAAGAAGTTATTGATGATGGACAACCAAAATTGAAACGTCGTAAAGATGATAGGAAGAATTGGGATGCTCGAAATGATAGGTGGTACGGTTACGAAGGTAAAGAATATGATGAGGTCCTAAAGTCATGGCAAGAGAAACAAAAACTGACCGAGAAAGAAGATGAGGATATACATTACGATACTGATGAAGAGATTGAATTGCGTAAACTGGGGTTGACAAGAAAGGATTTACAACAAACTATTAAGGGCTCATCAGTACGTCTTCGAGAAGACAAAGCAGCATATCTAAAAGATATAAGATCTGAGACCATCAACTATGACCCAAAGTCTCGGTTATACAAATCTGAAGATCTAGGTACCATCGATGAGCATTCCAAGATGTTTTCAAGGCATGTTACTGGTGAAGGTAAGGAGATGACGGAGCTAAATAGGTTTGCGAGGGAGAACGCTAAGAAACAAGGCATCAGAGATGAACTACAGGATCAAGAGAAGGTAAATCATGTTCTGGTGGCAAACCCTACCAAACTCGAGCAACTAAAGAAGAATGAAGATCAACTGATTCAAGAAAAACTAAGAGAACAAAAGAAACAAGAACAGAAAACAAAACAAAAGCTGAAAAAGATGGCAAAGAAGAAAGCTAAGAAGAGTAAAGGGACTCCACAATCTCAAGAAACAAAAAATAAACTAATGGACATGTACGGTTAAATCGAGCAAAAAAAATATAAAGTTGACTAAAGAGTTAATGGAATAAAATTATAGATAAGTTAGTAAAAAGAATGACTAAAAGAAGGTACTCTGTTAAAAAAAAATAAAAGGAATATATTATCATTTTAATTATAGATGCTTTTGAAGTTGCAGTATTAACAATTGAAGGGAATATTATATTAAAATTAACAAGAGGATAATTATGTAAAGAAAAGATTAGAAAAAAAGAAATTTAATCATTGCTTTCCAATATGTTCCAAGAACTTATTAACTTCACCTGCGGAACCTAACCAAATGGAAGATTTGTCATGTATATGAGTTGGTTTCAAGTCCAAGATACGTTCACCTTTATCGTTAACGGCTTTACCACCTGCTTGTTCCACTAGGAAGGCCATTGGGAAAGCTTCATACAGCAGTCTCAACTTGCCGTCTGGTTTCAACTTGTCACCTGGATAACTGAATAACCCACCGTACAAGAAGGTTCTGTGCACGTCTGCCACCATGGCACCGATGTAACGCAGGGAGTAAGGCTTACCCTTGTTAGACTCCTGGCCATCCTTCAGGGACTCGATGAAAGAGATAATCTTGGGGTCCCAGTATTTTCTGTTACCCTCGTTAACAGAGTAAATAGCTCTGAAATCTGGGATTCTAATGTTTGGCTGTGTTAGGATAAACTCACCTAGGTTAGTATCTAGTGTGAAACCATCCACACCGTTACCCATGGTCAACATCAAATGGGTGGAAGCACCGTACATGGCGTAGCATGCCGCAACCATATCGTCTCCGTGACGCAGCACGTCTTCCTTAGTACCCTTGGACCCTGGTCTCAACTTGAAGATAGACACGATAGTCCCCACGGAGACACCCGCATCCAAGTTAGAAGACCCGTCAATTGGATCGCAGCAGACCGCGTAGGTGCCGGATTCCGTTGGGAACACGATCAAGTCGTCTTGTTCCTCGGAGACCAGGATCTTGATGAACCCGCACCCTTGCATCGCGTTGATGAAAATCTCATCACCCAACACATCCAGCTTCTTCTGCTCGTCACCAGTAGAGTTGGAGGCACCGGCAAGCCCTATCAAATTGACCAGCTCTGCACGTCTAATGGTCTGCGAGATGAACTTGAACGCAAACCCCAACGCATTAAGGACCAAACTGAAGTCACCACGAGCAGTCTTCACCGTCTTCTGTCTCTCCACAATAAACCTGGGCAAAGTGATAATGTCAGTATCGAAGTCCTCCATAGAGGCCCTTCTCTGAGCATTAGCAGGCGAGACAACAGAACTAACAGGCATATTTTCTTGTTTTTCTTTTACTTTAGTTTGTATTATTTACACTATTATTTAATTACTTGGTTACAAAACTGTTTCACAAGGGTCTTTTATAGTTCTTATATAAAGGTTCTCTATCCACAAGGGAACCAATTCCCATTGGTCCATTCTTTTTTTTCAACTCTCCGAGACTACGGATCAAAGGGCATTATTTTACTTTTGTCCCTTGCAACAATATATGCACTAAGGTCAATGTACTTCGGACATAGTAGCTCCACCCCCCCACATTATTTAAACATCTCGGAAAGGTCCCAAAAATTCGAGTTACAGCCGCACTTGAAATACATCAATACGTAATGTATCATGTGGTACATACAAGAGTACGGAACCACCACGTTTCAATAACGTATTATGTAATACATCACGTTGCAGCACCGTAATACATAATTACGTATTACAGTTTGAAAAAAAAAAAAAAGAAAGAAAGCAAAGGCAAATCCTTTTTTTTTTTCTGTCAGGTCTCTTTTTTCTCCCTACGTCAGTTTTTCTCTTGCAGTGTGTTGTTGTGGTTGCTGTTAATAGAGTGGCTGCCACGGTATATTTTATTTTTATTTTATTTTCAATTTTTTTTTTTTAGCAGAGAATTGGGATTTGCTGGGTTTGTGTGTGTACGTTGTGTGTGTACGTTGTGTGTGTACGTGTGCGGTGTTCTTTTAGGGCAACTTCAATGTGAAGAAAAAAATTGAAAGTGTTTTGCTGGCCGTTGGTTGTACCCAATGTTGTCTCCCTGTGAAAAAAAAAAAAAAATTTTGTTTGTCGATCACTTTCTCTCTTCCCTCCAAAGGGTAAGGGGTAGTTGTTGTTGTGTTCTTTTAGTTCTCTCACTCTTTGTCAAAAATATTATATATTAGTTAAAGGATAAAATAAAATTCTTGTAATCTAGGAATAAAAATCCAATTGGAAAAAGTTTTTTTATATCTTGACATTCAAACAGACAAGAACAATTGAAAAAAACAAACAAACAACAAACAAAACAACATGTCTGACCGTATATTGGATTTGTTCAAGCCGTTTGAAGCGTTTTTGCCAGAAGTTATCGCTCCGGAACGTAAAGTCCCATACAACCAGAAATTGATATGGACTGGTGTCTCTCTGCTGATCTTCTTGGTGATGAGCCAAATCCCACTATATGGTATCGTCTCCGCTGAGACCTCGGATCCTCTATACTGGCTGAGAGCCATGCTGGCCTCGAATAGAGGTACGCTGATGGAACTGGGTGTCTCTCCTATCATCACCTCCTCTATGATCTTCCAGTTCTTGCAAGGTACTCAACTGCTGCAAATCTCTATGGAGAGCAAGGAGGACCGTGAACTTTACCAAATCGCCCAGAAGGTGTGCGCCATCGTGCTTACCTTCGGTCAAGCTCTGGTTGTGGTCATGACCGGTAACTACGGTCCTCCATCCGAGCTGGGTATCGCCATCTGTATGCTGTTGATCTTCCAATTGATGTTTGCCTCTTTCATCGTCCTGTTGCTGGATGAATTGCTGGCTAAGGGCTACGGTCTAGGTTCCGGTATCTCCTTGTTCACCGCCACCAACATCGCCGAGTCTATCTTCTGGAAGGCCTTCGCCCCAACCACCGTCGACAATGGCCGTGGTAAGGAATTCGAAGGTGCCGTGATCGCTTTCTTCCACTTGCTAGCTGTCAGAAAGGACAAAAAGAGAGCTTTGGTCGAGGCTTTCTACAGAGAAAACTTGCCAAACATGTTCCAAGTCGTCTCCACTGTCGTCGTCTTCTTGTTTGTTTTGTACTTGCAAGGTTTCCGTTACGAATTGCCAATCAAGTCCACCAGAGTCAGAGGTCAAATGGGTCTATACCCAATCAAGTTGTTCTACACTTCTAACACCCCAATTATGCTGCAGAGTGCTTTGTCCTCTAACATCTTCTTGATCTCCCAAATATTGTACCAAAAGTTCCCATCTAACCCAGTTGTTGGTATCCTAGGTACCTGGGGTGTTCAATCCAAGTTCGGTGGCCAACAAGCCCCATTGAGCGGTTTGTGTTACTATTTACAACCAATTGGTTCCGTCAAGATGGCCATCTTGGATCCAATTAGAACTTTGGTCTACACCTCCTTTGTTATCGGTACTTGTGCTTTGTTCTCCAAGACCTGGATTGAAATCTCCGGTACTTCTCCAAAGGATGTCGCCAAGCAATTCAAGGATCAAGGTATGGTTATCAACGGTAAGAGAGAAACTTCTGTATACAAGGAGTTGAAGAAGATCATCCCAACCGCCGCTGCCTTCGGTGGTGCTTGTATCGGTGCTTTGTCCGTCGGTTCAGATCTTTTGGGTACCTTGGGTGCTGGTGCCTCCATTCTATTGGCTACTACCACTATTTACGGTTACTACGAAGCTGCCGCTAAGGAAGGTGGTTTCACCAAGAACTTGGTCGAAGGTTTTGGTGATATGATGTAAAATCCTTCTTGAAAAATAGAAAGACGCAAAAAAATAAAATAGAGAAAAGAATCAAAATCCATATACACATTAATTAAGACAAACAGACAATGGAATAGAAAGATTAAATAAAACAAAGAGTTATTTTCAATTACATTTTTTTTACTATTATTATCTGTTTTTGGTCATATGCAGTTGTAATAATAATATTGAAAAAAAATTAAAAAAAAATATGAAAGAAAATTATACTTTTCTCCCCTCCATTTGTACCAAAAACAAAATAACAAAGTTTCAAAGAATGTATTACCATTTCCTTCATTTTATTTATTTCCTATTCTTTTTTCATTGTTTCCACATTAAATTATCATCTACACTTTTACTTGTACTAAGAATACGTTTATAATTAAACAATACAATAAAAAAAATAACACTAAATAATTATAATATCTATAATATATCATTAAAAAAAACATTATAAAAGAATGAAGAATTCATGTTTGCTTTATCAAATATGTGCTATTCGTACCATATGATAATTTACAAAATGATCGTATCCACAACAAAAAAAATTCATTTTGATCTAGTTGTCATGACATTTGAAGACATATATATTCTGATCTCGTTACCACCCTTTTTCATTTCCGGTGGAAGGCTATAGAGTATGACATAAGCTTTTTATACACAAGTGGACAGCTCATCTATTTTTTCTTTTAGTCAAAATATAACAACCAAACCCTAATAAACCCTAAATAAATCAACCCTAAAAGAAACAAATGGATCCCTAATAGCCACGACCAACACTTCACCATTCTTCCATTCCCTTTTTTATCACATATAACGAAATCTAAAAATAGATTGCTGTTTTTTTTGCCTGCGTTTTTGCCTTTTTTTTAATTCCCCCCACCCATTTTGCACAGCTCTCCTCACTTCGCCGCTCGCCTTCCACCCCCCACTTGGCGACCCTCTCTTTCCTCTGCCCCACTTCCATTTGTTTCGGAGAGGGCAAAAATGGTCAACTGAAAAGAGGCCACGTAACTCATTCAGCAAACCGTCTTCCCTCCGCGCAGAAAGAAACGCAGGGGAATGAGGGTTCATGATTGCGTTGCCTTTCTGTGAAGATAGAATAGAATAGAATTTGGGTGTTCACTTCGTGTGCACAGCCAGCAATTAGCCCTTTATTTTTCATTTCCATTGTTATGTGTTTACAATTCTACAGCAATTTGTTTACAATTTTACAGCAGTGTGTTTACAATTCTACAACACATGGTGATTAAATTGACACATTATCCACTTTGTCAAAGTAAACATAAACACAAGTGAAATAGAAACAAGTGGGAAAAAAAAGAAATTCTGTTGTACCTGTGCTGTACTTGTTTACTTGTATGATTATTATTTTTTTTTTTCAATATATAAATATGCAATGATTGCATGAAGTTTCTACATCTTGCCTACTTATTTTCATCTTGTTCCCTAATAACAGCTCTTTGACGAAACTTGTGTGTGTTGCTTCTTCTATATTCTCTAACACTTGACTTCTAACTCTCTAACAAAAGCAAAACAAAAAAAATGAAAGGTTTAATTTTGGTTGGTGGTTACGGTACTAGATTGAGACCTTTGACTCTATCTGTGCCAAAACCATTGGTTGAGTTCTGTAACAGACCTATGATTCTGCACCAGATCGAGGCTTTGGCCGAGGCCGGTGTTACAGATATTGTGCTTGCTGTGAACTACAGACCTGAGGTTATGGTCGAGACTTTGAAAAAGTACGAGAAAGAGTACGGTGTAAACATTACTTTCTCCGTCGAGACCGAACCTCTAGGCACCGCTGGTCCATTGAAACTTGCCGAGAAGATCTTGAAGAAGGACAACTCTCCATTTTTTGTGCTGAACTCCGATGTTATCTGTGAGTATCCCTTCAAAGACCTAGCTGCTTATCACAAGGCCCACGGTGGTAAAGGTACCATCGTGGCCACAAAGGTTGACGAACCATCCAAGTACGGTGTTATCGTCCACGACATCGGTACACCAAACCTGATTGACAGATTCGTCGAAAAGCCAAAGGAGTTTGTAGGGAACAGAATTAACGCAGGTCTGTACATTTTGAACCCAGAGGTCATTGACTTAATCGAGATGAAACCTACTTCGATCGAAACAGAGACTTTCCCAAAACTTGTGCAAGAAAAACAACTGTACACTTACGATTTGGAAGGTTTCTGGATGGATGTGGGTCAACCCAAGGATTTCCTGGCTGGTACAGGTCTATACTTGCAATCTCTCGCCAGAAGAGCCCCAGAGAAATTGACCACCGCAGAAAACATCGTTAGCAACGCTGTCATTGACCCAACTGCCAAAATCTCCCCTGACGCCAAGATCGGCCCCGATGTAGTCATCGGCCCTAACTGTATCGTCGGCTCCGGTGTGAGAATTGTAAGATCAGTACTATTGAAGAACGTAGTCGTCAAGGACAACTCCTTGATCAAGGATTCCATCCTAGGCTGGGACTCTACTGTCGGCAGATGGTGCCGTCTAGAAGGCTGCACCGTGCTAGGCCGCGATGTCGAAGTCAAAGACGAAATCTACGTCAACGGTGGTAAAGTCCTACCACACAAATCAATCTCCGCTAATGTCCCAACGGAGGCAATTATCATGTAATTTTTTTCTCTCTCATATATTAATATATTTTACTGTTTTGTTTTTTTAATCAAATTCAATAATATTACGTCATCAAAGTGATTTACGGGATTTTTTTTCTTGCTCTATTAGTCCGCGCTGGTCCCTTTTTTTTAAAAAAATACACGTCCCCTAGTTTTTGTACGACATCTTCTAAGCAAAAAAAGTTTGTGATCGTCACCTTTCATCCAGCTGAGCCCATTGATTGGATTTTAAAGACCATTTGGATCAAGTGATTCGAGCTCCTATTTCTAATTTCAACCCCACCTACTTACTAACTCTCTTATCACGCACACAAATACACACACACAGACACAGAGAGAGAGACAATATCCCGTTCCCCCTCCCTCTCTTCTTCTGGTTCTGCATAAAGAGCCTTTGTTCCTTAAAGATTTTTTTTGATAAATATGAACTAGACGACCATTATATATATTATTATATAAATTACAGCATATTTCTTTTGAAATAATACTCCTCGTTAATCTATTTGATTTAGGTTAAGCACGTGATTTTCGGACATCGTTTAAGGAAGCGGAAGAAGAAAAATTGGGCTTGTGAAAAGAATTTCAAGCCAATTCAAATCAGATATCTATTTGTTTTTTTGAAAAAACTTAATAAATAGGGGCAATATTGTTGTTAGCTTAAGAATTGTTATTTTTATTTACTAAAATTGTATTTTAGAGATAAAGATACTGGTTAAAACAAAAGCAACTCAGAGAAAAATAAAGAATAATGACCACTGACACAGATTCCAGTTTGAGAAGTAAGTCCAAGACCGATGCGTCGTGGAAATCTAGTATACCTCCGTTGGAAAGAGAGGTAGTGTTGCCTCCAGACCAGGAGCACTCATTGAAACAAGTCTGGGTTTATCTACTACATCTTTGGAACATTCCAGTCGATGGAAGTGTTGTGTTTAAGGACATCAGGCACCAGGAAATTGCTGATTTGGCATCTGGTGTCTCTGAATTAAAAACTACAGACTCAAACGCCAGCGACAAGGGTAAAAAAAGAGGCTGGTTCTCTAGCCGTAAATCTGCATCCTCTACTGAGGTTAATGTCGACCCTAAGAATGAATCAGAACATGGAATTCACCATACACGTCACTCCGCTACGCCTTACAAAAAGGGAGAAATACATCCGGAGTTTAAGAAAATGAACTTGGAAGCTAAGTCATCTTACAAGGAATTCTGGGATGGCTTGAGAATTGAGCCTGCTGATGCCATTATTGTCAGATTCATGAAAGCTAGGAAATGGCATATGGATAAGGTCCTTCACATGCTTGCCAAGGATATCAACTGGAGAGCTACAAGTCAGTTCGATATAAATGGTATTATTGATGGTGGTGAAGTTGCATTTGTTAAAAATGACGTTAAGGGTGTTGTAAAGAATATTGAAATGCAAAAGGCTATCATTGCTGGTAAGGACCTTGAAGGCAGACCTATCATTTTAGTGAGACCTAAAGTTCACTTTTCCAGTGATCAAACTGAAGAAGAGCTGGAAACATACGCTCTTTTGGTTATTGAACAATCTAAATTGTTTTTGAAGCCACCACATTTAAAACAAGCAGGTATTCTTTTCGATTTGACTGGGTTTTCACTGTCTAACATGGACTACACACCGGTGAAGTTTTTGATCACTTGTTTCGAGGCCCATTATCCAGAATCCCTAGGCCACCTATTTATTCATAAAGCACCATGGATTTTCTCCCCTATTTGGAATATCGTGAAGAATTGGCTGGATCCAGTTGTCGCATCAAAGATTATGTTCACGAAGAATGTGGACGAATTGTCTAAATACATGGCCAAGGACCAGATTCCAGAGTATCTAGGAGGTGGTCTAAAACTAAATCTGGATAAATATGACATGCCAGATGGTAGTAAGGATGAATTGTTGAAGGACACAGCTACCCGTGATAAGCTGCAAGCAGAAAGAGAAGAATACATCCCACAGTTCTTGAAACTCACTGCTAAATGGATTGAAACCGATCCAGCAGATAAAGAAAAGCATGATAAGGTTAGACATGAAAGAGCATTAGTTGCCGAGAAAATCGATAATAACTATATTGCATTAGACCCATATATTAGATCCAGATCAGCTTATGATATCAGAGGTGAACTTAAGGTCTAATTGCATTTTTTTCTTTATTTTTCTTATTTTGTTGATTTCTAACTAGGACATAGAGAACATGTGTTATTAGCTCAATATAGTGGATAATGACCAACAAAATAGATAAAGAGACATACTATTTATGTATTTCTGTATACTCGTCATTACTTTCATCACCTCACTTCATAGTTATTTCTTAAATTCTCTTATTTATTTTTTACTTCTCTAAGGAATGATAACAAAATATGCTCGTTCTTAAATCATATGTATAATCATTATGTGTAGTATATTAGAAGCTCTTTTTTTGAATATAATCATCTGTTTAACATACACCAAAATCTTTGCCAACTGTAAAAAAAAACATAAAGAAGCGATGAGCTTGAAAAAAAAAGTAAACAAACAAAAATACTATAAAAAACAATAAATGGCTTGTTAATCAAGTTGCATCACAAGAAAAGGAGACATAGTTTCCTATTCTCTAGACGTCTAATTTTGTTACGACTAAGCCATTGGATGGCTATATTGGAGATAGAAGAACTTTGAAGAGTTAATTTGTCATGGAACCCTTAATTAATACAGCAATTGATAATTTGATAAATATTGATGATCCCGTCTCACCAGCATATTTAAAGTTACAGTTGGATGTGCTCTATAAACAGTCAGTACAAATTGGTTTAAATAATATTCAATTACAAAAGATAATAGAATTTTTATGCACTACAAACCTTATTTCAAATGAAACAAAGCTGTACATAATAAGAAACTGTCTATTCCCTTGTGAGCATATTGAAAAACCGGTGATAGCAACAATTGTAAATAATTTGGGTGTACCTACAATATATTCGCCATATCAATTGACTTTGAAACGTGAAATACAAGAGGCACTGTGCGAGTGGTTAGTTAAGGTTTACTTCATCATTAGTGATAATGTAGAAATTGATAATTCTGTGTGGATCCATCTTTGGCAGTTTAGTTATTTACAAAAATGGCTGACCTACATTTTGATCTGGAGTACAAGATCAATTAATCAAATTAAAAACTGGAAAATACAGCTTATTAAAAAGATTGCTTTAAAATCTAGCTATAAAGATGGCAAAATATTTGCAGTTTTGATCTTAAAAAAATTTCAAGATCTAGTCGGATATTCACAGTTGATATCTGATGCTATAGTTGAATTGAATACACCAATTACAAAACTACAATCATTTGAGAAACTAAATTTACAGACTAAATTTTTCAGACAAACATGTGAGATACTGATAACGACTTCCCCAGATAAATTTAACAATGAAGACTTAATAGCCCTAGTCGAGAATCTGAAAAACCAACTAATTATCTCGAGCCATTTCAATGAAACATATACATTTATTAGTAATAAGTCTGGACAGACTAATATTATCTCGGAGGCAATATCGGCAAAACAATTGGTAAAGAATTGGAACTCTAATAAATTAAAAGTAGGAGACTTGATTGCTGGGTTTCAAGATACTAATAGAACTCTGAACGTATTTGAATTGGTACGAATACTCGGAGCATCAAATATAACATATTTGAATGATATTTTATTCGACATAATGAAATTGCAGGTCGATTTCTTATTTCACTCATCCGATATTAGGTTGGTCGAGATATCTAAATTGCTAATACGACTACGCATATTCTCTATTTTGGTTCCAAGGATAGGTTCGATCTTGAGAGAATCTTATTTACAGCGCGACAATTTGGGGGGAAATAAAATGCTCTTTGAATTAGTGTTCGGATTCAACCCTATTCTAAGCCATTATGACTTTGAAGATTTTGAAGTAGTTCAAAAGAAGGTCTTTCAATATACTACCACTGCCATCAGCATAGAGAACAAAAATGAAAAAAATTACGAAATCTTACCGCTGGTTGTTACTAGATTATTTTTTGATATATTTAATAGAATCGAATCTAACAAGAATCCAGTTGATAAGGATATAATGAGGCTTTTTTCTAAACTGGGGATTTTAACCTTCAATAGAATAACTGATAATTCTTTAAGATTTTTTGATGTGGCTGGCGCAACCTACTACATGACGGTTTTAAACAGAATATTTTCATCTAATTCTCTTTACGAACATATACCAAGCATTATATTGGAGCCCAGTAAACTGAAATGTATTGTTTTACAACATGATCCTATCCTGTTGAATGTACTTTGTGGTTATCTAGTACTAGCAAAAGGTTCTATCGCAACAAATATGACAAAAAGGGAGTCTATCAAAATCCACAACCAATTTTTATTAGATTTGACAAATTATTTGTGGAGAAATAAAATTAGTAATTCTGACTCCATTTTCGATATACCGACGGTATACATTGAATCAGTTGTAAAAAATTTATATCTTCCAGGTATCTCAAGAAAAGATAAAGCAGTATTTAGTTTAACGGGGATTCCAGCTACAAGTATAATCTTTTATTCACAGTTACGAAAGGCTGAAGTTGATTTCGAATGTAAAGTTAAATATGATTGCGAACTCACATCAGCTGGTTTCAAAAAATTTATTAGCACTTCTAACAATAAGGAAAATTGGATTCCTAAGATCAAAGATTATGATGACTTGAAACGATATATTTTAAAATCTATGGCTGGACTTGATGGATTTAATGAAATTGCGTTGTTTTTATACACCTTTATAAAGAGTTTGACTGCAGCAACTAGTATATAGATTTATATAACATAGCGCTTCTTAGTTTTTTTGTTTTTTTTTTAATCTTTTATTAACCTCATGGCGTTCTTGATAGATAATTAAACATTGTTATTATTTTTTCTTGAAACTAATTATTAATGTGAATTTTATTAACAAGTACTTATTAATTGTTATATGGCAAGTTTTGAATACAGTATTTACAGAGTGTCAGTTTGTTTCGTTATATTTGAGTTTGTAATTTTTTTAGTTATTGTCATTCAACAATTTAAAAAATTAAGCTTATTAGCTCTTGTTTTTTTATGCATCTCTTTATCTCATCATCAGGAATATATTTTTGACCATCTGGTGTTGACCTTAATTCTTTTAAAATTTCTATGTTTTCCTTATTGATGAAGTTTATATCCGTTGAATACATGAATTTCATTTTCCCGTTGATGAATATTTTGAAGTCCTTTGTACTAGGCTTTATGACTGGTTCTACGATAGGCCAAGAATAAACATTGTAGGTTTTGTCAATACTGTTTATCATATCGGCCAATTCTTCACTGACGGACGGTGTAACTGGATAAATTACTGATACTAATTTTTTAAAGTTTTTAACTACTAGTTTTGGGTTAATTTCCTTGTTTAAGGAAGCTACTTCAATTAAAGTTGTTATTTTCATGTAATCAGAAATTAATGTGTTGAGAGATAAATTCTTTTGAAAAGAATTCGTAATGGACTGTAAAAGTAACTGTGACTCATTATGAAAATTACATTCTTCGTTGTTCATTTTTTCTGAGATTTCATCAGGAGAGAATACAGCTAAATGATTAGAGGTCAAATTAGTGCACAGTTTAGTAAGTTTTTCAATCCATCGTTCAACTCCAATAATTTTTTCCTCATCCCACCTTAAAGCATCTGAAATAGGGCTCTGAAAGAGTATATGGGCTCTTGTTGCATCTGGACCGTGGTTTCTGATACATTCTAGAGGGTCAGCCCCATTATATTTTGATTTGGACATTTTTTCATACTTGATTAACGGGATTTTATTAGTTCCTTTAATTTTTAGACCGTTTCCATCTTCTTCAATTTCAAGTTCGGATGGTCTTAAAAACTTACCGGAATACGGGTCAACAAATGTTTTTCCTTGGACCATACCTTGCGTAATTAGCTGTTTAAAAGGTTCATTGAAATTTTTCTTTTCGTCTCTAAGACCAATAGAGAAAAGGAACTTTGCAATAAACCTTGAATACAACAAATGTAAGATGGCATGCTCAATCCCGCCAATGTATATATCCACGGGAAGATGTTTGTCTGATTTTTCTGGAGAGCAGGGTAGGTCAGCATTTTTAGGATCCAGATACCTAAAAAAGTACCATGAACTGTCAATGAAAGTATCCATGGTATCAGTTTCTCTCTTTGCTTGACTACCACAAGAAGGGCATTCTACATTAACAAATTCTGGAATTGTTGCCAAAGGATTACCTTTGTCGTGAAGACCCTCCACATAAGGCAATTTCACTGGTAACTGTTCTTCAGGAACAGGTACGGTCCCACAGTTCTGACAATGAATTATAGGTATTGGGGCACCCCAATATCGTTGTCTACTAATCAACCAATCTTTTAATCTATACCTGGTTGTGTGTCTAGCTTCATTTGTTTGGGCAAGTTTGTCTATTATTAGTCTTCTTGCCTTTTTTATATCCATTTCAGAGTATTGGTTGCAATTATTGTTCATGAATCCTTCTTTGCTAGTGTATGGGATATTTTTCGTAGCTTCTATTTTGCTTGTCTTTTTAGAAGGTTGCACACATGTTTTTATATCATCCACAGATCCCATATTCAATTTAAAAAATTCAAAGTCTCTTTCATCGTGTCCAGGACAACCCATAACAGCGGCAGGTATATCACCATATCCACTTATGACATATGGGGCAGTAAAAACAGGGATTTTCTCTTTAGTGATAGGATTGACTACATGTAGTCCATTTAACTTATAACCTTCTTTTGAATCCTCTGGTAATTCATTAGCTTCATCGACAAATTTCGCAAGACTCTGGTCATTACGGGCAAAACGCTTTACAATCGGATGATCTAGAGCCAAGACAACATATTGTACGGCAAATAAGGTCTCAGCTCTTGTAGTGAAAACTACAATGTCATCGAAGTCAAAATCCTTTTTACCAGCAATTTCAAACTTGATCTCGGCTCCATTAGAAGAACCTATCCAATTTTTTTGCATTGTTTTAACCTTCGTTGGCCATTCATTCAGATTCTCCAAGTCACTGTTCAGTTTATCAGCAAATTTAGTGATCCCAAGAAACCATTGGGTCAACATCTTTTTCTCTACAATGGCTCCAGACCTCCATGATTTACCATTAGCATCAACCTGTTCATTAGCCAGTACTGTTTTGTCTACCGGATCCCAATTGATCTCTGCATCTTTCCTATATGCCAATCCTTTCTTGTATAGCTGTAAAAATATCCATTGTGTAAATTTGTAGTAATCTGGATCACAAGTGGCAACTTCACGGTCCCAATCAAAATTAGCCAGCATACCTTTCATCTGTTCTTTCATCTTACCAATATTTTGCTGTGTCCAATGTGCAGGATCAATACCCCGCTCAATTGCAGCATTTTCCGCAGGTAAACCAAAGGCATCCCAGCCAATTGGGTGAATCACATTGTAACCTCGTTGCTTATAGAACCTATTCAAGGTGTCGCTGATAACATATACCCTCAGGTGACCCATATGTAGCATCCCTGATGGATAAGGAAACATTGATAAAACATATATGTGCCTCTTTGGCTTACCTTCAACGGGTTTAAACGGGACCTGTATATCTTTCGGAATACCCATCAGTGTCTTTTGTTTCCATTTATTACCAATATCAACTAGTTTCCTCGATAAATTGCTTCCAGGACCGACCTCTTTGGCATAATGTCGTACAGAACCCCTAGAAAGGCACATTAGGTCAAATTTCATTGTTGTTTTCCTTTGTCTACCTTATTATATCGTATCTCATACACTCACACACTTATATATTGCAATTGCCACACGTATAATTCCTTGCTGATGTCAAAATCTGAGATAAACTTCGATTTCTGGTTTTAATGAATTCAGTTGCTTTTTATTTATTTATTTATTTTTTTTTTTTGCTAATTCGAAGCGATGAGCTTAGAAGTTGAAATTAAACAAAATAAAAGAGATCAATCAAATAAATATCATAATATTACCTCTACAATTGCGTCTCATTAGACAGAGGATCAGGAACTAGGATGACGGAGCTTCGACATAAGAGAGCACTGGAAGTGGATACGCCACTGGATGTAAATACACTGCTTGATCAAGCAGAAACGGAGATTGGCGATGATGGTAACAGCAGGAAGCGAGTGAGAAGACATGATTACAGCGCAATGACACAATATAATACTCTACCTGAAGGTAGTGATAATGAGGAGCATGTGGTGCTGCCTCCTCCCGGGTATATTAGAAAAATATCCTTGAAAAACTTTATGTGCCATAGGAACTTTGATGTGGAACTAGGACCAGGGCTTAATTTTATTGTCGGTAAGAATGGTAGTGGTAAAAGTGCGATTTTAACTGCTATAACTATAGGTCTAGGTGCCAAGGCGAGTGATACGAATAGAGGATCATCGCTGAAGGATTTAATTACTGCGGGTTGTAACTCTTCAAAGATTACCATATATCTTAGTAACGAAGGTATAGGTGCGTATGTTCCAAAGGATAAAGAATACGGGAAAACCATTATTATTGAAAGAACTATTAGTAGAAGTACAGCAGCATCTTTTAGTCTTAAATCTGAGAATGGAACAGAGATAAGTAACAAGAAAAGGGATTTACAAGAAATTTTGGATTATTTTTCTATTCCAATCAGCAATCCTATGTGTTTCTTGAGTCAAGATGCTGCAAGGTCATTTTTAACTGCAAGCACACCCACAGATAAGTATAATCATTTTGTGAAGGGTACTTTATTGATGCAGATCGAAGATCACCTTGAAAGGGCCAAATTCGTTCACAATGAATCTGCTTCTGTTATGGAACTTCACACAGAGAGTTTACGAGATCTTCAAAAAAAATATGAAAAGGCTAAAAATGATTTGAAACAGATAACGAAAACGTCATATTTGAATGAGAGACTTAAATTGCTTACTGGTAAGGCTCTGTGGCTTAATGTAGATGAAAATAGATCAAATATTCAAAAATTAAAGGATAACATTAGGAAATATGAACAAGAATTAGCTAAGATCAATGATAAAATTATTTCTAGGCAACAACAGATTGATAATTTTAAGGAAGAGATTGACAGCATTGAAACTGATATACCCAATAAGCTAGCTGTAATCAAGGAAAAGGAAGAGGCATTTCAACTAATAAATGAAAAGATTCGTGAATCGAAAGCCCAATATGAAGAGGAAGAAAATAATGAGAAAGAAATCATCTCCAATATTAAAAGATGCCAACAATTTATTCATCAGTTGGATAAGAGTATTACTGAATTACAAAATAAACAAGAGCAAGAACAAGGAGGTGATAAAGAAAATATGCTAAAAGAATTAGAAAATTATAAGATCGAAAATGGAGAGATTCGTAGAAATATTGATTCTTATAATACTAAAATACAGGATTTAAATGCTGAAATGCGAGAGTTGAACTCGGAGAGAAACTCTAGTATTAGGGCCTTAGAAAATCAGATTGAAGATAAAAAACGAGAAATTAATGACACCATAGAAGGTAAATCTTCTTTCTTAAGGAACTTTGATAATAATATGGAACATCTAATTAGGACTTTAGAAGCACGAAAATCAGAATTTTCTATCCCCCCAATTGGACCCTTAGGTAATTACGTTACTCTAAGGTCTGGTTTCGAAGAATGGGCACCCTCTATTCAAAGATATTTAACAACTACCTTAAGCTCTTTTATTGTTGCAAATCATAAAGATAATGAATTGCTGAGAAAAATCATGCAATCTTGTAAGATTAGAACCTCAAATTTTCCTGTTATAACATATAAGCTTTCTTTGGTCAGGAGGACCAATCACAATGATATGACTACCCATCCCACAATTATACAAGCTTTAGAATTTAAAAGAAAAGAACTTGCTGTTGTATTTTCAGATTTGAATAAAATCGATAAAGTCGTTTTGATTAAGAATATGGATGATGCTAGGAAATTTTTGCTTTCACAAAATCATAGTGATATAACCATGGCATTATCTATTAAAAATGATAACTATGGTTATCAATTAACTGGTGGTACCAGAATTGATTCTGTCAAATATCAGGAACGTGTAAGACTTAGGGTTGGTGAATCTTCAGAGGACAACATTGCCTATATACGGAATATTATCAAGAAGTATGAAACTGAACTAAAAGATTCTAAATCCCGTTATCAAGAAAGAATTGAAAATAAGAAAAAGGAACTAGTTGAATTGAATGATGAAGTCAAAAAGTATAACAGGTCTTATAGAATTAATAACGAGAAAATTGTTCAACTGAAGACAAACTTGAGTAAGGAAGTTGATACAGGAAAACTTAATACACAAATAGAGGAAAGGAAAAACCAACAAAATGCCATTGAGAGCTATAAAGAATCCAGAACACGAATCCAAAACAAACTAGCCTCCATGGTAGAAGAACTCCAACCACTTCAGGAACAATACAGCTGTCAGAAAAGGGAACTTGCATCAGCTGAAGAAGAATTGCAAGAGAGAAAACAATCAATCAAGCGTGCAAAAGACAAAATCATGAAGTATCAAGATCATATCAAGGATCTAAAAATATCAGTGAAGGATTACGAAAATGTGATACCGAAAACCGAGGCCAATGTTAGGGATTTAGAAGAAGGTGTATCACAACAGGAACGAAGTGCTGCAGAAGTATGCACTAGAGATGAATTATTATCAGATTTACCCGATAATCAGGATGATATTAAACACGAACTGAAATCCATTCAATCAAAATTACATGAAGCAGAGAAAATGATGGGTATGACTCAGCAACAGATAGTTAATAACTATAATCAAGCTAAAAATAAATTTGCTGACGCCAAGAACAAATATGAAATTATAGAATCAGTTCTTGAAAAGTTAACGAAATCAATCAAACTCAGAGAACAGAATTTAGAAAGAACGCAACAAATCACGTTTTTCGAAGCTGATAATGATTTTAAATCTTCGATGAGAATCAGAAAATTTGCTGGTCATTTGGATTTTAATAAAAGGGATAAAAAACTTGGTATTCTTATTTTAACTCCAAATGATGACAAGTATCGTGAAGTTAGTACTTTTTCTGGTGGTGAAAAATCTTATTCTCAAATGGCTCTTTTATTAGCTACTTGGAGACCAATGAGATCACGTCTTATTGCCTTAGATGAATTTGATGTTTTTATGGACCAAGTGAATAGAAAAATTGGTTCTAAATTAATTGTGAAGAAATTGAAGGATATTCCTGGTACACAAACAATAATTATTACTCCTCAAGATATTGGGGGTATTGCAGAAATTGATGACAGTGTTAATATTTTGAAAATGAAGGATCCAAAAAGACATTAATTGTGACCTTAGTATATGCTTATATGTAATAATTAATAAATATTTATGAATAAAATATGTAAAGTGGAGTTTCAATAATCTATAACCTTGTTTATTGGGAACTCAGGGAGATTTGGAATAGGTATTTCTGGTATTAAGTAAACTTCACCGTTTTCATTAATTCTTTCCCTATCCTTTTCACTAATACTATAAATTTCTTGAATGTTATCCTTCAGCAATTGTAATACTTCCACAAAATTTTTCTGTATTTGGTAGGCTTGTTCTCTCTTGTTTCTTCTGCACAAACCTTCTATCAAATTACTTGCTTCATTCAAAGTTTGCTTTAGACGTTCAATTAATCTACCAATGGATTGAACTAAATATTCTTCCTCATATATTGTACCCTTCTTACCACGAGCTCTCTTTCTTTCTTCACGACGTTTGTTCTTAGCTGTTCTTCTTGAAGCACCAGTCTTTGCTGTGCCTCCGGTCTTACCAGTATATCTTGTAAAGAAAGATTCTTTAGTGGATGTTTCAGATGGAGCAATTGAGACATCATCAGCTTGTTCGGTTTCTTGGCCATAAAAGGCATAAGGATCTTCCTCTTTTTTGGTTCTCAGTTCCCTTAATCTTTTTAGTTGGGAGTTAACTTGTCCCTTGCAATCAGCCAAAAGTTCAGCTATAACACCAAACCCATCATCTAGCTGAGGATCCACAACTTCTTCAATTAATTCGGGTTTATTATGTCTAATAGCTGTCATAATTGCAGTATCATACAAATAAGCCTTACAGAAGTAATAAATCGATTCCTTGATATTTTCAATGTACATCATCTCGATATAGGCAGCATCGTCATACTTGTGTTCGAAGACAAGGGAACTAACCAACTCTGCTGCTAGCTCACCGATTTGGTCAGGGAACTTGGACTCAGCTATTCCCAATGCTTGCTTCCATTTCTTAGCTGAGACATATGCATTCATGGCTTCTTTGTATTCCTCCAACATCTCGAAAATTGTACCTGCTTCCGAATAATGTTGTTTGGATAATAAGTCTTTGGCATAACTTTTGTAAATTGTATTTTGCTTTGGAACATCGTAACGGAAAACGGACAGTGCAGATAGGTATAGATTATGGTTTTCAACATAATCAACAATCTCATCTGAAATAGTCTTTGATGATTCTTCAATAGAGATTAGATGGTTGAGGGCCTTTTCGTAATTACCCAAGTGATCATCGATCATAAACATCCGGCGATTGGGTGTTTCATTATGTAGTTCTTGTAAAAATGGCAAGTATTCTCTAGGATCCATTTGTGATTTTTGAGCAACCAATAATGCTAATTTGACATCATAGATAGACAGAGCAACCTTATAAATGATGTTGACATCTTGTAAGAAACATAAATAAGTAACGGTAGAGTCACGCTCTTCTTCGGTTTTCAAGTCAGCAATTAGTTTCAATGCAGAATCTAAATCTTGTGGATTCTTGGAAGCATATGCTGTGATAATGGTTTGAATATATTTAGTTTTATAGTCTTCATTTGACAATAAAATTTCCAAGATGGCGTCACAGATCTTATTCACCTTAGATTTGGCTGGATCAAACATCTTTTTCTTCATATATTCTTGCATTTCTGTCAGAGGTTCAGCAGCAGTTTCGAACGTTTGAGCCATATCCGTATTAACTGTTTCCTTGTACTTAGTTTCAGCAACATCATCCTCTCCTAAACAAGAAATGAACAGATTTAAGTGGTCAGCCTTTTCAACTTGTTCAATAAAATTGACTAAATTTTCCATGAATAACTCTGGGGCATAGTCATATAAAATGTCAAGATTAATCCTGTGAGTTCTGCAAATCATAAAAGCCTCTTTATACTTCAAATCTAGAATATTCTTACGAACTTCAGAAAGAACCATAATACGTGGGTATATTGTTTCTAAATTACCTCTTTGCGCTTGTAACACAACAGCGGCTTTAGATGGCATAGAAGTAACTAGATAAGAACCTCTTTCGATTGCTCGAACTCTTTCATCTTCAACATTGTCTTCAACAATAGGCAGTGGTTTGAAATTTGTAGTATTCAAATGTACAAATTGTAAGTTATGTTGGGCTGTTGTGAAAAGTAAAAATTTATCAGTTATTTCTATTGAAGTAACTGCCGAGGTTAATTGAACTTCATTTGCAAATAATTTACCAAATGATGTAAGACCAAATGCTATTAATTCAGAGCTGTCTGACACCCATGTATTCTCAGAGGTTTGGACAGTATTATGAACTCTCTTGACTCGGAAATCTCTAACGAGTTGAGGAAATTTTGTAATCTGTTTTAATTGACCCTCGACATCGACCTGATACACACTCCCATCGCGGGTTTCGTAAACAATATGGTTGTAGTCGAAATCCGTTTTCAACAAAACAATTTTGTCAAAAACATCAACAATATTCAAAACAACAGGCTGCGATATGTCTTGAACATCGATCAATGCTATATGGGACAAATTATCAGAATCTAGTAAAATACCGACAATGTTATCATTTATAAATGCAACCTGACGAAGACTGTCGATGTTGGACGCGAAACTTGTTTTAGGTAGTTCACTTACGACAGTTGGATGTTGACCCTTTTTCATGTCTTCCATACTAGGAACATAAGCAATTACCAACGCATCTTTCGTAATTGCTGCAAAAATTTCATTGGAGAGACTGCAGGTGACGTCGATGACATTATCTGGAGCCTCGAAGTCTCTAAAGTACATTGGAGGAGGAACATTAGCGAGCGAAAATGGTGTGATGTTGACTGTACTGCCGTCAATAACAATAGAAGTACCGTTGTCAAATGGAGCTAGGGTAGGACCATTTGTCATCTTATAAGCAAAATCAATAATATTAATACAACCATTGCTTCCAAACATTAACGTAAAGTCCTTCTCTTGGTGCCACTTGGCAAATTGAATGTCTTCACCGTAAATCTCTTGCTTCAGAAACCAGTGATAATTCTTAGATGTCCATAATTGAATTCTGTCCTTTAGCACAATTGTTAAAACTTCTGAATTACAATTCCAACATAATGATCTCACTTCTTCATCTAAAGGAAGTCTAGTATCAAATTCACCATGTCTTAAACCATTTCTTTCGAAAAATATCAAGTCCAGAGAACTTTCTTCATCTAAATAAGTTTTCCTTTGAATAGAGGCGATTAGGGAGCCTTGTGGCTTCCAACTTAAGTTGTGCTCCATTCCGTCAACAGGTTCAGATGCACTATCTAGCACACCGTCACGTGTAAACACTCTGAATGCTCTTCTATCCACCGTTGTATTCTCATCATCAGGGTTAACCACAGTTTCAACAGAGGAAACCGCAAAATACTCACAATCACCACGCCAGGAGATAGTAACCTCTTTAGTATCTAGTGAAGTAACTTCACCAGAGTCTACCATATATGGCATAGTAGGGTCTCTCAATTCGTTACCGACTAGACCTGATGCTTTCAAACTTGCCAAGGCATCACGTTCCATAGCTCTAGCACCTTTACCTCTAAATTGTGTTTCTTTCTTACCCCAGCCAACTGTAACATGTTTGGACTTCTTTAAATCATCTGCTTCCAAATGGTATTCTGATATAGGTTCAAATGTCCTACTCAAAAGTACGAGGTTTCTCTCTTTTGTAACAAGGACTAGAGTTTCTTCATCAAGTGACCATTCAGCAGCATCAATACCATTATCAATCGTACCCGCTATCTCAACAACAGTGTTAGCCGGATCAAAAGTGGTTGGATCATATGTTGCTGTTATAATATCACCTTGCTGAAAAATAAATACTAACTGGTTCATGTCCCCTAGATGGATAAACGACAATAACTTATCGTTGAATGTTTCTATGTTAAATGAGGCTAAGATGTTTCTGGACCCATCCTTCATGAATTGCTGTACCTCAATGGCACCCATCTCCAAAGAACCTAAAACACAGGTGATACTATCCGTCATCATATCAAATGAACTGTCTAGCAGGGAGTACACAGATTCTTCTGCATCTACCTCTGCAGTGGCTGTAGGCCTCAATTTACCTTTGTTTAAGGTAATTAGATTACGCATCTTCTTTTTAATTTATTGAATAATTAAAAGGAATTACGATATCTCTTTTTTATTGTTTCCTGTAATTGTGAGATTCTTCGTTCTTATATTCAAGGTAATGATAAACCTTCGAATTTGTATTGTATTAAGTCTTCTCCATGAAAAAAACACAGAGGCATTGCAAGAATTAATAATCCGATGAACATTGAATTTGCAGAAAGCAAAAAAAAAAATTTTTTCAACCAACTGAAATACCTTAATACGTTATCACGTGATTTGAGATGGAAAATGCAATAAGTATCACCAGCTATTTCTGTTCAGATAACTCTGCAATAAGCTCCTTTGCATCTGCCCTGATCTTGGGTATTAGCTCCTCATTTAGTTCCTGGATGCGGAGTGAGTAGTAGTAGTTGGCCAACGTCACTAGCGTAACCTGTTCTTCAGGTAAGTCGGGAACGCCAGTGGTAAACCATTCTTCCACTAAAAACTTCAGATTCCTCAGAGTCAAGTTTTTTATATCCGGCGCATACATCTTTGCCATCGTGTGGTTTTGACACTTCATTAGCACCTCGGCGTCTATCACGGGCTCGACCATCAGCTTCTTGATATCCAGCTCTTTATGTCTACCAACCATGGAATGCTGGTGCTGTAAGATAATTTGCAGTATCAGCAAAACTATATTATTACCATACTGAGATGCAGTCATTGGTTGTTTTTTTTCTATCGTTCGTATTCAAGTCTGTGTAATTGCTTTCAGTTTAAGTCTTTGTGCAGTTTCTCAAAAATTTCCTGACGATCGCCTTTTTTAAACGCCAAAAAAATCGGAAAAAACTGAAAATGATGCCAAATCTGATAATCAATAAAATAAAAACAAATCATTTGAATACTCAAGATAGTCTAAGAGCTTCACAGCAAATACCTGTACTTGGATCAGAAGTTAGTGTAATTTCTGCTCTTTGAAATATTATCTAAAAAAAATATTTAGGAAAAGAGATTAAGACAGATTAAAATAAACTAAAAAAAAAAAAAAGGGACGGTAAACAATGGAGAAGTCTATTGAAAAGGGTTTAAATGATAAGATGTATGAGAAGAGGAAGGCTTCGGCGTTGGAGTTGGAGAAGTTGGTGAAGACATGTGTTCTTGAGAATAATTACGAGAGAATTGAGCAGATTGTGGGACACTTATGTAAGGACTATGCGTACGCGTTGCACCAGCCAATGGCGCGTAATGCTGGTTTGATGGGACTTGCAGCTACCGCGATTGCTCTAGGACCAGGGAAAGTAGGCACCTATCTGCCACAGATTTTGCCGCCCGTGCTGGCTTGTTTTGGAGATCAGAACGATCAAGTTCGTTTTTACGCATGTGAGAGTTTATACAATATCGCAAAGATCGCGAAGGGTGAAATACTGATATATTTCAATGAGATATTCGATGTGTTAAGTAAGATAAGTGCAGATACGGAAAATTCGGTCAAAGGTGCTGCAGAACTACTAAACAGGCTGATAAAAGACATTGTTGCTGAGAAAGCAACAAACTATATCAGTGTAGTAAATAACGATCCTAAGGATATACCGCCTGCCACAAGAACTGATCCAGTGACGGGAAACGTCTACCAAGAACAATATGAACAAGGCAATGAGTTGGCATTCTCACTTCCTAAATTTATTCCATTATTAGTCGAAAGAATCTACGCGATTAATCCAGACACTAGAATATTCTTAGTGGAGTGGATTAAAGTTCTACTAGATTCTCCAGATTTAGAATTGATTTCATACTTGCCGTCGTTTTTGGGTGGGTTGTTTACATTCCTCGGGGATGCACATAAGGACGTCAGAGTAATAACAAAGTCGCTCCTGGATCAACTCTTGCAGGAAGTAGTGAGGGTTGCTAATATTCATCAAAAGTTGAGGGAATATAATTTAGCGAAGGAGAGGAAACAAATGCTTGACAAGAAATACGATGCAAATTTGGCCAAAAAGGTCGATGGTGCTTTGATTGCAGAAAAGAAAAAATCTCTTTTGAATGCATTAGGATCATTATCTGTAGAAGAAGGAAGTTCACGTACTGATAACTTGGAAGATATCCAGCCATCTGATGTAGGTGCTAGATTTGAAGACGAGAATGATGGTGAAGAATACATCCCTGGTCAAGACATACATATCAATTTCCCCGAGATAATCGAGATACTATTGAATAATTTAGCCTCCTCAGAGGTTGATATACAATTGATAGTTCTACAGTGGATTGACAAGCTTCTGACTTTATCTACAATTGATTTTATTCCAAATGTCCCAAGAATACTGTCGGTACTATTAAAGTTGCTTGGTCATCAAGACGATAAGATAAAGGATCTTGCGAAAGACGTTAACGAAAAATTGGTTGTTTTGTGCAATAATGAGGATACCACTGAAGAAGAATCGAACACTTCCATTGCATACGGGGCAATTGTAAACAGTTTATCGTTACAGTTCTTTGATAGTCCTCTTGGTTCAAGGATAGCGTCCCTGGATTGGTTGATGTTGGTATATCAAAAAGCACCTGAGCGAATTATGGAACACAGTGATGGATTATTTCTGATTATTTTAAAATCATTGACCAATAAAGATGTGATTCTGTTGGATAAAGCATTAAGTTTACTGAATAATTTATGCTCTGACTCAAATGATCAATATTTGAAGAAGTTCCTAAAGGCATTTATTGATGGTCTCAAGAGGGATCCAAAACTTTTGAAAGCTAGAGCCAACTATGTTTTGAAACAGATTAGTGTTAAGCTTGCAACGGAACGAGTATACAAGATCATATCTTCCATATTGGAGGAAGACTACGATATTATTTTTGTGAGGATGATGATTCAGATAATGAGCACAAACTTAATGACGGCTTCTGAATTGTTCAATTTGAGGAAGAAGCTCAGAAATAACGATGATATTATGTTTTTCAATATGATTTTCAAATACTGGTGTTGCAACCCTGTATCAGCAATTTCTTTGTGTCTCGTTGCTGAGAATTACGAGCTAGCTTATTTGGTTTTACAATCGTATGCTAATCATGAACTGAAAATAAACGATTTGATTCAATTTGATATTCTGATTCAATTGATTGAATCACCAGTTTTTTCTAGGCTGAGATTACAACTTTTGGAGCAGGACAAGTACCCATACTTGTATAAATGCCTATATGGGATATTGATGATTTTACCGCAATCAGAAGCGTTTGAGATACTCAATAAGAGACTATCCAGTGTAACTGTCTGGTTCACACAGGGCACACAGGCTAAAAACACTTTCTATAAGCAGAGTAACAGGAGTGGCATATCTGATGCTAGTGTTAATAGTGACATATCACAACAACGCTCTGTTAGTAACAGCAAGTTGCATTTTATGGACCTGTTAGATCACTTTAACAAGACAATGGAGATAGACTATTACTCACAGAAAGAGGGCTCTGGAATCAAGGACACTCAACTAAGCTTTTTAGACGGTTTTAATAACAACACCAGTAACAACAACATCACTCCGGAAAATTCTAGCTTCAGATCGGAAGTTTCGGCAAGGGACATGACTAGCAGCCGCGACGCAATTTCTGATATACAGAATGACAGTGGTTCTGTGAGGATTCGGAATACCGATAACGCTGGCATCACTAGGAAAATTTCTGGTAAATTTAAAAAATTCAGCGGTACCAACAACTTTTAGGTAGACAAGATAAATATATGAATTGGGGAATTGGAACGATTTAGTTGTATACGAAAACTTTTACAATGGTAAAAATTTCGCTGTAGATCATCCACAATGGTTATAATAAGCTATATATTCGCCTGATATTTTATATATACAATCACGCATCACGAAAAAAAGAAAAAAGTTTTTGGTATTAATTAAAAATATATAAAGAGTATTATTTTATATATCAATAAATTTACAATTCACCGGACTTAGCGACGACGATTCTAGCTCTGGTGGCACCGGATGGGGAGCCCATGGACTCGACCTTCTTGACGACATCGTAACCGTCGACGACTTCACCGAAGACGACGTGCTTACCGTCCAACCATGGGCATGGCACGGTGGTGATGAAGAATTGGGAGCCGTTGGTGTTTGGACCGGCGTTGGCCATGGACAGCAGACCTGGTCTTTCGTGTCTCTTGACGAAGTTCTCGTCTGGGAACTTGCCACCGTAGATGGACTTACCACCGGTACCGTTACCGGCAGTGAAGTCACCACCTTGCAACATGAAGTCTGGGATGACTCTGTGGAATGGAGAGCCGGCGTAGCCGAAACCCTTCTCACCGGTACATAGAGCTCTGAAGTTTTCAGCAGTCTTTGGGACTACGTCGTTGTACAATTGGAAAGTAATACGACCAATAGCTTGACCATCAGCCTCGACATCGAAGAAAACCTTGCTCATTTTTATATTATTTATATTATTTGTTTGTTTTTGATTATTCTATCCAATTGAAGGAAAAATTAAAAATATTGCAAAGGATCAAAAGGCTCTTCCTTTTATATGCCCAAACTTCGAAGGGGGGCTTTCTCAGTAAAGAACGGGCCAGCTATGGGAGGGGTTCCAGCAACTCGTGCTAAAGCTATTTTTTTTTTTCTTAAACCCCCTGCAACCGGGGAGGCCTTGCACAAACGGGTCCTTCTACGACGGGGGCCTTGTACAACGGGGGAGGCCTTGTACAACGGATCTTTCTACTAGAGCAAAAAAACCCTGTGCAACGAACAAAAGCACAAAGCAACAAAGGGCCCTACGAAATAAAAAAAACAAATGACGTAGTTAACTCCCCCCCCCTCTTCTTTTCTGGGTTCAACATCTCCCCTTCCCCTTCCCCTTCCCCTTCGCTTTCGCTTGGTGGCTTCCCGTTTTTTTTTTTGGGTTTTTTTCTTTGTTCGAGGGGGAACACGCGCGGGTTCTAGAACGTTCTCTAGGGACGTACTCGTGTACGTGTGCACGTTGTTAGTACATGGCGATATACAATGTGATCTAGTACACAGTGATTGAAGTAAATTGTAAAATTTTAACTTTTTTTTTCTTGCGATGCCCTGTTGGATTTTATAACCTTAAGCATGGTTTTTTTGTAAAATTGATCTGCTGTACATACAACCAAATACAAAAGAATTAATGTCGTTGGCTACTCCTGTGGTGATGAAGCAGCGCGGTGTTGCGGTGCATGTGGGGAGTGATGAGGTGTTGGGGTTTCTGGACAGGTTTGTAGAAAGAGATGCCACTATAAGTAGTACTGCTGGCGGAGCCAGCAGTACTACCAACACTGGTGCCAACACCACAACTAACACTGGCCTGGCCCTATTGAGACGTGTCCAGCGTGACTTCAAGGGTCTGCCACCACAAGAATAAATAGATGTAAACAGTATAATAACAATAGCTTCCTTTTGTCATCATCGCGTCACGTGAAACTGACTCATATTTTGTTTTTTTGTCCACAGTGCGTTTTTTCCACCAACAAAAAAATTTTTTTAATTTTTTTTCACACTATTTAAAGCCTGTGCTTTCTTTCTGGTGTAAACACCACGACAACTACAATACGAAAGCCAAACATAAATAAAATCATATAAAAAAACACTATGAAGGTTGCTGGTGTGTTAGGTGCTACTGGTTCTGTTGGCCAGAGATTTATCTTGTTGCTTGCTGAGCATCCGGACTTTGAATTGCGTGTTTTGGGTGCCTCGCCACGTTCTGCTGGTAAGCGTTACGTTGATGCCGTTAACTGGAAGCAGACAGATCTGTTGCCAGACTCCGCCAAGGACATTGTCGTTGTTGAGTGTAAGGCCGAGGAGTTCAAGGACTGTGACGTTGTTTTCTCCGGTCTAGACGCCGACTACGCCGGACCTATCGAGAAGGAGTTCTGTGAGAGCGGTCTAGCGGTGATCTCCAATGCCAAGAACTACAGAAGAGAGGCCGATGTGCCATTGGTTGTTCCAATTGTCAACCCTGAGCATCTGGACATTGTCGCTCAAAAGAGAGCCGAGGACAAGAGCAAAGGTTTCATCGTTTGTATCTCAAACTGTTCCACCGCAGGTCTTGTCTCCCCATTGAAGCCATTGGTTGAAAAGTATGGTCCTATAGACGCATTGACCACCACTACATTGCAAGCCATCTCCGGTGCCGGTTTCTCCCCAGGTGTCCCAGGTATCGACATCTTGGACAACATCATCCCATACATCGGTGGTGAAGAAGACAAGATGGAGTGGGAAACCAAGAAGATCTTGGGTAAGTTGTCTAAGGACAGCACCACCGTCGAACTAGTCTCCCCAGAGGAGATGAAGGTCTCCGCCCAATGTAACAGAGTCGCCGTCTCCGATGGTCACACCGAATGTATATCCTTCAGATTCAAGAACAGAGACCAAGTTCCATCTGTCGAAGAGTTGAAGAAGACCATGTCAGACTACGTTTGTGACGCCTTCAAATTGGGCTGTCACTCTGCTCCAAAGCAGACTATCCACGTCCTGGAACAGAGCGACAGACCTCAACCAAGATTGGACAGAAACAGAGACAACGGTTACGGTGTCTCCGTTGGTAGAGTCAGAGAAGACCCAGTCCTTGATTTCAAGATGGTCGTCTTGTCTCACAACACCATCATTGGTGCTGCTGGTTCCGGTATTTTGATCGCCGAGATCTTGCTAGCAAAGAACTTGATCTAATCTAATCAAATGAACAATACTATAAATCCTTAATGATAAACGCATTATTATAATTTTCCATTATTAATATTTTTTTTTCTAACATTTTTAATTCTAAAGAATGAATACCTACTAAAACATCAAAATTCATAAATATATATATCATCTGTACCCAATTATTGAATGTACTATTACATATACACCACACTTTGCATGGACCGGCACTATCACATCTTGTCAATAGAAATATGGAATGGTTCACCATGCTATTATATATCCCTATACACGATCGCTTAAAGGTAAATTTCCTTCTGAGATTTCTTTTCATGTAAATTCAAATAAGCCTAATTTCAAGTAATGGAAGAGATGTCTTATAATAATTGCCAGAAGTTCTTTACTCCAAACCTCAATAAACAAGATCCCATATCTGTCTACAAGGAGCCTAAGGTTTATAAGGAATTCTCACGAAGTGGACGTAAACAGGAGATATTGCGAAGGGCCTCCATCTTAACTGGAGACTTGTAGGTCTTGAAAAAGGAAAGAAAATAAAAGGAAATGGATAATAAGGGCAGTGTTATTGGTCCATTGGTATCTGTACCGGAATCATTAGGATTTGTAAAGCTTACACATGGGAAGCGAGCAAAACCAAGGTTCTTGGTTGGGCAACAACCCCAATTGAAATCAAAACCTTTTAAACAAGATGCATGGGATAAAAGTAACCAACAGAAGATGGTTCAGATGGAAGAGAACATAGATGATCTCACTGAGCTGTACGAGAGGCTACGGAAAATGAGGGATATGGAAAGGAAAATGATGGAGAATAAAGGTCTGGTGGACAAAGCTGATTTTGCTAAGGATCTTAATGATGCAATTGAATTCCAAGGTACCTGTCTTGACATGTGTCCAGTGTTTGAAAGAGCTAGAAGAAATGTGGAATACACAGTGTATAGCTACGAGAAGAATGATCCAGCTGACAAGAAGGCTGCTAGAGCAAAAGCTTTGAAAGTCTTTGCAAGACCGGCTGCTGCTGCAGCTCCACCACTCCCATCAGATGTGAGACCACCACATGTTTTGGTTAAGACTTTAGATTATATAATTGAAAACCTTCTACACACACTTCCTGATAGTGAAGGTTTCATTTGGGATAGAATGAGATCGATTCGTCAAGACTTCACGTACCAAAATTATTCGGGCCCGGAAGCAATTGACTGTAACGAGAGGATTGTGAGGATTCACCTTCTTATCTTACATGTTATGGCTAAATCTAAGGTCAAATATTCTATGCAACAGGAATTGGAACAATTACACAAGTCGTTGATTACACTTGCTGAAATTTACGATGATGTACGAGCCGCTGGCGGGTCATGTCCGAACGAAGCTGAATTTAGGGCCTATGCACTTTTGAGTAAAATAAGGGATCCACAATATGACAAAACAATTCAAGAGCTACCTGATCATATATTCCAAGATAAATTAGTCCAATTGGCACTTGTATTTAGATCTATCGTATCAAACTCAGGATTTTTGGAAAGAGGACATATGAAAACTGAAAATTGTCTGAATTATTATGAAAGATTTTTTAAGTTGATAAAAAGCACCAAAGTTCCCTTTTTAATGGCATCTTTTCTTGAAACGTATTTGGGAGAGGTCAGATTTTATGCATGCAAAGCATTGTCACATTCTCTTAACAAGAAACATAAACCAATCGATTTTTCATACATAATGAACATGTTATTGTTTAACGATGAAGAAGAACTATTATATTTTTGCGACTACTACTCAATAATGGTTACTGGTAGAACGGTAGACTTGAAATCTTTAACTCATCACTCACATAAACTCCCCGAAACGAAACCTTTACAACAGAGTTATTTGAATTGTGTAGAGGAAAAATTACTAAGTTCCTCACTAACAGATATTATTAATGCAGGTAAAGATAACATGGATATTCAAATTGACAATAGCTTTTCAATGAAACAACAAAACACCAGAATGTTGACTAAGACTGATAATAATAGTAATACAAAGGTAGAGAAAGCTGGTCTTACGTCGAAAAATAATCCATTTACAAATAATAATACGTTTACATCTCAGAATAACAAAGAATTACCGAAAATGGTTCCTAACATTCAACCAGTTTCATCACTTCCTTTCTCACCAAATGCAGTTACTAAGAGCATTTCGAGACCTTCAGAAAACCCCGAAGCTGAAATCAAAGCTCCCACCTTTAGTTTCAACATGCCTAAGGTTACAGAAGATGTAATAGGAAAAGCAAAAAATAATAAATTGGACGAACCAACTGAAAGAAATATATTTCAGATAGATTCTGATGTAATTAAAACGGAAACACCTAAAATATCAACAACTACAGTTAATTCTGTTACTCCTCTGGCCCAAAAGGACGCGAAGAAGGAGAGAGAGCAAGCGGCTAAAAGGAAACAAAAGCAGGAAATAGCCAATGAAATAATGGCTAATATAATGAAAGCTGTGGTTAATAAGAAGGTTTCTGAAGTGGTCACCTCAGCCTTAGAGTCTAAAGCCAATAGGAAGACATTATTAACTAACTACTCTCAAGATCTTTATAAGGCATTTATCCATGAAAAGTTGTACATTATCTATCTAGAGAGCCAATCTGAGATTCTTATGAAAAAACACCTATTAAAGAAATATCTTAACAGATGGCGTACTCATACTCAAAAAAAAATAAAACAAAAAAATTTAATAAAAGAAAGAAAAGAAACAATGAGAGTTGTCAGCAGGCAACTTGGAGTTCCAAGTAAAAGAGCTGTAAGAGTATCACCCGATAAATTTTTAGGTAACAGTGCATTGAGACATCCTAAAATATTGAAAGATAGGGACTTCTCACCATTGGAAGTTGAAAAAACTAAAATTAAGAAATCTTTAATTAAGAAAAATAAGTTCTGGGAACCTATCAATTTTGAAAAAATATTTGTAGAAAGAATAGCCAACAAATTACCAGCCTCCACAAATTTTAACATTCTGGTATATTCAAACGAAAAGAAAACAATCTCCAATGAATGGCTCTTCCAAAAATTTATGATAATGGATGATAAAGAAAGAATTTTAAAAAACGGAGGACAAACATATTCCATATCTAAAATATCTAATGAGTCTCAGAGTAACTTGGTAAATGATACTGGTATGGTTATATTCAATAGCGGTGTGACTGAATTCAATATATTTGATTTAGAAATGAAATTGAAACAAGACGGTGAGGCCTTGATTAAGTTAATTGGAAATATTTCCTTACAAACAGATATCAAATTTACTGTGCTTATTTTATATTGGGAATCTGCTGATAACTGTTTAAGTGAAGATACCATTTCTCATTGCTTGAAGCTACAAAAGCTTACAAAGCACTTTAGTAGTATTCTGCATGATATCGTTATTGTTAATATCGGTGGTGAAGAACCTGACAAAGCCTTAGAATATGCTATTGAAAGATCTGCAAATCTATTTGAGTACAAATTAACAAGTCGTGGTGAGTATCATAAGAGATTACATAATATTGAGAAAACACCAACATCTGTTGCTGATACACTTAACACGAAACGGTTGGATGCAAAACTACGTAGAACTTTGGAGATTGAACAAGAAAAATATCTAGAAGAAATAGAAAGAGCGAAGAGAAGGAAGCGGAATACATACGCTCATTTACAATCTCACATTCTGGCATCTCCTAAAAATAATCAAAAGAAACTTCCGGTGCTTTTATCCGCCTCTACAGATAGTAAGTACCGAACACCATCAAACTCTAAGCGCAGAATTATATCTACCACTCCAAATGGATTACCATCTACTCCAACTCTGGGACAACAGCAAGGTAGGAAAGATAAAAACAACAAGAAACAATTATTGGCACTAAGTACCCCAAGCCATAGCAAAATATTATCTGGAAGTATCTCTGTGGCATCATCCACAGCATCCACAGATAAAACCCCTGTGGTTACCATAATTGAAAATGCGTATGATAACAACTCTCAGGACCACAGTACTAATGACTCAGTATTGTATAGGACACCTGTGAATACTACGCAGCCAGTGAATGCACATCCTAAAATTCCACACACACCTTCTAATAACAATACTACCCTAAAGGAACTGAAAACGCTAATAGAATCTGTGAAAAAGAAGTTCCACCAGCCATAATATATTGTCATCACGGTCGTTATGTGATTACAGCAGCTACTGTCTGATGAGTACTATATTTTATTTGTCATTTCCATTTCCTCGTGACTTGGCAATTGCATAAAGGGCAATATTGTCCATATAAGAACTTATGTAAATTTACTTAACTGCATTATTTTATATACATCTAATAATTAATAGTATAATGTAAAATATTATAAACCAAACGGTAATAATAGAATTTTTAAGGAATCACGTGACGTATAAAAAACTCTTTTAAAAAATTCTTATTGCCAACAGAATGATTCAAAAATTCAAAAACAGTTAAAGGTTCTACCAATAGCGCAGAGAAGATGTAGCTGGTTGAAACTTAACTGGTGCATATAATATTAAAACTGGATTTATACAATACTAATAGCAAAGACTTTAGCTTGCAGCAAATACTGTTTATTATTGCCTATATGATCAATGGATGACGGACACCAACTATTTCCAGAAAGAAATAATATTGAGGTTATAGGTTCTGAGGATGAAGATGATGATGCATACATTAATCATAACGATGCTTCTTCTGTTCATGCAACAAATTCAATAGATACTGGGGTACTTAGGAGCATTATTGATGAGGAAGGATGGTATGAAACTGGTAGGTACTACGATGAGATAAGGAACCAAAGATTTTACGTCACCGATAGATATGCGAAAAAGAAACAGATGGAACTATCTGATATGCTTTATAGCCGATCTTCAGATCCACTTTCTTATCAGAGTAATAATCTAAATGACTTCGAGAAATATGATTTAAAAGTTAGAAAGGAAGCAGAGCTTAGAGATCGTCTTGAAGAATTAATAAAGAATCATAACAATGACACCCTTCCCGTGGTTAAGGATTCAATACTTCATGAAAAATATACAAGTCCTGAGGTAGTTAATTACCAACAAAATTATACGTATGCTAAGGATGGCCTTAATGCTATCAAGTCTATGTGGCCCCTAGGAAGTAAAAAGCAAAACAAGAAACAGGGTGATTTGGGAACCACTCAGCTAGATGTTGGAAGTATGTCCTCTAGGACATATATCATTGATGATACTAGTTATGGGCATATTGCAATTAACGAAGAAATTGATATTGATCATGGAAAAATTGAAAGTATTAATGAGAATATCCATTCAAACTTAGAAAATTACTCTGCAACCCCTAAAGAAAAAAGTAATATTTATGATAAATTCCAGAAGAAAGTACAGAAAAAGAGCAGAAACCAATATCACTTACAAAGAAAATTGCAAGCACGTCACATCCAAATGCTGGCCATTAGTGCGTGTCTTAGTGTAGGTATTTTCATGACATCAGGTAAAGCGTTCTCTATTGCTGGCCCATTTGGCTGTCTCATTGGCTTTATACTTTCCGGTAGTATTGTTTTAGCCACAATGATGTCTTTCACAGAGTTAGCCACACTTATACCTGTATCGTCAGGTTTTTCCGGCCTTGCATCAAGATTTGTAGAAGATGCGTTTGGATTTGCACTTGGTTGGACATATTGGTTCTCTTCCATGGTTGCATTACCTGCACAAGTTGTTTCTTGTACATTCTACTTCAGTTATTATCAACATTTCCGACTGTCGAAAGGTGGGATCGCTGGTTTTGTTACACTATTCTCGTTATTTCCTTTGATAGTTCATATTTTCGATGTAAGATTTGTTGGTGAATTTGTTTATATTATTGGATTAATTAAAGTTATATTCACGGTTGCTATGATCATAGTTATGTTAGTGCTGAATGGAGGCCACGGACATGGTGTTCAAGGTGGAAGAGTTGGCTTCAGATACTGGGTTGCACGTAAATCAATTAATTTCAAAGATATTACATATGGATTATTCAGACCAACATTTGACCTTTCTGATCTTGGGACCGGTAGCAGAGATGGTATAGGCGGAGCTAGAGGAAGATTCATTGCCATTGGTTCAGTTATGTTAATTTCCACTTTTGCATTTAGCGGTGTTGAAATGACATTTGTAGCTAGTGGTGAAGCCAAGAACCCTAGAAGGACCATTCCCTCGGCAATGAAAAGAACGTTTATCTTTATTTTGTTAATCTATCTCTTCCTAATCTTTTCCGTCAGTATCAATATTTATTGTGGTGATCCTAGATTATTGTCATATTATTCGGGAGTATTGATGGATAGATACGATAATATTGGTATGAAAGTGGCCAATCAGTGGCAAGTAAGTTTTGTTTGTCAGGAGACTATCCGTGGTCATTATTCTGAGATTGATAGTCAGTCTGGTTTTTCAAGTCCTTGGGTACTTGCACTAGAGAACTTTGGACTCTGTAGTTTTGCTTCGGGTTTCAATGCGGTACTAATATTCTTCACCGCTAGTGCTACTATATCGTCACTATATTCATCGTCGCGGACACTATACGCCATGTCTGTGCAGAGAAAAGCGCCTGCGATATTCAGTATTTGCAACGATAGAGGCGTACCCTATGTTGCCATTGCATTTTCTAGTATATTTGCTGTCGTAGCATACCTAGCTGTTGATGATGCTGCCGTTGCAAACTTCGATGTTCTCATGAACATTGCCAGCGCGTCTACATCGATTATCTGGCTGGGATTAAATGTATCGTTCTTGCGATTTTACTTTGCTCTGGAGAAGAGGAAAGACATTGTATCAAGAAACGATGTCTTCTACCCTTACAAGTCTCCAGTACAACCCTTTTTGGCAATCTATGGGCTTCTCGGATGTTTTATATTTGTTTTATTCATGGGATTCATTAACTTCATCGATGGATATTGGAACACCAAGTCATTTTTCTCATCATACGGTGGACTCATGATCTTTTGCGTATGCTACGTTAGTTATCGTATATTCAGCACATCCAAGATCCAGCGGCTGGACCAGCTGGATCTGGACACCGGTAGGCGAGAAATAGATCGCATCCTGTGGACTGAGCATCGCCAGTACAGGGGACCATACTCCGAGAGATTAAAAAAACTATATAACTGGTTATTATAGAATGTTAAAACCATATATATAAATGTGCCATGACAAAATGACCCATTATAAAATGTGGAAACACTGTGTAATTGTAATAATTATGTCTTAAGATTCAGATACTGAAAGATAGTGAGGTTTGGCTATGGTAATATTAACAAGTTTAGCAGTTTTCTTCATTTCTTTCTTTTTTTTTGACGGTGCTTGGAAATTTTTCAACTGGACAAAAAAAAATTTGCGATGAGCTCATCGCAAATATAAGTATTGTTACTAATATGAAAATAAGCTAACAGGCTATATTCACCATAGAAAAATAGAAAACCACGGTATACAAATGGAGGCCACTATCAAAGAGGCTAGGGATGCTCTTGGGCAGAGCGATACTAAGAAGGCTCTGAAGTTATTGAAGCCATTTGAAAAAGAATTGGAACAAAATCCAAATGTACAATTGCACCAAGTACTTGCTGAGGTGTATCTAGAAGACGGACAATTGGACCAGGCGTATCCACACTTGGTGAAGAGTTGTGAGGTTGACCCACAAGGTATTCAGACTGGTTCTGATCCATTTTTCACTTTGGGACAAGTTGTAGGTGGTGCCGATGGTATTCAATTGATCTCCCAAGGTATTGAGAATGTCTCCAATGCGGCTGGTGAGAATTTGAATGGGGAACAAGTTGTGAAGATTGTCAATGGGTTGTTGTCGATGATTGAAATATGGATGACTGACCTGTGTATGGAACCTGAAGCCGAGTCCCAATGCGAGGAATTAATTAACAAGGCGCTGGAAATTTCTGATAATCAGAGTGCTGAGGCACTTGCCACTCTGGGGTCTATTAGAATCTCACAACAGAGGTTTTCTGAAGCTGCTGATGCTTTCACTAAATCGTGGGAATTGTTCGAGAAGAGGAAACAGGATATTAGCAGTAACAGCAACAGTAGTGAATCCACAGAAGATTTTGTCACCGGTGAACTTGCAGAACTACTACAACCATTGTTGAACTTGGCGAAGATGTGTATCGAAATGGGTCTTTACGATGTTACTTTGAAGGTTGTCAGTGCCATTAGAGATATTGACGAGGATAATCTGGAAGGTTACTACTTGGAAGGGTTCACACATTATATGATTGCGAAGATAGGAACATTCCAACAACAGAACCCTACCGTGGAATTGAAACCAGAGACAATATACGAGTTCAACCAACACATCCAAGAGATCCAACTAAACCTACAGGAAGAGATGACCAGCGAAATTATACAAGAGGCCCGTATTGCCTTGTCCTTTGCTGTTAAAATTGGTGAGAACAGTGACACCTCGGACGAAGTAGTGCAGGAACTGATATCCGGTGCCAAAGCAGTACTAGCAGAGATCGGTGGTGAAGTTGAGCCAAAAATACTGATGAAGATAAAGAAAGGTGAGCTACTAGAAGACGTAGATGCTAACTTGGATGAACTCGAGAGTGATGAGGAAATAGCGTAAAAATAATAATCAATTGTACAATAAATACTGATGATTCTTTGTACATTTTATTTTTTCTTATTTTCTATATATCCGTATATGAGAATTTTATTATGATTATATATAATTGTGTTGAAATTAATAAACTTCGAATGCATGTTTTTTTTTTTCCTTTTTGATTCAGGTGATATCAGCTCACCGATATATTCAGTTTGTTATCCAGATCGGTCTCGAGCTGGTCTATATCCTCCCATTCGTCGTCATCGCCATCGTCAGCCACTTTCTCCGTCTTATTCTGGTGTTTTTCGCCATCTCCCTTCGTAGTAAAGCCCTGTGTTAGCATCTGAGTCAAGTAGAAAGGTCGCACAGTATCTTGACTATCCTGTTCTTCTTCTACATACGAAACAAACTCCTCCGGTACCAGTCCAGTCTTGGTCTGCTCTTCATTCTGCGCCACTAACCACCCTTGGCCGTGTCTATAGCTGATAAACACAATGTCCCCTTCCTTAAGGCCCAGCTCGTTGTCGTTCTCGGGCTCAAAATCATACAGAGCCACAGCTCGTTGGTTGATCACATAGTCCTGAGGCAAAACTATACTCGCCCGCCTCGAGCAGTCCTCATCTTCCTCTTCTTCCTGTTGTAACTCTTCCTGCTGCAGTTCTTCCTCCTCCTCTAAATACCCATAATGGAGAGCATTCGTCTCATCATAAGCATAATCCTTGATAGCTATATAACCGGGGAGTTCTTCCACCTTATCCATATCAATCTTCTCCGTCATCTGCCTGTCCTTTGCCCTTGGTTCTTGCCTTCTTTTACAAGAGTCGTATTCTCCCCCAAAATATTTCCGGTTTTAACTAAGCACACTCTCCGTTTAAATTTTTTTTTTTTTCCTGCCACTTAAAAAAAAATCCGGGCTGGTTTAAAAAAAAAAAAAAAAAAAATTTCTGAGCTCATCGCAAGAAAAACCATCACCAGATCAAACAACTAATATGACTACGTCGCATAGACCACAGCTCGAAGCTCGTAGTGGAGCCAAGACGCAGAACTACACCCCGACCGGGATAGAACATGCCCGGTTGTTGCCTGGACACACGAAGCTCAAGACCAGAGCCAGGACTAAAGGCCAACGTAAAACCGTAGCAGGCGAAACCGATCCAGATAAGCCAAACTACATACAAGAACAAATACAGGGAGACACTCGAAAACAAGAACAGGAACATGAACAAGAAGACAAAATAGAACATGAACATGAAGACAAACCAGACATAAAACTAGAAACTGAAAGAAAAGTGAAGGTGGAAGAAGAGCCTTTCACCAAAACGTGGACCACTGGCACTGCTTTCAGAAGGCAGAACCGAGTCACAAAGAAGAAGAATAAGAAGTTCACCAATGACATCGTCAAGTCACAGGAACATCAAGAGTTTTTGCACAAACACGTTAAATGATTTAAAACAAAAAAAGAGTACTTTTTAACAAATATATATTCTATCTATTTATCCTTATGCTTCCTGGAGAAGAACTTGAATTTGCTACGTTTCTTCTCTGGGCTTGGTGGGGTTGGTTCCTTTGGCGGTGACAACTGCTGTTTTGTCGGATCTGGGCGCACTTGTTTTGTATGTACATGGGAGACTCGCTCGGCTACTGGGCTAACGTCATTGAACAGGAAATCAGGTGGCTTGTCGTTGAGGCGCTGATCCTCTCTTAGTTTCAGCTGGTCACGTGGTGCATCCAACTTCTCAATACTCCTCAAAAATGAACGCGGTGTGAAAATACCATCACTCCCAATGAACACATCTTTGTTCTTAAGTATCGACTGGTCATAACCGGACTTGATCTCATTGTGGCTGATACCACCTGCCATATAGAAGAAAAATCTTTGTCTTGGAGCCCTGTCTATAGGCTCTGAACGTTTGGTCCAGTTGGCTCTGTGACGAGGTTTCCTCAGTGAAGCACTATTCTGGGTAGCCAAGTGGTTTGCTTCATACATGGCTTCCTCATCTAGAAGTTCAATTGGCTTATCCTTAACATATGGGAACGCCTCTTCGTCCAAAAGGAGCGGGTTTGCTATAATCTTGGAAATAATATTACCAACTGCTGGAATATATCTCGACGTTTCGAAAACATTTGGATCATTTACAATCGTGTCATTGAACCAAGTCTTTTTGAATGGTTTGGTCTTCGGTTCCTCCTTGATGACAGGGAACCCAAGAACACCCAAATTCTTGAACACAATCATAAAATTGTGGAAGAACTCGTGTTCTTCATTAACACCAATAAATGTCAACAATTTTATAAAATCTAATTCGATAAGTCCACCTCTGAAAATAGCATATATTATAATACAACGGACCTTATCTAAGATATCAGGTTCTTTTCTAGCAAGAATCTCAATTAGATCATCCGTCAAATGTTTACACTTGTCACCATTCACATCAAGACCAAAACCTGCCATATTTTGTTCAATAAATGCCCATTCAGCAAGTTTGCGCTCTGCGTTCACTTCTAACAGCTCTGTAACTAATTCCTTATGTGCTGCGTATCTTCTTCTCTCCTCATCAAACCCACTCAAATGAGCAAGGATCAACCCCAGGTCTGCCGCATTTTTAGCCTTAGATCTGTCGACAAGTTTGGGGTTCTGTGCAATCAACTCGTTAATTTTACCATCAACATACTTTAAGACTTCGGTGATATGTTGATGTTTTGTTTGGGCCCAGTCTTCATCATATATATCCAATAACGGAGTCTTCTTGGTTTGTTTCTCACCTGCCTCATTTTCCACTTCATAAGTATATACATCATCTCCAGTTGATATTTTATCAGATAAGTCATAAGCCATAGCCTGATAAGTAAACTCATGTATAAATGGAGCGAACAAATCCAATGTTCTATCGGCGATTACCATAACAGATCTTGGTCTTGGGTTGCTAGTTAAGAAGTCATCGTGCTGACGGGCATAATCATCCAGCATTTCCTGTAGATCTGTAGCGATACGTTTGCAAAGACCTGTATTGAAATAACGTATTATTGGATATTCGCCAGTCATAATACACATTGTCAAAAGAGCCCGCACAGTTCTCTCCACAGAGTCATCTATCAAATCACGGCAACTCGAATTGAAAAACAATTGTAGTGGTTTTTCAACATCATAAGCTTGAAAATATTGCGGTTCTTTCACCCAGAAATTCATATCCAGCATCCGTACTGAAGCCGTATATTGTGGCAAATATCTTTTCGTTCTGTAAAGATCCGAGAAAGTACCACCTATACCTACCAGAAACAAAACATGTGCTCTCTTATATTTGGGAGGTCTGTTTTGGAAATCTGCATCCATACAATTTATATTGAATGCTGAGGCTTTCAACATATATACCACTTCAACGCTTGATTGACCCTTTCTAGTTCTAGAATCGATGAAATCCACTGAGGTTACATGTTTCAAAAGCTCTTGTTCTCCAAGGTTCAGGAGATCAAATATCCGTTTCATCTCCTGGTCAATGACCAGGAACTTTAAACCATGTTCTGTTTGTAAACCGTCTAATAAACCGAGAACATACTCCTTCTGCAAGGTAATCAAATTCGACATGCTCGTCGCTTATATTTTCCCCTTTAATTGATAAATACTGAGACACTTAGGACTAAAGACTGAAAATGATCAAAAAATAATTTTTTTTTTCCTGATTTACACTCTCCTTATAACTCTACTCAACTCCACATTACCAATTCTCCCTTTATTTGGCTACCTTGCTTGCAATTTTTCAGAAATCTTAATTTTTTTATCTTTGTTTGCGAAAGAATCTGAGGTACAACAAAATTCCCGTGACATAGGCACAGATAAACAGACGTATACCCTCAATAAAAAACAAATAATATTAAAAAAAAATAATAAATCCCTTAAACGAGAAAATTTGGTGTTGGGTAAGTTATTATGTAATAATATCATGTGACACGTACAAGGTGTGATTTATATGAATATACCAGCGTACGGGATACAGAGAACAAAATAATATAATGGCGGCTAAAAGAAAGTGTTAACAGAGATATTGTTAGTAGAAATCATAGTTTTTTGTTGTAGTTGTGGTTATTTTACAACATAGCAAAATATACATACCTCACTATATTTCGTATTTTCCCAATGAACTAACAGACGACTATATGTTATGCTATTTTAACAAAAAGTAATTGAGTTATTTTAATTATTTTTTTTTCTTAGTTTGTAAAATAGTAATATATATAGTGTCTGAACATATTTCATTGATACAATTCATTGAAGTGAATTGAAATGATACGTTGTTTTAAAAAACTAAAAAGAAAAAAAAGAACCTTCGGCGGCAATTTTTTATTTTTCCTTTCCCTTTTTATACCCCAAAAAAAAAAAATTGAATTCAAAAATATTAAAAAAAAAACTTGGGGCTTTACCCGGTCCCACTCAGTTTACCCAGCTATATTATTTCCTACGAAACATCATGTTTTTTATCTCAAATTACCCGGGATATATTATGTACCCACCGACGATCTGTATTTTTTTTTGTGTTTTGGAAAATGGGGAGGGTAATTTTTCTTTCAAATTTTTTTGGAATTTCGGAAAAGTTTCAAGAAAAAACGTTTTTTTTATTTTTTTCAAGAGAAAAGTTCGTAGCCCCACGCACTTTTGAGAGAGACAAAAATTGTGAGCTTGAAAAATAAAAAAATTTTTTTTTTTTTTTTTTTTGGCGATGCGATGAGCTCTTATATTGAAAAATTGTGCTATTGAAATACTAATAGTGCTATTTTAACAGCAAAATAACTAAACTAATTAAGCGTATTTAAGTAATGTTTGTGCATCCAATTGTAGATTTGGTTACTGACTCTAAGGGGATAGTGTATGCTGCGGTGAGAGATACAATTGTTGTCCTAAAGGATGGTGAAGTGGTAGGTTACTGGGTTGATTCTCACCAGGAAGGTAGTGGACATAACGTTAGTAAGAAATTGAAGAGTAATGACGGTAGTTCCGTGGCGACTGTCGGAGGTTCTAATATTGGTGCTCCAGTGGTGTGTTCTTATGTTAGAAACTTGATGTTGACTGCCGATGAGTCCCGTTTGGTTGCATGTGTTGACTCTGATAAGTCTGTTGCGATTTTTGATATCAATAGAGATGTTGCCAAGGGTTATATCCAGCTAGTGCAGAGACAGAAGTTTCCAAAGAGACCCAACGCACTGGCTTTTGCCGACAACGACACTGCTGTCATTGTAGCAGACAAGTTTGGTGACGTTTACAAGTTCCCACTGAACAAACAGGACGAGATCACAGAGACTAAGGAAGAAGATCTAGGACTTGAACCAATCCTGGGACACGTGTCAATGTTGACTGACGTCCTTGTGACCTCAGACGCCAATAATAAGAAATATGTGATAACTGCCGATAGAGATGAGCATATCAAGGTTTCTCACTACCCTCAAACTTTCATCGTGGAGAGGTGGCTATTTGGCCACCAAGAGTTTGTCTCATCCATTAAAGTTCCAAAATGGGATCAAAGATTGCTAGTAAGTGCCGGTGGTGATGAGGAGGTTTTCTTGTGGGACTGGGTTTCTGGTGAATTACTGTCTAAATTCGAATTCACCGATTTAGTAAAACCATATATCACCGAACAACATTTGGCTCCAGCTAGATTCCAAAATGAAAACAATGACGTGATAGAATATGCAGTGGCTAAAGTTGCTACCGCCTCTTCAGAACCATACATCTCCTTCTTCGTTGAAGCCACAAAAGCACTATTCATATTAAAGTGGGATAATGGTGAACTAAAATTTGCTCAGAAGATTGACTTTAAATACAATGTGATATCAGTGGAAAGTGATCACAACAATGGTTTCATAATTACCTTGGATAACCGTAATGAGGAGGATGATGAACTTCTAGAATTTATTAGCTTTACTGGTGATTCTGAAACTCCATATAAGATTGATGAACAATCTAAAACCCTGAAGGAAACTATTCAAAAGCAACTAAAAGAAAAGGCAGAGCTTCTGGTGGATGAAGATTCCGTTTTCCCATTGTACAATATTACCTCGTTAAAGAAGCATGGCGAGCATTTCTCATAAGCATTGAAATCAAGAAACCATTATTAATATTTATACGTTTTAAGTACATTTTTACTATAATATTTTCAAAATTCTTGTGATAGAAATGATGAGGAATTCGAGGACAGTAATTATAATTTATCTAATTTTCTAAACTTGCTATTTCTATGTATGGGCTTAATGATCATTATTTTACTTAAATGCAGAGAATTGGATACTTGTTCTCTTCAAGTTAGATGTAACAATTGGTTCTGTTTCCTTGATACATCTTTGCATACGGCCGACATCGTTTTGGAAACAATTTTGCAGAGTTGCTGTAAGAGTTGCTTCGGTATCTTTGTCCAGTAATCTCCCTAAAACACGTTGGAAGAATTGTATATCGACAGTAACTTGCAATAATCCATCTGCAGACATGTTACCAACAAATGGTTTGAAGGATTCGTAGAGGTATCTGGATATAAAGATATGGCTCTCTCTTAATATTCTATCAATTAGTTGTGGACCAACTCTAGAACATTCACTATGAACAGTAACAAGAACCATTAGTGATTCAATCACATAATCACCAGCTCTGAATGATGTAGATGTATATGTGGGCCAATCAATTTCGTTAAACTTCGATTCTAAGGTATCTCTTAGGCTGATCTTCAAGTCAGATAGGTAGTTACCGAAGATAGATTGCTCCATTTTACTCAGTAGATTAAACAACTCCAAATTCTTACCCGCTAGATTCCATTCGAAACAATCATCAAAAAATTGTAAAACTTCTGGAAATGTAGTCTCTCTGATATATTGCAAATTTGTCAGAGTCAAAATTGTGTGTGGATTTCTTGGATTATCCTTATCCTTGGCAGCGTTCTTCAAGATAGATTCTAACACAGCCTCCATAGAGATAATCTGTTGGATTTCAATACCAGTCAGAACCTTTTTGGATGGATATTCAATGATGGATACGCCACTAATTGTTGGTAATTTTTCAAACGAAAATACAATGTCTCGAATAGTCTTGATTGACAACTCTTGGAATGACCTTATAATGTTTGGGAATTGTGTTACTGAAAATTCATAGGTTGCTGCATTCAAATCTACCGATCTGTTCGTAACCACCTCATATTCTTCCCAGTTCTCCAACTTGTGGAAGTTGGCAATATCTCTTAGTTTGGTAGAAGATATAGCGCTGACAGATCTTCCTATTATAACACCGACCAATTTTCTTGGAATATCTATAGCCGTAGGAGTGATTTTTAGCTGTGCCAAGTCAGTGTTGAATTTGAGTATCGGTTCAATGATGAGCGGTAAATATCTTAGACAACTCAACCCATTTGCATTTGGTGGAATGAAACCATAATTGGATGGCAAACCGATTTCTTTTTCCCATGTGATTTCATCCATTGTGATGTCTTCCGATGAAAACTGCGCTAAGTTGGACTGTGATGATTGGAATAGAATGAATAATTTTTCGGCCACTAGTTTTACAAAATTTTCACCCTTAATTCTGATACCTCTTATTTCGTCATCTGTTAATTTTATTTGATTCTGATATTTTTCAGAAGCATTGAAGTCACCTATCAATAAGATATTCTCCTTTCTCTTTTCATTGATTAAGGTAGCTTGGTAGGACCCGTCTAGGAATTTTTCAGTGTGTTCCCAAAGCTGAATAAACTTGGCAGAAATTTCGCTAATTTGATGTACGTACTTAAGAATCAACAGCCACATACTAATTACAATTGGTGAATCTGTTAAACCTTGTGATACGGACGTACCAGTAATAACTGTCGAAGAAGTGTTCATCGAAGAACCTGTTGTCAGCGAGTCATCATTCTTGTTATCTTTATTGAATGAAACTGGTTTGAACAGCTTGTCGATGTTGATATAATATCCCAGTTCCACCGCGTCTGTATCTCTCTCATTTTCTTTTGAACTAGCACTTTGATTCCTTAAAATGTTTTCTTGTGCAATGGTAACTTTAGAGATCATATTCTTCGAGCTTTCTCTCAGTTTTTCTTCCAGATAGTCCATCCTTGCGTAGATCCACTTCAGAATTGGATTGTCCTCAATGTTTAAGTCCAGTAATCTTGAAATTATTGGCAGAAATACCTCTGGAGGCTCCATAACTATGTTAAACTCATGACTAACTTTATTTGGAGGGTTGTACTGAACAAACATTGAGTCCTGGGTTTCCATAATTTGTGGGTGTGTAACCAGCCTCAAAAGTTGGCTCTTATAGTTCTCTATTATCGAGTTACATTTTTTCCACAAGATTTCAATAACTCTAGGTGTCTGATTTACATTTGTATGTCCGTCATTCGCGGATAGATCTGGAAGTAATTTTTTCTCCTGGTAATACTTCACAAATTTGTCATAGGTTTCTTTACCCTTTAGATAATCCTTGATCATCGTGTTATAATCCTGGTTTTGAAGGTGGGTTCTCAGTTTTTTGGGCAGATCGATGAAAAACCTGTTATCTTCGATAAATTTCTTGGTCAGTTTATAATTGGTGATCTTCTTATCGCTGTTAACCACGGGGTTTAGCTTCTGAGTCGTGAATCTGATTGTCTCGTCCAGTTTCTCCTTCAATTGTTCGACCTGGAGTTCGTTCTGGTTATTCTCGGTATCACCCTCGGAGAAACTCTCGTAAATCTGGTCCAGTCGACTCTTGATCTTCACGTACCTGGTGAAATTGGCCTGAACCAGCTGCTGTAAGTCCCGGGATTGCATCTGCAGGTCTCTGTCCAGCGTATCGAGGTTCCGTGCCAAGTCCTCAAAGGTATCCCTATTATGTAAGGACCTCAAAAACATTATCGCATCGAAATTCTTGTTGTTGATGAAGTACTGCGGCTGCTGGTCGGCTGATACTTGTAAGATCTGCAGTTTGTGTAACATCAATTGCCCATCCAGTGGGTCAGCCACCGACGAGACATCGTTTCCTTGGCTCATAGCCTCCTGGTGGGATTGTAGTTGCTGTTGAGCAATTAACTCGGATAGCAGCTCATAGGGTTTCTCCTCAAGCCTGGACTTGTCCTGCCACCCACTTAGATCATACTGAATCGTCGATACCGCATTCCAATCGTTGGTATCGTCATCCCTAATCTCCAGCTGGTTCAAGTTGTACAGCTCCAGCATCTTCTCCGGCTCAACCTGAAACCCCATTTTTGTATTGTTATATTACGTGTTAAGGTGTGCCTGTAGGGTCACTTTATTGTCTCTCCTCTGTGTCCTGGTTTGTTTTACGGTTTGTAGAGTAGTCCCTAAAAACCCCTTCAACTCGTTTTCAAGAATTTTTTTTTATTTGTTGTATTTTTTTTTTTCACAGTGTGCAATTTTAAATAAAAAACCTAACAACAACAACACACACACCCCAATACCACACGGTACTAAACACGAAACACGGATACACAAACACTATACACTACCAGCACGAACATGGATTTGAAGGAAGACGAGGTTTTGGACGAGTTTGATGACAACGAGGAGGACATGCCTGTGGACAACGCTGCGTTGTTTGCCAGGGCGGAGGAGGCAGACCAGAACGGTGACGCAGACGATGCCGACAACGACGGCAAGACGTATATAGACGATGGTACCGGCAAGCTCTTCCAGATCCCCGAGTTCACGAGGAAAGATAAGACTCTCGGCGAGGTGCTCGACCTGATGCAGGACAACCCGCCGATTATTCCGGACGCAGTGATAGACTACTATCTGACGAAGAACGGGTTCGAATGCGGTGATATAAGGGTGAAGAGGCTGCTTGCGCTGGCCACGCAGAAGTTTGTGAGCGATATTGCTGGAGACGCATACGAGTACTCGCGGATACGGTCTAATGTCGCAGTGCAGAACGCCAACCAGGGGCAAGCGAAGGCCAGACAGCTGATGAACGGTCAACAAAGCCAGCTGACGCAGCAGCAGCAGATGCAGCAGGAGAAGAACAGCGCCAGCAAGGTCGTTCTGACCGTCAACGACCTGAGCAGCGCCGTAGCAGAGTACGGACTCAACATAGGAAGACCAGACTTTTACAGATAAATGTGTAATCTATCTAATATTCACTTTGTTAATTTGGGATTGTTTAAAGCCATTAGGTCTTAATTTGTAAAATGTTTTACTGTATTTAGCTCGTGTGATATAACTTACACGTGGTCGATTACGTACATTCTGATATGTTATAGAACATTCGATGATCTTCTTTTGAATTTAAAGTAACAAAACACCATGGAAGGGGTAGTAGATGGAGGTTATTTGATTGATTTAAGCAACCAGAGGCCTTTTGAAGCGTACAAACAGGTTAAGAAAGGGGTATAAATATGGCTATTGATTATTCTAAGTGGGATAAGATTGAACTGAGTGACGACTCTGATGTCGAAGTGCATCCTAATGTGGACAAGAAGTCCTTTATCAAGTGGAAGCAGCAGAGTATCCATGAGAAGCGGTTTCAACGGAACCAGGACATAAAAAACTTGGAGACGCAAGTTGGCATGTATGCGTCTTTGAATAAGCGTGTGGATAAGATGTTGGGTGCGCTGAAGGATGGCCAATTGGGTGACAAAAGCGAGGTAACTAAGTTTCTAAATGAGAACTTTGACAAGAACGAGAAGTCCCAAGGTGATAATGTTGATCCTGAGATTGCCACATTCAATGAAATGGTTGAGGACTTGCTGGATCAATTGAAGAGAGATGCCGTAGGTGCTGGTAAAGACCCTAACGATGGTGCAGTAATTAGACAGTTGATCTTGCAACATAGAAAGAAGATTGACGACGTAACTGTTCAGGCAAATGAGAAGTTGAAAGAATTGTACAAGGAGAAAAATGCCCACATATCCTCCGATGACATTCACACCGGGTTTGATTCCAGTTTTATGAATAAATATAAAAAGGAAGAAGAGAGAAAGGCTAAGGAGTTGGAACAATCAGTTAACAAGGTCAGTACCGAACAGCAAATAGAGGAAATACCAAAAACATTAGCTCAGCCAAAGCAACAGCAGCAAACACAGGTGCAGCAGCAAACACAGTCAGTCTCAGTAGTCAGCAATCCGGGAACAGCTGAAGTTGAAGATGAAGAAGATTTTTTGAAACTATACCCTGAAACCGAGGAATTTGCAAAGATCTCTGTTAATGACCCTAAGGAATCTGCTAGATTCTTGACTGAAAACTACAAAATCATCACCGAGCAACAAAAGGATGCCCTGATGATGAAGGCCTTTGAGTCCCAGTTGAAGCATGATGAGAAGAAAACTTACCAGATTTTGTACCAGGCTGAAATTCTAGCATTTATTGACTCCATTTACAGCGTGCATAAGTCCCCAGTTTTGGATGTCCCAAGACTGATAAATTCTATAGAGATGTTCTTCAAGAGAGTTTTGTTTGATGGCCGGATTGAAGCTGCTAAGGCTCAGTTCCTAGATTCTGTAAATACTAAATTTGAACATGTGAAGAAGAGATGTGTTATTCTAGAGGAAGAAGAGAAAAATAACGGCGCACAAGGTGTGGAAACTATCCAACTAAAGACTGTTGATGACTCAACCCAAATCGAATTTGAACTTCCAGATTTTGATTCCAAAGACGAAAATGAGCTTGAGAGAATTAAGATATTTAAGGAGCTTCCAGAAAACTTGCAGAAGGCATTGAAGACCAAGGACTTGGATACTGTTAATGATGCTTTTGCAGATCTTTCTATCGAGGTCGCTGAGCATGCATTGGAGTTACTGGGCGAAGCTGATATTATTAAAGTTGCTGCTCTTCTTGAAAATGAAGAAGAGTTTAAGCACCTGCAAGAGGAGTATAAACATGAGCATGAGATGGAAAATTTAAATATAAATGAAGAGCCCGAAGAGGAAGCAGAAAATCAACCTGCTAAGATTGAGGAGTTAGATACTGCTGATATTGTAGATTAAAAAAGTAAATAAGATACTCCTAATCATTTTTTTTTCTTTTTAAAATTTGTTCTTATAATTTATTTTATTTTGAATAATTTTGATTGGATAACATGAATAGAATGAAATTATTTGACTATTTAACAGTACATAATTTGTAAACGATAACAGATATGGTTTAATGAATATTTTATGAAAAAAAAAAATATGTTATTTTAATATAAATGAAATAAAAATATAATAAAAATTAGAGTGCTTTTGTTTTTGTTTTAATAATCTATAATATGTAAGGAGAACCCAGTCTCAAAATTAGAAGTAAAATAAAGTAACATAAAATAATGGCGGTTTTAGAGCCATAAATTCGTTAAATACAAAGAATAAGTAATAGAAAAAAAATGGAATTGATTGGAGAAAATAGAAAAAAAACATGGAGGAATGAAGTGAAAAAAAGGTTTGTCATGATATTATATTCGTTGGCATGATAGAAGATACCAAAAGTGACTGGATTTCTGATATAGTTATTATAGCAAATTTTATTGGTGGGAGAGGGGAGTCATAAAAAAAGACTCCAAGTAGTTGGAATTATCATAGAAGTTTCTCTTATGACTTTAAACTCATCAATAGGTAAGCGGCACTTTTATCTTCCACTCTTCTAGGTGGGGTTGGAGGTTTTTCGTTAGGCTTGATGTGAATTATATTTAAGTTATCATCAGAGTGTGGAGAAGGAGAGGAGTTCTCAAGACTTATCGTTGAAGCTAAAGCACTATTTCTTCTTAAAGATGCAGCGCCAATCGATGCCCAATCTTCCTCATCTGTGTCTGAATGGTGATCGTGCAGGACGTTATCAACTGTTGCGATGTCATAATGGCCAATCTTGAAGGATTCAGAGGATTGCTTATTCAAACTACTATTGCTACCCAAAAGCCCCGGGTTTTTAGATATCCATCTGTAGTTTTTGTTAGGGAACAAAGTAGACCGTATGCTTGATTCCTTAGATGAAGAAAGTCTAGATGGTCTTCTTGTAGAAGGCTCGCTACTTGGAAGGCTGTCTAGGTCTATCTTGCCATTGGTGCTGTTAGTACTTTGGTTAACAGGAGAGTGCGAAGTGGAAGAATTGTTCGTTATTGCAGAAGTAGAACTGTTACTGTGACGGAAAACCGAGGTGTCAAGATGAGACCCATTATTGGGTTTGATAACAAATGGAGAGTGAGCCTTAATACTTGATCTTCTCCTTCCCTTAATTATAGGTCTAACCTTCTGAGCAAGCAATTCATACTCAAGATTGGCTTCTGGCGATGAGTCCGATATTAGAACAGTTGATTTTCTTCTTTCCAAATCTAGAATTGTGTTACTATTATTGTCATTATTGTTCAAATTGTTTGCCTTAATATCTGAGAGCAGCAGGTCTCTGTGGTCCTCCTCCTCATCATCAGAAGCTAGGGCATTTTCGTCAATATACACTGTGGCCCTAGAGGCAGGCTCAGACTTTGGCGACAGCTTACCAGAAGAGATATTTGAGTACTCCGTTGTATTGTCATTAGAGGTATTCTCATTGGAATGATCGTATGTGGATGGCGAGCGTTCTTTTTTACTATTCCTTCTCCTTTGAGATTCTTGTGCCACCATATCCTTTATTTTAGCGTTATTAATATTCGTTATTTTTAGTAATTCGTCAAAATTGTGAGCTGGAACAACTTTTGCGGTCCACTGGCCCCATCCTATTTTCTCAAAAATGATGTGGTTCTGTCTGTCACTGCTCTCCATAACCGCCATGATAAGACGTCTCTGCTTTGATGATGAAAGCTTTTGGAAATCGGGAATCTCCTTAAACAATGCATTTGTAATATGTCTAATAGCCAAAGGTCCCTTATTAATTAGTAAAGTTGACAACAACTGGGGTGTCACCATAGAAGCTGCAGCCACTGCTTCAGGAGATGAAGTTGAAAGAGGCTTTTCTAATGGCACTGTCATTATTTTTTTTTTTTTGATAACTTTTATATTAGTATGTCTTTTGCAGATAAAATGATTTTGTAATTTTTTGGTAAACCCTTTTTTTGTTTTTGTTTTTTCTTTAAAACCAGAAAGACTAACTTTTTAAAAAAAAAAATAAAAATTCAAAAATGAGTCAGTATTGGAATTACGTGTTAATCGAGTTTTAGGTAAATAAAACTCCTATATGTTTTGTATTTTTTAGATTTCAAATAAAGCACTTTATTATAAATGGAGGGGAAAAAAGTACTATACTGGTGAGAAAAAAAAAATTACTATTATATTATAATTTTTTTTTTCAAAACTTTTTCAAAACTGTTTCAATATAAAACACGTTGCTTTGTAAATTAATAATTATTTTTCAAAAAACTAGATTTTTTTTTCAAAAATAAATAAAAAAAGATAATCACTTTGAAGGTTTTTGCATTTTGACAGTCATCCATACCGAGAAGGTGTCAACCATTCTACGAGCTTTTCACTGTAAATGCTTTCATTTTCCCGAAATTTTCGTCATTTCTCTTGATATTTATCTTCAGTAGATGTAAGGTCCCGCACTTTTTCCAAATCCACAACACGTTAGTATCACAGCAGTACCCAGTGTCTTCATTTTTTGTGTGGTTCCTGGTCTAAAATGCAAAAGCAACAATAAGAAAGAAAAAAAAAAAAGGGAGGGAGGGAGATTAAATGGTAGAAAGGCTGAAGGAAACCGAGTTGTCAATCTCATTTTCGCATTTCCATTCAAAGAGAAAGGGAAGGAGGAAGTAGGGAGTGGGGGGCACTGTGTAGTGTGTATTTTATTTTCTACCCTGCTTTTCCTTTTCCCAAAGCCACCCCTCCTTTTTTTTCACTGTCAACTATCTCAACTCTCTCCGTTAGATAAAAATGTTTTGCTCGTAATAGTGAGGGGTGTACGGTAGTGAAGAAAAAAAAAAAAGTAATCTGCTAAAAAAAAAAAAAAAGAGGAGGTTGATGGAAACAAGAAAAGAATGAAGGAAGAAAGAAGCAGGTCCGTAGAGAATAGAAAAGATTGACTTCTTAGCGTAAAGTAAAGGAAGAAAACATAAAATAAAATAAAAAGTGCTCGGGATCTTCCTTTATCTTCGAAGATATCTGCGTAGAAAAATAGGGATGATGTATGGAAATAACAAAAAAAAACCTCAAAGTAAAAAAGCTTCTAGACACTACAACCTCCCCCCCTCCTCCTACGTTTATTAAAAACTGCCAGAGGAAATAAAACACACCCACTTACACTCACACCACGACACTCCTTACCCTGCTGTTGAAAAATTGCCACTCGACCGAATGAGGGTGAGATAAAAAAAAAATATTTACCAGAAAGCATAAGAGGATAAAGTTACCCGGGATGTAAAAGTTAATTTACCCTGTGCATATTTTGTTTCTTGGTACGAATATTTATTTTCGTTGGAGTTGATAATTTCCATGACCAAATTCATTCGAATTAAAAAAAGAAAGCTGGAAATGGGAAAGAAAGAGAAGTTAGAAAAATAATGACAATAGTAAGAATAATAATAATAATACAGGGTATCAGCGGCAAAAAAAAAATCCCTTCCGTCGTAAATCTGAAATAAAAGGAAAAAATCATAGTTACAAAAATAGTCGTTTTTTCAAAGAAGTAGGTTCGATTTATCATGTATATTAAAATACTAGTATCGTTTTTTTCCCTGTGTTCCAAATCAAAAGGAATAATACAGGGGTGTATTTTTTCTTAATTTGGATAGAAAAAATACTGTTATCTGTTAGAAGATACTTACTAACATTCAATTCAAAAAAGACCATAGCTTTCATAAGAATTGTTATTGGTATTGTTATTGTTATTGTATTATTAGGACGAGGGCCCTTATTCATAATACAATAACAGAAAAAGTATTTTTTTTAGGAAATACTTTCTGTTATTATATTTTAGCCGCCATTGGCTAACTAGAAAAAAAAAAAAAGAATAACCGATGTTAACAAATGAGGAATCCCTAAATATCATTTACCCTGTCCTTTTACCCTTGTACTTTTACCCTGCCCCTCCTCTACAGAGAAATTTTTAGAATGGTGACCATTCTGAACGCTACGCGTGACCGACGCACAAAATTTTCTTCCATCGAAATATTTTTTTTTTATTTTTCTTTCGATGCGTGCAAGGTCATCGAATTATCGTAAGGTATGATTTTAAATGGGTTTTGTCATATACTACGTGGTAATTGCATACTTTATGATCATGTGATATTGCAATAGCTCCTATTGAGAGCAGAATTTGAGAGATATACAATTAATACATGGCAAGTATTGGAAAGTATATGTATGGTTTTACTAGGGTCTTGTATTCAATTGAAACTCGATGGACTTACTGCCCCCTTTTTGTATAGATTTTGGTTTTTGAACACAAAAAATTTGAACGAAGCACAGTGAAAAAAAAAAAATTTATTCAACGTCATATAAAATTGGGGGTCTACGGAATTTTCTGTGGACACTGAAAAATGAAAAATTTTTTGTGCAGTTTTTTTGTGGAACTTTCTTAACTTTCAAAATTTTTTTTTTTTTTCATCACTCTCAACTCATTGAAAAAAAAAAAAAACTTTAGTTTTTATATATTGAGGAAATTTTTTTCTTTCTTCTCTCTATTGTTGGTTTAATCTGAATTTATTCTTGTTATTTCTTAGTTAATTCTTTTATTTTTCCTTTCTTTTCAATAATTAATTGAGTTCCAGGAAAAAAAAAAGTAGATATTTTTATCCCCCCCAACTAATGTCCAACCCATTCGATCTATTAGGTAACGACGTCGAAGACCCAAACGTTGTGGTCACTCTTCCAAAGGAGATTGTCAGAAAGACCACTTCTTCCAAGAAGGCTGATGTTCCACCTCCATCTGCTGACCCATCCAGAGCTAACAAGAACAGACCAAAGCCAACTGGTAACGAAGGTGCTTTCAGAGACAAGAAGGCTGGTAGAGACCAAAACAGAAACAGAGATGTTCCAAACTCTGCTGCTACCAGAAAGACCAACGACAGAAAGATGACCGACCGTCACTCTAGAACTGGTAAGACTGACTCCAAGAAGAAGATCAACCAAGCTTGGGGTGATGACTCCAAGGAGTTGTCCGTTGAAGAGCAAGCTAAGTTGGATGCTCAAGCTGAATTGGCTGAAGATGCTTCCGAATCTGCTCAACCATCTAACGAACCACCAAAGATGTCTCTAGCTGACTACTTGAACCAAGTCGACAACAACGACTTGAACAAGATCCCAGAAGCCAGAAAGGTCGAGGAAACCCTAGAAGCTGAAGAAAAGAAGGAAGTCGAAGCCTACGCTCCAGCTACCAAGACCAAGACTGTCAAGTCCAAGCAATTGAAGACCAAGGAATTCTTGAACTTCGATGCTACTTTCGTTGACCAAAACAACAGAGGTCCAAGAAGAGACAACAACCGTGGTGGTCGTGGTGGTAACCGCGGTGGTAACCGTGGTGGTAACCGTGGTGGTCGTGGTGGTAACCGTGGTGCTAAGGCCCCAGTTAACAAGCCAATTGACACCAACTCTCTTCCATCTTTGATGTAAGTTTACACAACAAAATAATCGAAAATAAAACAACTTTTTTTTTTCATTTATTACCATGGATATATGAAATCCAATTGAGTATCAACTAATTGAGTTAAACAATTTAAAAACAAAAACTAATATATTTTTTTGCTCATGAGTAAATAAATATACTTACAGGTTGTTAAAATTTTACTTTCCACATAGATATTAACAATTTGGCATATCTCTTTTTTTCATAGAAAGGATCTTCTTCAGTCGTTACCTTTTAAATAATTATGAAATATATATATATACAATAAATATAATTCTTAAAAAAAACTTTAAAACATCATCATATATACATATTGTTTCTTACTAAATATCTATTATGAGTTTAAAATAATAGGTAAATGTGATATTTTACATTGGTAATAATGTACAAAATATAAAATAAAAAATCGATATTTCAATATATATAGTCCCGACTATTCTTTTGTGTTGAGATAAAGTTCGCCAACTCTACCCAAGAACAGCTTGATAGCATGTCTTAATTCAGTTGGTACACTCTTATCTAGTATTTGTATGATGAACTCATACATGGAAGCACAGAACTTCTTAAAGTCATCATCATCAAATTCATAATAGCCTTGTAGAATCTCAACAATAACTGGCCTCCAGGAAATGATACTGCGTTCCATAGTTCTGTCGTCCAACTTAATGTAGCCTTGTACAACCCCAGTACAAATGTTAATCAATCTTGTGGCTAACTCTTCATTCTTGTCATCGTCATTTAGATACAACTTGAACATTATATCAATTAACACAGCTGCAGCACTGGTTTCCTGCTTCAAAAGGTTAGGAATCTTGTCCACCACTCTGGCCTCGACCAGCCTTGTTCTCAAACCGTAATCAGCATTGAAGTCACGAGAGAATTCATAAGATTTTTCTAGAAGTTTAGTAATTTGAATATATTGTTTGAAGGGGATGTGATGTTCAAATTCCTCGTTCTCAAATAGTTCACTTAAAAGTTCGATCATCAGTAACTGTAAAACACATTTCACAACAATAGAGTTCTTGATGCTAATCTTAGGACGTATATCTTCTAGAGATTTAGCTGTATGGATAATCGATGGATTTGTTGTTCTAGTTTCTTCCGCTTTGACAGATTCCATGGTTTCATTACCGACATCTTCACTAGACTCTTCTCGTTGAGCTCTTTGAACCGTCTCGTGAATGCTGGTTTCATCTTCAACTTCATTGTTGGAGTTGCTGTGACTTGGTGGTGCTGGAATAGAAGATTTTCTTCTACCTTGGTGTAATGGATCGTATTCAAATAGTTCATTTGCAGTAGTTAAGTCAAACAACTTTTCAAATACGTTTCCAATTTGTTCCCAGTGTTTTTCATTGAATTTACCAACATTTTGTAAGATTAATTGTTGCAGACATGATCTACCAATTCTAGCAATTGTGTCATTTTCTTGACAAATACATGAAATTAACAAATCAAGGAAACCATCAAGTAGGGTATTCAATGAATCGAAGTAATGTGTGAAAAGGGCGATTAAGTTTCTTAAAGCTTGAATTAGCGTTGTAGACAGCCAGACACTTAGATCATCATGACTATTAAATTGGTTAACTTCCCAATGTTTGGATAGGACACCGAAAATGGGGAATAGCAACTTCTTGCAAATATTTCCCCAAAAGGCTTCATCAAATTCATTACCGTAAGCTACCAAGGAATCGAACATGTAATTTAAAGCTCTTGATCTAACTTCGAGATCTTCAGCTGTCATAATGGTATCGTTAAAACAGTATAATAGTGGGAACCAGATATCTTGGAAAATATCTTTACCTTGTAGTAATGTTTTCAATGAACTATCTGTAGATTTATCAAAGCAGATAGTAGCAATTCTTTGTGTAATTTTCTTCAAAGATTCTAAAGCATGTAGGGATTGCTTTTGGAACTTTTTATTCTTTGTTATTTCTCTAAATACACCAACAAGTTCGGCAAATGCATCTTCTTGTACAAATATACTCTCAAAATGGGTATTAACGATATCTTCGCTAACTAAATTCTGAGTCTTCTGAACAATAGTTTCGTTGGTTGACTTAGCCGTGTATTGAAGAGACTCTAAAATAGTTTTCCAACCAGATTTGATCTTGCTAGACTTTGTCAAGATAAAGTTTCTGAAACAGGCAATAATCATTTCTTGAACCTCGATGTTACCAGAATTTTGAATAGTGTATTCAAATGGCTTTAAGAAATCATGCTGGAATTCGAAACCTGAAAGTTCTTCAATATCTAAGAATCTCATAGATAGTTGACGTAAAGAGTCAACAGCAAAAAATACAACAGCTAAATTGGAGTTGGTTGCAATTTTGTTGAAAGCACGGCCCATAACTGCCCAAACAGGAGACCATTCCAACTTAATACGGTCCATATTGTAATAACAGACATCCACCATCTTCTGCAGAGAGAACATTCTTGGTGTAGACGCATACTGTGAAGATTCAATTTCTTCTAAAGAGACTTCGGTAAGAGCTTTAATGAAATCAATGATTGCGTTACCAGATAATTCGGCACTCTTAGTAAAAATATTATCCATCAAGACAACTAACTGACTAGAGGAAATGAATTTAGAGATCTCTTGTGATAGCTTTTGATTTTGATGTTTTTCCTGCGCAAGCTCCATAGGTGTAGCTTTCTTACTCCAAATATCAAACAAATATGAAGTGTTGGCAGATCTGGTAGAATCGTAAGATGGCCTTGGGTTAGCAACACGTGCTTGAGCAACGTCAGGGACGGTGTTTCTGTCAATACCCTTAGAAATTAATTGTAACCTCTCTATTTGGGATACCACTAGAAGAACGTCCTTCCATGAGCTCTTGAAGAAGTTACCTTCGGAAAGGGCAACCTCCAAAAGAACAATCATAGCATTAACGTTCTTTATCTTTATTTCTTCCAGATTTTGTAGATTACAGAATTGAACTAGCGCACCAATGAAGGAAGTTCTTGCATCGTCAATACCAAAGATGGAAGAAATCCTTATGGAAATTTTGATACCTTCCAAACATTTGTCAGTGGTTTCAAGGTCATCATAATCTTTGAAAGGTGGAGTCAATGCAGCTAAGAACGACATCCACAAGGTCTCGAAGATCGATTTCACATGTTCAACATGAGAAGCTGCATAAAAAACGTCACCGTTCTTACCCTTAGATTTACTCAAATTCTTGAATACTAATTCTGTTTTGGAGGCAATTTCCTTAGAAACCTGCATGTAAGCCTCTCTTGCTAAATCTCTACTACTGAAAAAGTTGAATGCTGATGGTGTAGGTGGTGCAGCCATTGTGGTTTCGTCTTGAAGCATTGCTTGATGTTGCTCAGAAAGTAATTTGATTTCATTATTCGCGATTTCATTAAATAATCCAACCATGAATTCCTTTGGCAAATCTTTACCCCCATCAATACCCTCGTTGTTTTCAAGGAATTCTTGCAGGGTCATCTTGTTTTTAATTTGAGAAGAATGCAAATCGGTGTTTAGCATAATCAAGGAATATGAAAGAACATAAGCAGTGTCAGCCTTTGAGAAAACACCTGGGTTTTGATCAACAAAACGTTCAGCGAATTTTAACATGAATCTATCAATCTTTTGACCCTCACCTGGTAGTCTAAACCTTTGCAAAAAATCACGAAGGGCGTCAACAATGGACAAACCAGTGAAATCAAATTCGTCAACAAAAGCATGCATAACAGCGATATTTTTCTCGTCACCCTCACCTAGATAATCACCAACAGTTGCAAGATCCAATCCATCAGTATCCAATAACCATTTAGCAATACTTTCCGGGCTTTCATCCTTTATAAAACCCTTCTTCAGAAGTAGTGGAATAGCCTTCTTTGGTTTAGCATTAAAGACATTAACACAGTCAGATAGTTCAGTCTTACGAATCTTCAAATTCTCAAATTGCGTTGGATCATCATAATCTGCTTGTTGACTAGTTTGAGATCTACTCTCAATGTCATCATTAATGCTACCATCTGCAGCTTTTGTTACTGAAGGTCTTGGGTCTACAGACATACTAGATTCTGATCTGTTCAAGGTTCCAAAACCGTTTGAACCTCCATTCAGACCATTGGTACCATTTAGTGCCTTGTGAGCCCATAAACTCAAAGATCTTAGAACGGCAACAACACAGTTTAGTGAGGTCATCTTCAAAGCGTAGTCTAATGGGAATGGTAAAGGTGCCAATGATGGATCAGGACCTGATGATAGAGTTGAAGTTGTTAATAATGGGAATTGATCAAAATTGTATGTGGCCAAAGGCTTGGACAGTTGTTCTTCGTAATATGATCTCTGGGTTTGTGTGATGTCCACTCTGGATACCGCTAACTTTGATAGATAGTCTACCAACATTTCAGTAATATTTGGCATACCAGGATCACAGTCATAATTTAGGTAGAATTCTATCAAAGCACGAGGATCAGTACACAATCTCTGAATAATATGCAAAAAGTAACGTTTTTGTTGAGCAGTTGAGGTCTTCAATTCAGTGATAGGGAAGTAAATTTCTGTCAAGAAAACAGGAATTTCTCTCTTGAAATCAGCCCTCAAGTTGGCGATCATCAACCACATAATCTCCAAAGTTGTTTCAAATACTGCTGAAAGAGGAGATGCTGCGTTACGCGACAATGACAGGCATAGGTATTGTCTAATCGATTCCAACAGAGTGATATTTTCCTTACCTGGTAAAAAGATATTGTGGGACATGAACACATCGATGTGATCTCTCAACATGGAATATATTAAGTGCAACGACAGTAACTTTGATCTAACTGCATGTGATCTCATATCCAGCTCTGCATCTAGTGTCTTTGCGCAAATCTTTGCCATAGTACGGAAAACCAAGAATGCGTCCTTGATATTCAGTTCCTGGTTTGTCTGAGCCACATATTCTTGTTCTTGTCCGGTTGTGTTGTCGTTGTCGTTGGAGGTATACTTCTTATCAACTTCGTTATCAATATTCTCCAGGTTAGCCAACGTAAGTGGGGTGTTACCACGATCTGTAGGACTATCTAATTTAGGGATGTTTAGAGCCGAAGAAGAAGGATCGATTTGCTTGACCTCGATCTTGTCAAACACTGCACCGACAATTTGTGTTAGAGTTGCCTGTGCTATACCTTGGTTAGAAGCATTCAAGGAGAAGATAAAGATATTGTAGATGGTTCTTATAGCTTTTAGCAAAGAGGCACCGTGGCAATTGGATGTGGCATCCTCTACCAAGATACAACCTGACAAGGCTCTAACGATCTGCAACTCTACACGTTCATCCGTACTTTCACCTTGGAAACAATCGGCAATGGTATCAATAGCTGCATCTATCAATTTTTGTTTAGGAGGTGGATTGACACCCTCGCGTTGATCTGTGGTTTGGTCGTTTGTGGCGTTAGCATCTGGCAGATTGACTAGCACACCCTCATCCAAAGCATGGAACGAAAACAGTTTTGACAAGCCGTCCAGAGCCTTGGATTGGACTCTAGAGGATGTAGTTCTGCAACAGGATCTCAGGGCCTCGAAGACGAGAATTGAGTCAATTGCCTCTGCGGCTGCGGTCTCTTTGAGTCTTTCCAATGCTCTCTCAATTGACTTCTGTACGTTTGGGTATTTCTTCAGGTCTCTCTCTTGCAAGATAGTCTCGAGAATAGTCTTTGAAAGCGGTGACGAGGACTTCACGTTCACGTTCGAGCTCGTCTGCGAGATATTCCTTACGTGTTTTGGTGTGCTCAAGTGATGTGACTGCGTCTCTGACTGTGTCTCTGACTGTACCTCTGGTGCATCTCCACTCTCCGCCGTTACAGTAACATCAGGTTTTGGTTGATCTTTATGTGATTCTTCTACTTCTTTTTGTTCTTGATCTTGTTCTTCTTCTTGATCTTCGCGTGTTTCTTCTACTTCTTCTACTACCTCTTCATCTTGTTCTTCCTGATCTTCATGTGCTTCTTCTTCTTCCATTTCTTCTTCCATTTCTTCTTTCATTTCTTCTTTCATTTCTTTCACTTCTTCCTCCTTTACTTCCTCTCCATGAGTCTCTTCTACATGCTCTTCTGCCTCTACCGCGACGTCTCCATTCAGCGGCACATCGTCTATCTGCTCCTCCAGAGACATCTGATATTAATTGTAATTGAGGAGTGGTGGGAATTGTAGCTATAAGATAAAGTAATAAGAATTAAAACCAATCCCTCTCAAAAAATACAATTCTCTCTAAAAAATAGGGTTTTAAAGATCCACTGCGATAGAGAGAGAAGTTGCTTGTTGATTTTTTTCGTCTTTTTTTTTTTTTTTTTGCTCTCTCTCTGCAAACGCACATCGTAACTGGTGATACTTTTTAACAGGGTAACGTGCCGTAACACAGAAAGTGTGTCATAAGTTAAATATAATACACACTGTGTTAAATGTAATATATATTTAAATGTAATATACAGTGTGTTAAATGTAAATACATCCCCTTGTATTCTTCAAGGCACTGTGTCTTGTAATTACATCCCCCTGTATTCCTACTGTCTCTACGCCACACCAGCCCGTACGCCACGACAGAGATATAGGGGAGGAATGTGAGGTTAAGGCGACGTGTTCAGTTGCTTTTTGTTAAAGTTTGGATTGAAGTGTAGTGGTAGGGGGAAGGGGGGGCTGTTACAGCATATAAAAAAAAATTGTCTCTGTCATCCGTCAAAAAAGTTAAAAAAAAGGTCGTACCCGGATTCGAACCGGGGTTGTTCGGATCAAAACCGAAAGTGATAACCACTACACTATACAACCATTAACTGGATGTGTTGGTGTCGGGATGGCAATGAGGTTTTCATGTATTCGCGTATTTATAAAAAAATTATCGTTTTGTAGCTGCAAAACAGCGTGGAGAGACAGAGAGAGACAAGAGATAGAGAGAGACAAGAGGTAGATTGACAGAAAGAGATAGATTGACAAGAGATAGAAAGTGGTTATTTACAATTTTTACATATACCATAGAGTACTGTATTAGAAACACATTACTGTAAATATCTTTAAAAATCACATTAACACGGGGCACTCTTAACTTCCAGAACATTCTCGTCGGTTCTACATGGAAGAGACGTTACCCTCAATCCGTAACAAGCGGGAATTTATTATGTTAATGTTAAGGGGGGGGGGAGTGGGCCATCGCCCACTCCCCCCCTTAACATAATAATCCTTATATAAGTAAGACACAATTAGAAGAATAAACTGTTCTTGTGGGAAAAGAATTTAACAAAATAACAAACTAACAGAAAAAAGTAATTTTATAATGAGTTTCTACCAGCCTTCTTTGTCTTTGTATGATGTTTTGAATGCTTTGGCTGAGCAGCAGCCAAGGTACCAGAGACCCCAGCAACAGTTCCATCCATATGGCCGTCCGCATGCACACCACCCATTCCATGCCCAGCGTGGTGCAGGTAGTATGCCCATGTACTATAGGTTTGGGAACCCTTACTACTACAGTCCAGATTACTACGAGGATGACGAAGATGAGGATCAACAGGTGGATGAGGATGAGGATATGAACTATAGCAGACCGTTCTACTACCACGACGATTCCGGTAAGAACGCCAGACTGGCTCAATTGCGTCAACAACAGCTCCAACAACAACAACAGCAACAGCAACAGCAACAGCAACAGCAACAGCAGCAGATAAGAGGTGATGGTGGGCTTGCTGATCTGCTGAATGCGTTGATGCAGGGTGGTGCGCAGGTTTACACTGGTGAAGCAGAAGCTGACGAGCCTCACATTGAATCATTGCCACAGCAACAGCAACACAAGGAGCCACAGCAAGAGGAGAAGAAAGAGGAGAAGAAAGAGGAAAAGAAGGAAGATGAAAAGAAGGTCCCTACACCAACCGAGACCAAACCAAAGTTGAAGAAGCGTGCTTCGTCTTCAGCCTTCTTGCACCAACAGGCCCCATCACCTGTCCCTGATCCATTGCAACTGTCCAAGCCAGAGACCCGTATGGATCTGCCATTCTCCCCTGAAGTCAACGTCTATGACACTCCTAACAACTACACTGTTATTATCGCACTACCAGGTGCCAGCTCCAAGGCTTTCAGAATTGACTACCACCCATCATCCCACGAATTACTAATTAAGGGTAACATAGAGGACAAGTTCGGTATCGATGAAAAGTACCTGAAGATCACAGAAGTCAAATACGGTGCCTTCGAGAGAACTGTGAAGTTCCCAGTCTTGCCAAGAATCAAGGACGAAGAGATTAAGGCCACCTATTCCAATGGTTTGTTGCAAATCAAGGTCCCTAAGATCCTCGACGGTTCCGAAAAGCCAGCTCCTAAGAAACGTATCGTCATCGAGGAAGTTCCCGACGAAGAATTAGAGTTTGAAGAGAATCCAAACCCTGTCCAAGAATAAAATTAAAAACAATAGTAAATAGATAACCATTTTATTTTATTTCATTTTATTCTATTTTATTTTATTCTATTTTCATTTTTTTTTTTGACTACTCATATACTCATGACATTTACGCAAACAATAAAAAATAGTATAAACCTAATAAATATTTTTTAATATAAGTACACAGCAAAATATAATCTATCAAAGAACAAATCCATTTAATGTTTTTAAAGTATGGTAATATTGTCACTATTAATTCAGTAACGTGAGCTACGTATAGTATGATTGAAAATTTTTGGTTTTGAAAAAAAAAAAAAATTGATGGGCATCGATTCAAAAGACGATGCAACGTTTAAATAATAATAGGCTATAACGCACAATTGATTCAATTTTCAAGGGTTTGCAGATACTAACCAAGGAAATAGAACACAGAATTTACCATGTCTGATCCAAATCAACAACAGGACCAACAGCAACAAGGTCAGAACTACCAAAACTACTACCAAAACTACAACGCCCAACAGGCTGGTGGTTTCCAACCACAACAAGGGTTCCAACAGTACCAACAGTACCAGAACTATAATGCTGGTGGATACCAACAAGGCTATCAAAACTATCAACAAGGTGGTTACCAAAACTACCAACAAGGTGGTTACCAAAACTACCAGCAACAAGGTCGCGGTGGTTACCAAGGCCGTGGTGGTCGTGGCCGTGGTGGTTACAAGAATTACAACAACAGAGGTAACTTCAGCAACAACAACAACTACAACCAAAACTACAACCAAAACTACAACCAAAACTACCAAGGCTACCAAAGTTACCAACCACAACAAGGTCAAGCTCAAACCTTGGACAGCTTCCAACAACAACAAGAACAAAAGCCAGAGGCTGCTCCAAAGCCTAAGAAGACTTTGAAGTTGGTTTCCAGTTCCGGTATTAAGTTGGCTAACGCTACCAAGAAGGAGGAACCAGCTGAGGAGAAGAAGGAAGAAGCACCAGCTGCTAAGGCCGAGGAGAAGAAGGATGAGGAACCAGCTGCCAAGACCGAGAAGGCTGCTGAGGAATTGCCAAAGGAGATGGAAAAGCTAGATGTTAAGGATGAACCAGAAACCAAGGAAGCTCCAAAGGAAGCCGCAAAGAAGGAGAGTACTCCATCTAACAGTGCTGATCTATTAATCAAGGAACAAGAAGACGAAGTTGACGAGGAAGTCGTCAACGATATGTTTGGTGGTAAGGATCACGTTTCCATTATTTTTATGGGTCATGTCGATGCTGGTAAATCTACTATGGGTGGTAACTTGCTATACCTAACAGGTTCAGTCGACAAGAGAACAATTGAAAAGTATGAAAGAGAAGCAAAGGACGCTGGTAGACAAGGTTGGTATCTATCCTGGGTTATGGATACTAACAAGGAAGAAAGAAATGACGGTAAGACTATCGAAGTTGGTAAGGCTTACTTTGAAACTGAAAAGAGACGTTACACCATCTTGGATGCCCCTGGTCACAAGATGTACGTTTCTGAAATGATTGGTGGTGCTTCTCAAGCCGATGTTGGTATTCTAGTTATCTCCGCTAGAAAGGGTGAATACGAAACCGGTTTTGAAAAGGGTGGTCAAACTCGTGAGCACGCTCTTTTGGCTAAGACTCAGGGTGTCAACAAGATGATTGTTGTTGTCAACAAGATGGACGATCCAACCGTCGCCTGGTCGAAGGAACGTTATGACCTTTGTGTTAACAACCTAAGCAACTTCTTGAAGGCTATTGGCTACAACATTAAGCAAGATGTTATCTTCATGCCAGTTTCTGGTTACAGTGGTGCTGGTTTGAAGGACCGTGTTAATAAAGAAGAATGCCCATGGTATGACGGTCCATCTTTGCTAGAATACCTAGATAACATGCAACATGTTGACCGTCGTATTAATGCTCCATTCATGCTTCCAATTGCTTCCAAGATGAAGGATCTAGGTACCGTCGTTGAAGGTAAAATTGAATCTGGTCACATCAAGAAGGGTCAATCCACTCTATTAATGCCTAACAGAACTGCTGTCGAAATCCAAAACATATATAACGAAACCGAGAGTGAAGTTGATATGGCTATCTGTGGTGAACAAGTCAAATTGAGAATTAAGGGTGTTGAAGAAGAAGATATCTCCGCTGGTTTCGTGCTTACATCTCCAAAGAACCCAATTAAGAACGTTACCAAATTCGTTGCTCAAATTGCTATTGTGGAATTGAAATCTATTATGTCTGCTGGTTTCTCTTGTGTTATGCATGTCCACACTGCCATTGAGGAAGTTCGCATTACTAGACTGCTACACAAGCTTGAGAAGGGTACCAACCGTAAATCCAAGAAGCCACCTGCTTTTGCTAAGAAGGGTATGAAGATCATCGCTCTTGTTGAAACCGAAGAACCAGTTTGTGTTGAAACTTATGATGATTACCCACAACTAGGTAGATTCACCTTGAGAGACCAAGGTGTTACCATTGCCATTGGTAAGATTGTCAAGATCATCGAGTAAAAAAAATCAACCGAAATATAATTTTATTTTACAGAACAATATCATATCATAAAAAATAAAATAAATACTTCTATTTGTATCATACATTTCTTTTTCTTTCTATAATATAATAACCTACAAATTGCAATACCTAAATGATGTAAAAGCAAACATTTAATTATAATACAATTATTTATCTTACAGATTTTCATTTATTACATAAGTCATTAAATATGTTTAGAAGGTTTTCTACGCCTTGCACAACATTCTCGTCGTAACCACTCCCTTTGGTGTATCTAGAGTGGGCAAAGTCTATCATTGTGAGTGAGCTCAATTTCTTTTTTGCCTCATTCTTCTCAACGTAAACATCGTTATCACTTTCATCTGAATCAGCTTTCAGTTGCATAGACGACATCAAATTTTCTTTCTCGAGAGAACTTTCTTCTTCTTCCATCATATCATCTTCGTAGTCGTGGATCAAATCATCTTCATCAGCCAGTTCTTCCCAAACTTGTGGATCGCTCTCATAAATAAATAGAAGGCTACTACTAATAAATCTGGCTTCAGTGTCTAAGAGTGTGTTATAAAACAGTTGTAATCGTTGCCAAAACCGTTCATACAACTTTTCTTTTCTTATTTGCGAAAGATTAGGATTGTCAAAGAACAACTCAATAGCATGCTTTATATTTTCTGAGGTACGTGTTCTGCCAAACATTTTATTCACAGATATGTAGTTGATATTGTTGTGATGTTCTACAGAGAAATGGTCGCTATCTAATTGACATTGGCCCCGTTCAATTTTCATACCACATATTCGAAATGCAAGAGACCCCGAAGTGGTAGTATCGCTCACCCTTTGCAGTCTTTGCTTCTTTTCATCAGTGGCATCTTCATCATACAATAGAGATCCGAGTTTGATGTCCATAATATTCGGTCTTGAGAATCCATGTACAAGATTATTCAACACAATGTACTTATTCCCACCCAGAGTCCCCTGCTGCCTATCACCTTGTTCCAATTCCCCCAAGTAACATGGTATCCATCTATAAAACGGCACATCCCCGTCACTAGCATCCTCTTGGTCTCTACGAACCATTGTATCCATATAAAACTGTGCTTCCGTGGAATTGTACGGTTTAAAAACCAAGGCACCTTCTGCCTCAGTCAACAGACCATCATGACCAGCAGCCTTGTGATCCAAATCTCTCATTTATACTCAATAAACTTTTTAGTAGTTGTAGTTTTCCACTAAGTAAGTTCTCTCTGGTTTTTGTTCACATTGAAAATTCCTTTGTTTTCTTACTTTTTAATTTTTTATTTTTTTTTTCACTAGTTTATCATCACCAAGGTCACATGAGTTTGTTATTATATGAAATATTTATATATACATGAACTGAATGAAATACCTCAGCTACACATTCCATACCAATCATCACCATACTATTAACAAAAAAGATGAGTAAATTTCTTTCTCTTTCTTAAATGTACATTGTAAACATAGTCGCCATGGCAATATGTGTCAAATAACAAAGAAGATAAGAGATAAACCACAGAACTTGACGTAGAGAAATGAAGAAAAACTCCGGGAGAGAGAAGGAAAACTGATTTACGTATTGTTTTTACCCTACGTAGTGTTCTTCGCGATAATTTAAAAAACTACAAACTTAGTTGTACATGAACTTCGTACAATGGCACAAAATTTGTTTTTCATCGCGTTTTTGGAGCTTCTCTCTCGCTGCTGGAGCTTCTCTCTCTCTGCGGTTGGCCCACAGGTGAAGGAAAATGCTGCGAGTGGGAGAGGGCGTTAGGCAGGAGAGTGGCCCAGCTGGTGGCAGGTGAGGCCAGACAGGGGGAGGGACGGGGGAGGGGGGAGAAGAAGAGAGCGTAGGCTCGGTCGTGGGTGATGGGTAGGGTGGACGGGCCTCGTTGGGGAGAGAAAATTTTTTTTTGTTTTATTTCGCTTTTGCGCTGGTGGGAAGCAAATGCTGGTCTAGGTGGCAAAGGGAAGTTTGGCTAGGTTTCTTGTAACTTTTGACCTTTTACGCTAGTTTTTCCTTCTAACGATTTTAGGATTAGGCAGACCACTGAGACAGACAGAGAGCAAGCCTAGAAGGAATTCTCTTTACAGGTTTAATCATCCTTTCTGACTAAAAAAATTTTTTTTCTTTGATCTAAAGGTAAACAAGAAAAATAAACATTTCTTTTTATATTTAGAAAAGATGGATGCTGCTGAATTGAAATTGAAGAGTGCCAAGGATTCACTTGTGTCTGCGCTTTTTGAGTTGTCCAAGAGTGCTAACCAGACTGCTTCCTCTATTGTTGACTTTTATAACTGTATTGGTGAAGACGATGAGGAGAAGCTAGAGGCTTTTATTGCTCTGACTGAGTCTCTGCAGACTTTGACCTCTGCCTCTACCCAGCTACATGGCATTAGCTCTGAGCTGGTTAACCCAGGCGACGAGGATGCGTCTCATGCTGTCTCTGGCAAGGGTAAGAAGGCTATCAAGTCCGATGAAGACGACGAAGAGGACGGAGAGGCTGCTGAAGAAGTCGCGCCACCTGCCAAGAAGAAGGTGGTCCGTGATCCAAACGCTCCAAAGAAACCATTGACCGTATTCTTTGCTTACTCTGCTTACGTTCGTCAAGAATTGCGTGACGCTAGAGCCAGAGCCGGTCTGCCACCATTGTCCTCTACTGAAATCACCCAAGAGATTTCCAAGAAGTGGAAGGAGCTAAGTGATGAAGAGAAAGAGAAATGGAAGCAAGCTTACAACGTCGAGTTGGAGCATTACCAGAAACAAAAACAGGAGTACCTTGAGGCTAAGAAGAACGGTACCCTTCCTGAATTCATGGACCCTAAGGATAACCATGCTGCTGTTCCATTGCCAGTTAGTCTGCAAAAGAGGTCTCATGACGAAATGTCTTCCTCCTCTCAAAAGGTAAGCAGCAACCATGGTGAAACTACCAGCTCCAGTGAAAAGAAGAAGAAGAAGAAGAAGAAGGACAAGAAGAAGGACAAGAACAGAGACTGAAGCTCACATGGCAAATAAACAACAACAAAAAAAAAATCCTGTATTAATAAACAATATTAAAATTCAAGGAAACAAGAATATTATCTAAGTAAAAATTAACACAGTCTTATATTGGTTTATAAGGCAGTTGTAATATATAATTTTGAGGAAATAAAAATCAAAAATCTGAATCATTTATGCTTTTTTTTTTTTTTTTTTTAATTAGATGTGAATTATTTACACGGTTATATATGTAAGGAGAAGGGTGGAATATTTACTTCTTTGCTTTTATTCGTTTTTTTACAAGGTTTTTTTGAGTTCCTCAACAATGTTAACTTTTGGTACAGGGGCATCTTGTGGACGTTTCCATTCCTCAGGGAACTTAATGTTCTTCAGACGCATACTCTGTTTCTTTCTCAGGTCTCTTGCGATAATATGCCTCTTATCCAATGGGACATCACTGAAATCATCCTTACTTAGATCCTTGGCTTCCTTGATCAACTTGTTCAGTGTGTCACTTAGATACTGTGCATTTTGTTGTGGCTCAGGGTATCTATCGCTGGACATCTTGAATTCGTCACTGGTATAATCATATCTGGTGCTTGCCAGTAGTCTAAACTTGTGCAATTCACGCTCACCTAAACCGAGATCAGCAGTCTTCAAACTTAGTACAACTTTCTTGGAGTTTGGGTGTTCTTCGCCGACATAAGTCATGTATTTATAAGTAACTGGGTATTTTTTACTGTCGGGACGCCTGTATTCTTGTCTATACTGCGCCAATAGCGGTAGTTCGTATGCAGCCAGTCGATTATAGAATCTCTGTTCCCTGTGCTGAGCCACCAGGTCCAATGCCTGAGAGGGCAATTCATCAAACTGAAATCTACTAAACCCACCAATCTTATCCTTTGCACCACTCATGGCAGCACCGCCGCCAATCTCTAACATACCCTTTTCACCAAACTTATACAGTTTACGGATATGGGACTCAGGAACACCAGTATACTGCGAGGTTGTCAACAACGCCTCCAACTCCTCATTGCTCTGTTTGTACCGTTTACCTAGCTTAGCCATACGTTCCCAATAAAGAGACAAGATCTGTTCAGGTGGTAAACCCTTCCATTTTGCAGGCTCCATATACAGCGACGAGACCATCCCAGAACTCTTAGTCTGCACAAACCTCGTCTGCACCTGGAAACACCTGCTAAACACACTTCTCCCCAGCATTATCAAAAATTTTAGTGCTCTTCCTGCTATTTATACCGTGGTATCCTTCCTGCTGATTCTAATAATCGAAATATACAGCACACTCCCCTGCTCTTAAACTGGAACCAAAAAGTAATCCACAATCGTTGAGAAAGGAAATTTACTGCTTAAGAACAAATTCGTCAATTGGGATTATAAACAACGTGATAATATATCATATAGAACGTTTACGTAGAATACTATATATTACACGTTAAATCATTGCAGACGTAAAATATAACGCAACACGAAATATAATATGATTCAATCGTATGTGGCAACATTATTGTTTATTTTATTTTAATTTTAATTTTTTTTTTTTTGTCGTTTTCAGAAAGAAAGAAAGAGAGAGAGGAAACATTAGTAACGTGATGATAATAGATTTACTCATTGAAGGAAAAGAGAGAACCGAAGGGAAGATAGAAGTGGAATTGTTACCTTATAATTAATTTTACTGGTAGACAGATTAAAAAAAAGAGAGTGTGTGTGTGCGTATTTATATAAATATAATAAGGTAACTTTATTTCCTTTTTTTTTTTTATTTTACCTTATTTTTTTTGGTTGGCGCGTATTTCTGAATACAATTTTTTAAACCAAAGCACACTACGATGCCTAGAAGTACTAGAAGAGGGAAGAAAAGAGAGCCTACTGGGAAGAAAGTTCCGCCCGGGAAAGGTAAGAAGCAGATGCCTGCGGAGATACCGACTGGTCCTAAGCGGGTAGCGATGGGGAAGAGTGTAGATCGCGATGATGGGCGCAAGGCTATGGCGCTGGCGAGTACGCCTGCGACTGTACTCAATCGGATACTTAGCGTGCTAGATCTCACGTTTGAAAGGGATATTGGGATGTTAAATGGGCAGTATGTCAGGAAGGTTCCGGATTACTCGGTTCTTGTGAAGCTGAAGGACGAGCTGGAGAAGATGCATCACTTGTTCAATCATATCTCGGAGTCTGATCAGGCTAGTATAGATTTGGTACGGCAGATCAGAGATGATAGGAAACAAAAGAAATTGAAGAAAGAGGAAGAGGCTAGAGAATTGGCTCGTAAAGCAGAGGAAGAGAAAAGGAAGAAAGAAGAAGAAGAAAAAGAAATCGAGACTGCTAAATCAAAGAATGACATAGAAGAGAAAGCAAAGATAGAGGAAGAGGAAACCACGCAAAAGAAAGAACAAGAGAATCAAAAGAGTGAATCCAAAGAAACAATAACAATCAATGGAGATAAACCTGTTGCTGACGAAACTAGTGAAAGGAAAGAAGATAAAGGAGAAGCTCCTACAGAAACAGTGGAAAACGATGATAACAGTAATGAAAATGCAGGTGAGGTGAAAGATGATACTAAAGAGGATGACAAACAGGCTGGCACTGAGAAACAATTACCTAATGTCGAACCTGATAAAATTACAGAAGACAAGAAACGTAAAGTGGATGCGATTGATGAAGCAGATACCACAACAAAGGAAGATTTAGAGCTAGACGATCATAAAGTAAAGAAGTTGAAAAGCGACCCAGAGAATATACCGAATTTATCGGAGGACAAAGACACCAACAATGAAGGAAAGAGTGACATTGACATTGACAGAATGGAAAATGATCCAACAGTCAAAAATCCTAAATCAGAGTTTGTTGTTTCGCAAACTTTACCATCAGCTGCCGCTGCCTTGGGTCTATTTAATGAGGAAGGGTTAGAATGTACAGGTGAGGAGTTTCTGAAGAAGAAATACAGTGTTGCCAGTTATCCTACAAGAGACCTCAAAGATATGCTTCCTGGTGAACTTCCTGATATGGACTTCTCCTGTCCAAAGCCAACGAATCAAATCCAGTACAACACTTTTTTGACATCTATAGAGAAATTTTATCGTGAATTTAGTGATAACGATATCGGTTTCTTAGAAGGGAAATATATACTCCCATCCAATTTACAAGTGGATAGCACATATGACCCAGAGGTCACACCATACATTATTCCAAAGCTTGGCCAACTATACACAGAAATTTGGGCAAAAGAGGATAACGACAAGAACATCGGTAATACCTCCCCTCCAATAGTTAGTGACCCAAGCAGCATCTTGCCAAAGAAAAGTCCAAATGACCTGAACGATGGTATCCTAGAGACTGAGGATGTATCATGTGGTCCACTTGTATCTAGGTTAATCTCCGCTATCCTGAAGGAAAATACCCAGAATTCTTCTGAAGAAAACTCTACTCCCGCATTTAACTCGGAGGATAGCAAAACTGGTATTGATATTAAAGAGGAAAACGAGGATAAGTTAGATCCTGGTACTGTGAATGATACCATTGACACGACCGCGAATACTAATGATGACACTGTTATGACTAATATGGATACTGTCGAGAATCCTGACACTGTAAATTTCGAGACAGACCCACTCTCAAAGGGTACCACGAGCACTTTACCACCGGGGAATGGCTGGAAAATCAACGATGTTAGCATCGATTACCCAACTTTCGAAGAGAGATTAAAGCGTGAACTGAAATACGTTGGGATATATATGAACTTACCACGAGACGAGAACAACAACAACGGTGACGATCCTGACTGGCTCAACGGTAGAGAAGATGACGAAATCAGCGCAGAGCTACGTCAACTACAGTCGACATTAAAACAGGTCAACAAACGGAACCAACTGAGGAAAAAGACACTAATCCCACTGATAGAGAAACAATTGGCGTGGCAGGAATACGCATCTATTCTTGATGATCTGAACAAACAGCTAGACCAAGCATACATTAAGAGGATCAGAGTCCCCAAGAAGAGACGGAAGCACCACAGCAATGTCACGTCCGCCAGCGCATCGCAACTTGCACAACAGAAGGCTGCAAACTCAAGCCTGAAAGCCCTGTTGGAGAAGAGGCAGAGATGGATCACAAAGATAGGCCCGCTATTCGACTCCCCTGAACTCATGAAAAGAATCCCCAAGGAAAGCGTGTTCGCTTCGCTGGAGACCCAGGACGACGACGACGACGACATAGACGTATTTGCACAAAATAACATCAACAAAGAAGACGATCTGGAGGACTAGTACATAAATAAATCTGAATATATATATAAATATCACAATATATATGTAACATTATGATAAATATCATACCATACGACATTAATTAGGAGCGGAGACCAAAAAAAAAAAATCTGAGATGAAGAAAAAAAAATGTATACAAAGCAAATCTGGGCGTGAACCCTTAAAGTGGCGGCTAGAATATATCTATAGTTTAAGCCATTGAAACAAGACCATTGAGTCCAAGAATCAAGTAAAATACAAGTATAAAAAAAGATGTCTAGAGCGAAGAGAATTATGAAGGAGCTGCAGGCTGTCAAGGACGACCCTGAGGCCAACATTACGTTGGAGTTTGTGAGCGAGTCTGATATCCACCATTTGAAGGGTTCGTTTCTAGGTCCACCTGGCACACCATATGAAGCCGGTAAATTTATAGTAGACATTGAGGTGCCAATGGAGTACCCTTTCAAACCACCAAAGATGAAGTTTGACAGCAAAGTGTACCACCCTAATATCTCCTCTGTCACGGGTGCCATCTGTTTGGATATTTTGAAGAATGCGTGGTCACCAGTTATCACGCTGAAATCTGCGCTGATCTCTCTGCAGGCGCTTTTGCAGTCCCCTGAGCCTAACGACCCACAGGACGCCGAGGTCGCACAACACTACCTGCGAGACCGTGAGTCCTTCGACAAGACCGCTGCGCTGTGGACTAAACAATACGCATCTATAGAAGGTGGCAGCGACTCCGTGGATGAGGCTCAATTGTACGGCATCGACCCCGAGATTGTCAAGGAATTCGAGAGTCAGGGGTTCGAAAGAGCCAGGATCATCGAGGCCCTAAGGAGAATCGGAGTGAAGTCCCTAGACCCTAACGATAATGCCACAGTCAACAAAATCATCGAGGAGCTACTGAAGTGAAGATGTATAGAAGATATATATAACTAAAAAAAAAAAATATAAAAAAACACAACTACCATTGTAAAAGGAGAAATCGGTGTAGCTACTCCGGTGCTATTACAACCGATACAAAACTCGGTATTAACCTGCAAAATACAATATATTATTGAATTATTATATATAACCATCCGCCATTCGTGTGCTATAATGTATAACGTGACTCAATCGCACATTAAACCCCGCGATTACCTCATCGCAAACCCAAAAAAAAAAAAAAATGAATTGCTGTCTCTCTCCTATCAACATAAGAATACACAAGCACAACAAGAACTACTACTACTACAACAACACAATTATTAGGACAATAGCGCCAGATAGACATACTGAGAGAGATGTCTTGTGCGCAGTCTTATATCCATCTGATTCCCTCCAATGTCAAGGAGGCTGCCAAGCAGTCGATAAAGGTGGGCCAACAGGCTGGAAGAGCCAAACTAACTGGGTCCAAGCCTGTTTCCTTAAAGATACACCTGGAGAAGTTTCCTAGTTTTATAGGGCATGCGTCATCAAGAGTCAACAGGATGACTAACGAAGATGCGTACTCTCTAAATATGCTGCAGTTGCCATCGCGGGCGGAGCAGTTAATCGCTAACAAGAACAAAGACCTTGTTACTGGAAACAGCAGGAATGTTTTGAATCTTTCTATATTTGATGGACACGGTGGTGGAGGCCGTGTGTCAAAGTTGCTGGCACAGGAGTTCCACAAGAAGATTGTGGAGAAGTACCCGACACAGGAGGATTTGTATCAGCTGTTGGACAGGTACCAAAAAGTATTTGGGGGTCAGTACTGGACGGACATGTACAAGAACCGGGAGAACTTCTACGAGAAATATATTCGGAATTGTAACACCAAGCAAGAACAAGTGCTGTTTGGGGCTGACAAGAAGGGGTCACGTATGATTTTTGATAAATGGGGGAACATTATCGACAAGACCAGTCTATTGACAGAGTTCGAAAGGTTGAGACTGTACTATACCTACTTGAAGTTTGATCTAGAGCAATGTTGTGGATTTAACGGCGAAACAGAACTTATTGACATTGATGAGCAGGCAAAAAAATTCTCTGGTGGTTCAACGGCCTCTTCAATATTCTTATCATCACATAACGAGCAGAATAGAGATGATGATTCATTTTTCATCCACCCTACAGGCCTTTTCAAGCTTGTGGTGACGCAAGTGGGGGATACAAGGATTATTTTATGCGATAAGAATGGTGTTGCACATCCATTAACAAGGCTTCATCACCCTTCTTCCAGCAGAGAAACCAAAAGACTAAACATCAGTGACGAAGAAGAGGAAACGGACTCCTTTGGTGAAAAAAGGTTCCTGAATAACTTCGCCAACACCAGGGCATTTGGTGACCTTATTGGTAAAAGAGAAGGCCTGTCAGCAGAGCCCGATATTTACTCTTATTTAGTTGGTGATACCCAACAAATCCCACATTCTGAGAAATCGAAATTACAATTCGGTGGTGACGAATGCTTTGTCTGCATGGTTACAGACGGTGTCTCCGATGTTTTGTCAGACCAAGAGGTTATCGACCTTATCACTTCTACAGTTAACATGAGAGGTTTGAAAACTGCGACTCCACAGTTCTTAGCAGATGAAGTAGTTAAGTTTATTCAGGAAGTAGGTGATAGACACGCAGACAACGCAACATGTATTCTCTTAAGATTACCCAACTGGGGTAACTGGCCTTCAATCGACCGCACTGGTGCTCAGAGAGAAGAGAAATTGATGGGATGGAACAAGCCCAAACAATAATATTCATATTAACATTGTCAAATATTCATCAAACAAAAACTTTTACGACTTAATAACATTCAACAACAATTTTCCTTTCTTCCTTCTTATTCTTTTAATGATCCTATGACAACTATTATTACTTGATAGGTCAATTAGTATTATTTCATTTTCACTCAATTTGTTTTTATGTTACCATATTTTAATTGATACAGAATCATTGCTCCTATCTTTTTATTTTTATTTTTTTTTATTTTATATTTTATCTTACCTATATCATTTCTTTAATGTGCTGGTAATATTAAAGAAACTTAAATATGAAATTTTGTACTAAAAATAATTAAAATACTTGGTATGTTATGCTTTTCAAAAAATCTGTATGTGCTACCTCATGAATACTATCGAATTTCATAAATCACGTTTCCGTTATCACTTTGTTCTTTTGCTGCTCGCTGTCGGGGCAAATCCTTTTCACACAAAGTAATGCAATACCATACTAAAAGTAAATCTCAATTGGAAGGAGATCATCACAATAACAAGTAAACTAGAGTATAGAAAGAGTTACACAATAAACTGAACATTATATTTGCTAATTTTAAGAATAATATTTTTATTTTATTTTTTTTTTTGAAAGCCCATTCAACTTCAATTTATTTGACCTTAAATTTTGAAATAAGATATACGAACTAAGAGAGGTGGAATTGGCGGACAAATCAATTGAGAAGGAAAACAACAGGAAGAAGACGAAAAAGGAGAAGGATAAAAAAGAGATGGTGCCAAATAAATATTTACTTACTCCTCCAGATGAGTTACACCCGTATTCGGACTCAGTGCAGACGAAGCATAAGTTATATCCAGATTTTGATCCATGGGAACATACTAAAGAGGAAGACGAAATTTTGTTGAATTTTGTCTCAAAGGGTTATTACTCTACGTCCAAAGTCAACTTTGAAAGTATCTCTGCAAGATCCTCGCTTCAGGAGTCGTTACCCAAATTATCTTCGACATTAGCAGAGAAGTTCTCACATGTTGTGCGGATCAGGGAACAAGAGATTAACAAGATCTCTGGTTTGGATGAGAACGGTAAATCCTCAGGTAGTAAATTTACTGATCTCTGCAGCCCAAACTTCAAGTTACCTTCTAGATTAACCCTGACAGATCATCGGAAAGAATTGTGGATACAAGAACTAAGTTCACCTTACACGTCTCTTCATAAAATAACCAATTTCATACCTCATGGCTTAAAAAAAAGACAAGTGTTAGAACAATGTTACCAAAAACAAATCCTTTTGATACGAGCCATTTGGCTAATAAAATGCTGCTATTCCATCGAATGGAAATCAGGCATTGCTAAGCACAGTAAATCAATAGAGGAAAAAAACAAATTTAATTCTCATTTACTGAAGGAATGGACTGACAACTTTGTCTTTATTTTGGAGAAATTGATTTTTGAGATGACACAACATTATAATGACCCAGCAAAGATGAAGATATGGAAAAAAGAAGTAAATTATTTTCTAAGACTTATAGGGAACTGTTATACGTTAGAATTGATTGACAAGGAAGTTTTTCATTATTGGATACTTCAATTTGTCTCTAAAGTTGAGAATTTGGAATACTTACCTCTGCCACTACATATATTAGAGTTATTCTGGACAGGGATATGTGATACAACGAGTACAAATGCTTCAAATAACTCTTCTAACCCTTTGTTCTTGGTTACAAAATTAACTGATGTACTATTAAGCAAGTATTATAACATATTGCATAGCAAATCCATGATTAATGACGACAAATATATTATTAATGACATAAAAAAGAACGACAGTATCAAGGAATCACTACTGATTTTTATCCAAAAATTGGTTTGTCGACTATTTAAAGAACAATCTCTGGAGATTTTCCTTTTCCCTCCTGAAAGCTGGGAAAACTACAAACCTTGTATGATTCAAATAACAAGTGTACTATGCCGTAACCAAGATGATGCCGCTGAAATCAAACAAAAACTAGAACTAATTAGTTATAGGAATGAAACTTTAAGGTATACCCCACCACTTTCAGAGAAACCTGTTAGAGATGATCTAATCCTATATGTACCAGAACTTACATCTGATAATATTGCAGTAGTAGATCTTATAGAGGTGGATACAAAACTAACTAACCTTTTAGATGAGAATCCTACAGATTTTGATTGGACTGCCTATGCGGATCAATATATTGTCTCTAAGGTTCAGATTATACAAATAATTTTATGGGCGATTCATCCATCTAGGAAATCACATTATGAAGCATCGCAACTAGCAGCAAGACTTTTGTTGCTTAAGATAAATACTATGGACGGTTTCCCAGAATATGAAATTGAAGATGAAATCTGGTCTTTAGTATTTAAATTTGCTAAATTGTCCAACAAAAACAAGGCACTATTGGTTGTTATGCCAAATTTTTACTCCTTATTGAATACTCTTATCATATATGGTTTGATCAAAGTCCCTACTTATATCAGAAAACTCATCAGTTCTGGTATTCTATATCTGACTGATACAGATGATAAATATGTTCATTGTGACCTTCTAATTAATTTGAAAATGTCGCCTTTGATGGAAAGTCTGTACAATATGGTTTTGAAAAACGTTATAGATCAAAACCCAGAGTACTACGAGAATTACAACTTCCACAAAATGAGCTCGATGGTTGAAGAGTTGAAAATAAAGCTTACAGAAAACCAAGAGGTGGATTTCTCTCAATACCCTATTAGTATTAAAATTTCTGTTGCTGAATGGTACCTAACATATTTATGCAACGGAACACTGGTTAATCAAACAACAAATTCACTCCGTCAAAAATATTTCCTTTTTGCTTATCAGCTAAACAGTGGCCATCTATATTTTAAGTGGGTAGAATTCGTTGTGTATCACCAATTGATCAGTGATATTAGTGCTTTAGAGTATCTGATGGATCTACTTTTGAATTATCAAAAACTATTCTCACAATACATCAACGACCATGTTTTATTCATCAAGACATTTATTTTCATAACCACTAAAATATTGCGTGAGAAAGACAATATTTCTTATAAATTAACGTCGTTCATGCCACTTTGGAAATTTGTAATGAAGAATTACCCAATGGAGATTAGATTAGATAATGACTTGAGAACCGAAATTGCAGCTGTATATGAGCAAGAAAAAACTAAAAAGGAAGCATTTGAAAATGAAAAAGACTGTATCAAACTGTTATACCAGAACTTGCAACCAAATTCTGAGACGATTAATGGCAATGCGACTGGATTTTCTGAATTGTTTTTGACTAACTTGAAAAGCTATTTAAGCTCTAACAAAAATGACGAGACAAAAAAGAAGGCCAGATACAACTTACTTCTGTTAATGCAATCTAGAAATAGAGACTACGCGAAGTTTATTTCTATTTACCTAAAAAGAAAGGATTTTAAGAACAATGATCTTGTGAAATTGATCAGCTCAAAACTTTTGACATTAGCTCAGATTAGAAATACCTATGGTCTAAAGTTCGTTCTAGATTTTTTTGATTCTCAAACCGAGACTAATTGTGTCTTTTTTGAATATCAAAAGAAGACATTTATCTGGTCAAATTTCCAGTCGATCCTTAATGAATATGATATTATGAAACATGATGAATTGAATAGACTAGTTTTGAGCATAGTCCAATATAGCACTTCTTCTAAGTTGAAGGATATTGCTACCTCAGTAATCATTGATACTTTGAAGAGAAATTCAAGCAAGTCACTTGCATTTTTCTTCCAAATACTACATTACCAGAGTAATATGACTTTCTTATCCGAAGAAAGACTCAACGAAGTGTCATCCAAAATCCAACCACATGAAATATATGTATACATGGATTTCACAAACTTGTGGTTATTCCAAGCGTACACTAGACACCATGTTGAGTTATTGTCAAGTGAGGAGGATTCTAATAAACTGAAAGAGTTTATCTTTGCCGTTATTGATGTCACAAACTACAATATTTTGTGTGCCAAAATCTTTGAGGACATCAAGAAACACTCGGTTACCGATCTTGTCATTGAAATGTTCGAACATGATTTCTTTAACAAAGTATTGTCGGGAGAAAAGTTCAACACTGATTTTTTACAGATCCTAATTGAGATAATCAACCCGCTGTCTACGCAAATAAGCAAAGCCACAGGTCACACAAATATGCCACATTCGGAAAAGACCTATAGCTTGTTCATCAAGGTCTTGGCCTTTTTCAATGACATGGAATCAGCACAACTTGCAAAGAAAGAGATAGAACTAGACGTGTACATGAAGATATTCACAGTACACCAAAATACCATTTTTAAAAGGTTACTAGAAAAAATTAGTGACAGTGAAATTGTGATAGACCAGATGTTCTCGTTATTCGACAAGGTCTCCTTCAGTCTACGGTTAAAACTAATGCTTTACGAGATACTGTCGTCACTGAAATCCTACGGTACATACAATTCCTCCTCTGGTACAAACAAAACCGAGCTACCGAAACGACTGGAGTTTCTACCGCCATTCCAAGTGTCGTCTTTCTTCGAGGACAGCATGGACAAAGATGAAAACGGGATAGACCTCGGAATAGAGGTAATCTCAAAGACAAAGACAAAAGAAAACAGAAACGAAGAAACACAGCCAGTACCTAAACCTCCTCGCTGTCTCATCTACAACAAAGAAACACAGGAATTCATCAAACCACTGTACAAAAAACCATACTACTGCATCAACAACTACTCAGAGTCATCAGCAAACACCAATACCAAGTCATCGTCCTCCACAGACAATACAAACACCGTGAGCATCAACAATTGCTCATTAAACCTCAGCCTATTCGATGCTCGCTATGAACGGAATAACCCGAGATAATTGCGTGAACTGTGATATGCGGGGTGAGGGGGTTTTTGAAAGAAAAAAAAGAAAAAAATTTAAAGAAAAACAAAAAATTGAGAGAGAGCAACAAGCGAAATGTTGCAAAAAAAAATTCGATATTCTTTTTTTTTTTATTATTGTTATTGTTTTTGAAGATACAAATTTCTTGTTTTAGAGTGGCGATAATTGGGATTAGCAAGGATTAGAAGCAGCTCTATATTGCTTAGTGGTTACTTGCATTAAACTAGAGAAAGACGGAGGAAAATACCGGTGGAAATCCAATAAAAATTAGGGATAGCATTTTAAATTCACAAAGAGCAGGTACAAATTAAAGATAAAAACATAAAAAAATGGATGTTACTGGATTCCAGGAAGGTAAGCTTGAGGATAGTAATGATTATATAGTGTTGAATCAGAGGAAAGGGTATCTGGAGCGGAAGCTTGTGGAGCAGCAGTACCTGTGCAAGCAGATGCAGGTGATGCACACGATGCTGGAGAAGACGAGGAACTACCAGGAGTTTACCGATGTGTTGATGAACAGCGAGAACTTGCTGCGGGAGATATTTACGCTAGAAGGGCATATGAAGAGGTCTACGCTTCTGGAGGCCCCAAAAATTGATTGGGAGAAGAAGTACGGGGTGGACATTACAGAGTACATAGCACAAGATGACGAACTACTAGCATTATACACCAATGGATATTTGTGATGATAAACCAACTCCACCTCCATATACTATAGAGATACTATTAATGATACCCCCCAACCCAGACTACGCAAACACCTACCCTGCACTTGTAATTAATCGCATTGCCACCTAGACCTTTCTTTCAAGGTTTCATTTTAAAGATAGATTTTATCCTATCCAGCTTTTTTTAAGTAATGATTGTTATTTTATTTGTTTTAATTTAATGTAAATATTTTTTTTTAGGATAAATAATAATATTTATGCTACTGATGAGAATCGAAGGTATACTCCAGTTGATGAAAAATGAAGTAAATACAAAAAAAAAAAAATTATTCACATTATAAAATAGAGAGACCCTATTATTTTTATAATTTCAGTAATTGCCATAGTTAATTAATATAGTGACTACAAGTAAATATAAAAATGTTTGTCAACACCATACGTCCTGCCTTCCAGGTATCATCTGCTCTGAGAACAAGGATACCCATGACTGCCATGCGGTTCCAATCCACTGGCTACGCCTCTATCAAACAGATCAAGACCACAGATGAGATGTTGAAATTGATAAAGGACCCATCCAAGCTCTCCGTCATAGATTTTTATGCTACCTGGTGTGGGCCATGCAAGGCCATGGTGCCATTCTTGTCCAAATTTGTGGATACGTACCCAGAAGTGAACTTCTTCAAAGTTGATGTTGATGAGAGTTCTGACTTGGCAGAATACTTTGGTGTCTCTGCTATGCCAACATTTGTGTTTGCTAAGAACGAAGAAGTGCTACATAAGATTAGAGGAGCCAATCCTGCTGGTTTAGAAAAGGCTATCAAAGAATTAAAGTAAAAGTGAGGACCACATGGGTCTCTTTCTTTCATTTCTTTTTATTTACAAAGACTCTATAAATATTTTTAACTATATTCATGTGCGTGAAATGCTTATAAATGAAACAACTCTCTTTTTAAAATAATAAAAAGTATTTAAAATAGATTTAATACAGATAATATAATACAGTGCTGATCTCAGAATAAATTAAAACAATTAAGAATTAATAGAGGAAAAAAAAATTAGTAGAAATACTATCTTATCTAGCATGTATAAAATTTCTACTTTTCTTTATTACTCTTAAAATCATCAAACAGGAGGGGGATATTGACATTAAACTTGCACAACTAACTTTTTACTTATTATCTTCATTTAGATTTTATATTAAACCGTGTAGTTAGGGACCGATGCACATTGAGTCGCCTTTTTTGCATTTCAGAAGAATTCATTACTACATTCTGATATGTCATCGATTCAAAATAGATTTTCATTATTTTATAATCTCGAAGATGCATCCTTTATTAAATACATAACAGGAAAAAGAAATAAAGTTTGAAGAATATTTGATCATCATAGGGGCATAAAAAGGTATTGTCTTAGTTTATAGGTTGTATTTTGTCATCTGATGTATTGCTATATTTCCAGATTCTGGCCTTACAGTCACCACTACCGGTGGCAAAGACATGATTAGCTGTACCAAGTGGTGCACCATGAGCAACCGATACTGAAATGACTGAGTTACGGTGGCCTTGCAACATGAGTAGAGGATTACCAGAAACCTTATCCCAAAACAGCACACCTCTATCCTTAGAGCCTGATAGGATATATTGGTTGTCATCTGAAGTTGCAACAGATAAAACAAAATCCTTGTGTCCTCTATAAGTAACTTCACATGTGCCCGAAGTTGGTTTGCCATCAGCATTGTTATGGTTAACGTTTCTCAAATTCCAGAGTTTCACTGAGCGGTCTAAGGAACCAGAAACGACGCTGTTACCGTCCCTTGTGAACACAACACTATATACAGAATCCTTATGGCCAGTGCCTAATTCGTTCTCCGAATCCAGTCTTTCAACCAAAAATCCAGTGTCTGAATCCCAGACTCTAACAGCTCTGTCCAAAGAACCTGCGGCGATAAATTTACCATCACCAGGAGAAACAGCTACTGTAGTAACGCCATCCTCAATTGACAATGTCAAACTACACTGACCGGTCTTTAGATCCCAAATTCTAACAGTTCTATCACCGGAACCAGAAACCAGTTTATCACCAGATGGGAAATAATCTAGCGAGTAAATATCTTGTTCGTGACCTTGCAAAACCATGACGATCTTTTGTTCCTGAATGTCCCAAATTCTGATCAATTTATCTTCAGCACCAGTGGCCAAAAATTTACCATCAGGGGAGAAACAGACTGAACGGATATACAAGTCTGTTGTTGCACCTGAGGAGTTTTCAGCACCAATTTCAGCACCATTTTCATCTTTTCTTTCAACGGTTGCGTTATCATCTGAGAATCTAGCCACCAATTCACCATCAGATACTCTATAGACTTGAGTTGTTTTGTTACAACCAGTGGCTAAGTATTCACCATCGTTACTGAATCTTACACAACACACAACACTAGTATGTTCTAACGTCTTATGTAGTTCGACATCTATTGTTCTTGGTAGGGCTGGATTGAACAAAACGTAGTAATCCTCGGCTTGCTTCTTGATTTCTTCTGGAGCCGAAGTAGCATCCAAATCAAGCAGGAAAGGTGGAATTGGCTTTATATGGTTAGCTCTTTGCTCGAATGGTACTAGATAATGATCCGAGTTTGTTTCTAGTTTTGGTGCACCTGTCTGCGAAGCAGTGACTTGTCCTCTTTTCTCAGAGATCTCTCTTAGTGGAGTATCTTCTGGGGGACTTCCATGAGTACCAGGCTCATTTTGGGCATCTGTTGAGGTGTTTGGAGATTGGTCAGCTACTTGTGGTGTTCCATGTTGACTACCAACTACCATTGCTGTTGGACCTTGTGGAGTAGAAACATGTGCCTGTTGTGGAGTTTGCTGTTCTATCTTCTCCTGTTTAGATAGAGAAGGGACATTTGGAGTAGCAATATTTGATGGTTGTGAAGCTGCAGCAACAGGAGAATCGCTGTGCATTTGAGGGGGTGATAGAGTCTTACCAGGAATAGTACCGTTAGAAGGGTTTTGTTCTAGGTTAACGCTAGGAGCCGCAGGTTGTGGAGGAGGTGGTGTGGCTTGGTGTGGCAGCTGGGGAGCTGGAGTAGCATTGGCCGAGGTAGCGCTTGGAAGAGTAGGTGTCTCTGTAAGCTTGTTTGATATCACTGGGGCCTCAGATTTAATATCTATGTTTTTATTTTGAGATGGTAAAGTAGAAGGTGGTAATTTCACTTTTACTTGTTCTGGGCCAGCAGGATATTCCAATTTAGAGGATGATGCCAATGCTGGAGTAGGTGGGTTGGTATTTATACCTGATTGTGGGGTACTGTTTAATTGTGTACTCATGTTACCCAAAGATGGAGGTCTCTGATCATTTTGCATTGGCTGACCCTGTTGCATATATGGCTGTGGCAATGTCCCATTAATATTTGAATTAGAAGATGGAATTGATGGCACACCCTGATTATACAAAGGGTACGAATTAGTAGGATGTTGTTGGCCCGGTAAAGAGGCACGTTGCTGTTGTTGCTGCTGTTGTTGCTGCTGTTGTTGTTGTTGTTGTGCCTGAGCTTGTGCCTGGGCCTGAGCCTGTGCTTGTGCCTGTGCTTGTGCCTGTGCCTGTGCTTGAGCCTGAGCTTGAGCCTGTGCTTGCTGCTGTTGCTGTTGTTGCTGCTGTTGTTGCTGTTGCTGTTGGAATTGTTGCTGTTGCTGTTGCTGTAATTGCTGCTGCTGCTGACTCATTGACGCCAATTGACGATCTCTAGTATCTAACTCCATCTTCAATCTCTCAATTTCCTCCTCGTACGCATCTTTCATTTTCCTGTGTGTCAATTCCAACTCGTACACCGTGTTTCGGATTTGCTGCATCTCAGCAAGCTGCTGCTTCATCTTGTGGTCGTAGTCCTTCTGGTGCTGCATCCTGTGCACGTTGGCTTCGTGCGACAGTTGCACAAATTCCTGCCTAACCGCTTCCAAAAGCTCGTTCAACTTCGTTAGAGAAGTGGAAGTCATGGTTCGTTAATTTAGCAAAAATTTCTTACTGTTTTCCTTCAGTTCTCTCTCGCAATTTCCTTCCTTTACAATGTCCAATAAAAATAAAACAAAAAAACGTCATATATTTGGGCTCTCTTCTTTTATTTATTTACCGTTTCGTCAATCCTTTCAATTTTTTTTTTTTTTTGGAAACTCCCAAATAACTTACCCGGAGCATGCACGTGGTGTTTAGTTGGGTGTGATATCGTAATATACGTTGTTGCACGCTTCATGCCGTAGTCGTGTATAATTCTCGTGACATTCGTGAATATTGACAGATTGTGTGTGTTTAACCCAAAAAAAAATGAATTAAGGCAGAGAGAGAGATCCCATATACAATATACTATACATATATGAAATAGACTCATCAAGGTAAATACATCGAGATTGCGTTGCGATCTATCTATCTTTAATCCAAAGAAGTAATGGACCCGATTACTCAGTATAAGAAGAGCGTTCAAAGACGGCTGGATGCTGCTGATTTGGTTGTAGAGCGGGCTGTCTCCGAGAACACTCTACTCAGGCAGAAGCTGGAGTCCCGTGAAGTTGAGTTGGAAGATCTGAGACATCAATTGGAGACAGTGAAGAGGCAGCTTGGTGACGCTAAGGAGCAGGCGCAGCGGGATATGGAGACCATCGAGGTGATCAAGGATCTCTTTGAGCATCTGTGTGGGGTTCGTGTGCACAGGACTTACGAGGATGATACAGGGCTGTGGTTCGATTCGAGTCAAGGGTCGAAGAACGGGATCATGGACTACAAGCTTGGATTTGTCAAATCTGAGAAGAACGAGGGTGACAGCGCGGTAGAGACGGAGGTGATATACGTGCCGCTGCTGAAACAGCGCACCGCAGAAGAGTTGCAGGAATTACAGAAGAAGCTCCCGGACTACCTGTTCGAGACATTGAGTTTCCCACTCCGATCACTGAACCAGTTCTACGTCAAAATGTCTAAATCTCTGAACAAACGACTATAATATTCGCCTTTCCTACAAAAATAAAATGTTTATAAATGTTTTCTTTTCTATTTAATTTTGCATAACAAGACGACCATCAGCGTCTACCACTAATGATTTTAAAAACTTCTTCTTCTCGTCTTTACTCTTGTAGTTCTTCAAGATTTTGTACAAGTTGTCACCCTTTTTCAATCCACTTTTCTCTTCCTTCTTTGCAGGTTTCTTGTCGTCCTTCTTGTCGTCCTTCTTGTCGTCCTTCTTAACAGGTTTCTGAGGTTGTTTCTGTTTCTGCTGCTGCTGCTGCTGTTGCTTCTTCTTCCCCTTGTACAACGCCCCTTGATACTTCTCATCCTCACTGATACATTGTGTGTGTTGCTTGTAGCTTACACCATCGTCAAATGTCTTGGAACAGTCTATACAGGTATAGTAAGCATCAGGACAACGGTAGTAGTGCTTCTCGGTGTTCTTCTTAGGAACAGTATCGTTACAAACCTCGCAGTTAAAGGTGACCATGATAATATCGTGTATTCGGCTTGGTTGCTTAATCTTAAATGTATCTATACAATATTGTATTTAAAATAAAGCTTGCGATGAGCTCATCGCAAAAAATTTTTTTTATTTTTTTATTTTTTTTTTCAGCTTGAGCTGAAAAATTTCACATTCCACAGACATTCCCGTACAAATCCATGGTTGATTCAATTTTTGCAACAAAAAAGAAATGACAAACAACTAATCAACCTTTGATTATCTCAAACTTTAGATCGGTGATCGATACCTCGGTGCTGTCCTTGTCATCGTAATCGTACCACTCGTCTTCGCCGTCCTCGAACTGGGCCTCGATGGTGGAGCCGGAGTTCATCTCGACTGAGAACTGGATGTTCCCCGGGTTGAATTTCACGAGTTCACAACCTCTACAGTCCAGTTTTAGAAGCAATGCGCAGCTTTTGTCTGCGTGTTTGATACCGTTCTTTTTCCTTTGATCCAGCAGTGATTTCAGTGTGGCATTGTCGTAGTTCTCGTTATCTGGGTTCCACAATGCCTCTTCGTAATGGGACAGGTTCACGGAGGACTCGTTGCCACAGAACTTACATTTCATGGTGAAAGAGGCCTCGCCACGGCTGCCGCTCATTTCGTGTGTCTCGAACGAGTTGATAAACACCGCGGAGTCGTTGGCCTCCCTACAGTTCGTACATGTGATATCAAACGAGTACTCAGCTACAGAGTCCTCAGTGTCCCTTGGGAACACCTTGACGATGTTCTCAGACATAGTGCCTTGCATAGATAGGTAGAGCATTGTTTATTTCTTGCTTTTGTCTTGATCTGTTCAAGTCTCTAGTTCAGTATGAAGCACTATATTGTCTCTCAAATGTAAATTAAAATCGTTTTGCAAACTTAACCTCTTCATTTTTTTTTTTTAAGGTTTTTTTTTCCTCCTCTGTGCATTTTTTGGCATCGATTTCGAAATAGCAATGGAGCTACCTAATTTGTTAAATACTTTACTGTAAAATATGCTATTTATTTGAACGAAATGTATTAAATATCCATCAACTCCTTCAGTTTTTCTTTGGCCGACTTATCAGCAGTCAATGCATCTTTGAATTGTTGGAAAACGACCATTTCGGAGCTGAACTCTGTATCCTCTTTGTAGTTGAGGGCTACATCGTGGGCACGGTTGATGATACTCGTGTCTATGCCGGCTAGCTTGGCCACATTGAGACCGTAACTCGACTCGGTAACACCGGGTTTTAGCTTATACAAAAATATAACAGTGGTCCAGTTCTCCTTGTCGTTCTTCTGTTCTACATAGTCCATATGGTAGTTCTTCAACAGCTTGCTCTCGATTGTGGTCACGATAGTGAAGTGTGTGGTAAACAAAATAAAGGGACAGTCTTTCTTGTTAACAAAATAGTTGAGAAGTGCCCATGCGATGGCATTTCCGTCTCTTGTACCGGTACCTCTACCGACCTCGTCCAGTAACAGCAGGGATCTGTCAGTGCAAGTATTCAGTATTTGAACCGTTTCACTTAACTCTGTCTTGAAAGTTGATTGTCCTCTTAAGATATCGTCATTTGACCCTATCCTGGTTAATATCTGGTCAAACACAGTTAATTCAAGGCTATCTGCTGGTACAAATGATCCTATCTGTGCTAGTATGACAATTAACGCCACTTGTCTGATATATGATGATTTACCACCCATATTTGGACCAGTGATCACAACTACTCGACCATCTTCTGAATGCATATTTATATCGTTGGGTACATAATCCACATCCAAGGACTCTATAATTGGATTACGGGCCTTCTTTGCCTCAATCTTTTGTTCTTCACCATCAATGAACTTTGGTTTTGTATAACCTACATTACATGAAACAGCAGTCAGGGATAACATACAGTCGTAAGTCGCAATATCATCAACGAAATTCTTGATGGCATGATAATTGGAAGCAATTCTCTTCAAGAATCGCTTGTATTCCTCAGAAATTTCCTCATACAATAGATCCTTGTGGTATTGCAATAATTCGACAAGCTCTTTCGTCTTTGGGGTAAGGAACCTACTGATCATTTTTGTGTTATTAACTTTTACCCAATCTTTGGGGATACCCTTAACCTGAGTATTTCTGACCTCAATAAGAAAATCAACCTCGTCTTTAAATGCTAGATGTGGTCTTTTCAAAAATTTTCTAATATCTTGAAGCTCCTCATTCAACTGATCCTTTACTGCATCAATATCTCTCTGTATCTTGATTATGTTATCTGAGTTATCATAGTTATTCAAGTTGAAAAATCCTAGCAGTTGTTTCTTCGGATCTTTTTCCATGACTGCAGATACGTTTATCATCAACAAGAGTTCCGGAACCGTACTTTCATTAGCATAACGGTACAATCTCGTAATAATTTGCGATAACAATGCCGATTCCTGCTTGATTGAACCAGTCTCGCTCAATATGTTCTCCTCTATAAATGCATGATGTGTTTTAAAATGATTAATTAATAATGACATTTGTTTTAAGAACTGGTAAATTTCACGTTGGGATGTTTTCCCAAATGCAATTCTATTAATCGTTCTTAAAAGATCCGGTGTTCCCTTTAATAATTGGTTGAAGGACTCAAAGAAAATATTATCGATCACTTTTGTCATGCATGTAATACAATCTTGTCTGTCCTCAATTTTAGATTTATCTTGTAGTGGTCGTAGAATCCATTCTTTCATTTTACGACTCCCAAATGAAGTTCTTGTATGATCAACAATCCAAAATAATGTGCCCTTCCCATTATCATTTGAGATCACATCTAAGTTGGAGATGGTCTGTGCATTGAGTTCCATTGATGTATTTGTCGAGAAATGTCTATAATTTGAACCGATTTCAAAAATCTTCTCGTTTGAATAACTGCTACAATAATGTATCATCAACTTAAAGACAGTGAGCTCTTTATCTTGAAATTCAAATGGAATATCATCGGGAGTCTCCGTATTTTCATAACTATCCAAAGGAAACTTGTACAATTGCATTTCATTAAACCTTTTTGATATATTCACAGGAATTTGTGTTGCTTCATCGATCACGATTTCACTAGGATTCAAATATTTAACATGAGTATCAAGTTCTTGGAAAGTTCCCCATTTATCTTCAAAGGTGTCAAATACAATTTCACCACTTGCCAACTGTACTGAGAATAACGTGTATCTTGTCGAATGATCCGGGAGTGTTTCAATATCGAGTGCCCAAATTGTGTTTGTGGATCCTAGGATATTATTCTCTTTTACTTCAAACCCACAATTCACAGAATATGTAGCCTTTGAATAAATGCCAGTGATTTTTCTCTCGAACACAGTTGATTTGCTCTTACTGGCATCAAATTTCTTGGTGGCAGCAGTTTCCTGTTGTTCCACTACCGCAACCTTGAGATTGTTCCTGACCATTCTCTCCAGGTGCACATTGAGCCTCACATCAGGAAAAGAACAGTAGGCAAACTGTCTATAGTTCACATCATTAGGGTTGGAATCGTCCATAGTTAGTTTTCCAGGTATCAAATGCAAGTGTAATAGTCCGCTCGCCTTAACCGCATCTTGTGCAAATATCTTGTACTTGTACCCCACACGTACCACCAGTATTTTGTCCATGTTCTGTAATTTCAGTTCCTTGACTTGCTTGTCCAGAGGAGTTAAAGTGCTGTTCCCACTACTTTTCCTCTTTTTAGCAGGCTGCTCATCCATGTCCTCTTGCATATCACTATCCTCATCAATCAGTGAGCCTCTGATATTTCCTAGCTTCCTCTTATTCATTATTCTGTCCAGTTTAACATTGAAATCAGACGTGTCAGGTCGTTTTAACGCGTCACCTTGCTTTTGTATATCCGATAGTGTTACCTGAGCATGAAGCTGCTGATCACCGTCTTGCTGCGGTACATCGTCTTGCTGTGACACATTTTGTAGCTGCTGTTCATCATCTTGCTGCTGTTCATCATCTTGCTGCTGTAAAATATGTTTCACTTCAGGTACATCTGCAACTTCCTGTACCTCCTCATCAGAATCAAATGTCAAATCCAAAACCTCATCTTTCACCTCTTTGACCTTACTTTCACCCGTTTCTCTGCCAACTTTCTTGAAAAACCTGCTGATCGTGGCCTGTTTCATTGCAATTGTTTCCGGTCTATGGTCAACACCAATTGATTGCGACGAATATCGGTTAAAACTGTCCCAAAATGTTTGATCATGTTAACTTTATTGCTGCTGATGAACAAAATCACACGCGACGGACCTGAAATTTTTTTTTTTCTTCGCTTTCGTTGGGAGGCAACATTCGAAAACTTTTTTTCTTTAAAACAACCAAAACAATCCAATAAATGGCAATTTGGTCCTGATTTTACAAGGGAAAAGATAATTAAACAAGAAATATAACTGCTGTTAGAAGTTTACCAATAGGAAATTATTGAAATTGGCTTTTTTTTTATTTTCTGAGAAAAAAAAGGTGCAAAATTAAGAGAGATAGAAAAAAGGACTGAGAATTGTGAACTCCTAATTTCCCTTTTAATTTGAGTTACAAAACCAATTACATGCCTCCAGGCCATACACCAGAGAGTAATAGGATTGCAATTGCTCGGATTACACATTTGTTAGCTGATTTGAAAAGAGAGAATCTTGAGGAATACAGCGACGAGATACGTGAGATAGTTGAACACTCTTTACCTGTCGTTGAGATTACATATTTGAAAAAGCTCTTAGAGAAATTAGCTAAGGGAGAGACTAAGTTTGAGCTGAAGTATCTGTTTACTGAGAGACTCCAGGATTTAGCCCTAAAGGACCCCGAACAGTTAGATATCTTTAGAGAAGCCGTTTTAAAGAACGAGAAATATTTGAGAGAAGAACTGCACATCGAGTCTGCAGAAAGTTTATCCGAATTCTGTCTTCATTCTGGACCATATTTGGAAAAAATTTTTACAATCGAAGAGAATCTTAAACTCTTAGAACACCAAGAAGAACAAAATATGAACTATAACGAACAATTCAAGAATTACTTGTCAAGCGAGCAAATTCCTGCGGATTTCACTAAAATTTTAGTAGACATTTTCCTTGCCTTGGAAGGTGAGAGTCTAAATGACAGTGTAGCTTTGCTGCTCTCTGAGGTTCTATCCCCAGGTTCACAGAAGTTACAAGATAGCGAGAAGCTAGCAAGAGAAACAGGTACGTGGTTTTCTCCAACTGCCCTAAAAGAGGCCTCCAAGATAGGTGATGTTATTTACAAGGCGCTGTCAGGATTGGCCAAGGATGCCATCAATTGGAATCGTGTTTTCAATCTAATGTCAACGAAATACTTCTTGAGTACATTAGTAAAAACATCCACTGCTTCTCTAACCTCTTTGTTCACGATATTGCATAGTGGCCCTGTCATTGATGAATTTTTCAACTGCGACTGGCACGTATCCATCAAGTTACAATTGGTCGTACTATTACATAAATGGTCAGTCGAGGACGGATGTTTCGATTTGTTGAAGGTGGAAGGTATTAAAAAGGTTTCCAATAAGGTTGAAAATTCGAAGAATTCACTGTTGTACCTGAAATGTGTTTCCAGTTTGGATCTGGAACTATTTTTGCAAAGAGATGAATTAGTGGATAATCCAATGCTACCAACTTTCCAAGAATGCTTTTTCCAAGATTTTAGTTCCGCCCCAGAATACCTAACTCTGGCGCTCATCAATAACATGAAACATTTTAGCTTGTTAATAGAGAACACAAATACTATCGATGAAATCATGGTTGCCTTGGTGGTGCAAGTTTTTGAAAAATCAACAAACTCATTGGTGGATATTATCAAATCATTGGCAACTGACCAGAAGTTATTACTAGAAGTGAGTTCCGCGATTATTACTACAAACAAATTCAAGTTGATTGATTTTGCAAATATACTAAAAAATGAGAATAAACTGGACTTCGTAATTGATCATACCCCATTTGATGACATTTTCAAGTTTTTACCAAGGGCTATCAGAGTTGGATGGACTGGTTTTGAAGAATATATTAATAAACATCTGGACTCCAATAATGCCCACACAGTAATTTCATACCTTGACGGTCAGATTAAAATTCCAGACACTGACATGCCATTGAAAAAATCTCAGAGTTTTGATCTTAAGTCTTTGCATGTTCTGATTAACTTTTTGAGAACAATTCCTCTGAATGCTAATGATCAACTATTGTTCGAAAAGTTACAATTTTCTTTAATTATAGCTGTTCCTAGATTGATCAATTTCGGTTATGATCATGACAACGTTATATTGACAAGTGAAGATACTGGTCCGGTAAACAGTGACATAGAAAAGGAAATGCAATTACAGTTACAAAAGATGTACAGTGGTGAAATTGCAATTAAGGATGTTATAGATTTGCTAATAAAACTAAGAGATAGTGATTCTGCACATGACCAAGATCTATTTGCATGCATTACACACGCTGTATTGTCCGAGTCCAATTTCTATAAAGATTATCCATTAGATGCATTAGCAACAACTTCAGTTCTATTTGGTTCAATGGTTTTATTCCAATTACTTCGTGGTTTTGTATTGGATGTTGCTTTTAAGATTATTATGAATTTCGCAAAAGAAGGTATTGACTCAAAAATGTTCAAATTTGCGGTCCAAGCTATTTACGCTTTTAGAATCAGACTACCAGATTTCCCTCAATACTGTAAAGATTTGCTTCAAGAAGTTCCTGATTTGCAGACCCAACCACAGGTATACCAATCATTATCTGAAGCTGCACATGCTATTGATGTTGCAAAGACTCAAGGCACCGATACTACTAAACAGCCTTTAGAGTTATATCCATTGAAGTATTTTATGGTTGATGAGCTTAAGTACCAATTCCAACAAGAGACTCCTCCAAAGGATTTGACCGAAAAGGTTCTTTTTATCTTAAACAACATTTCTACAGATAATTTGAAAATTAAGGTATTGGACTTGAAGACTATACTGACATCAAACTATTACGCTTGGTTTTCTAACTACTTAGTTAACCAAAGAGCCAAAACTGAACCTAACTATCATACATTATACAAAGATGTTTTGATCAATGTAGAATCCGAAGCACTGCATCAGTATGTTATCAACATGACATTGAAGCAATTGTTCTTATTAATGTCTATTAAAGATACAAAGAGTATCGATAAGAAGCATTTGAAGAACTTATCAACTTGGTTGGGTTGTATTACACTGGGTGTTGATAAGCCAATCAAACATAAAAATATCGCATTTAGGGAGCTCCTATTAGATGCTCATAAGGAAAACAGATTAGAAATTGTTGTTCCGTTTGTAACAAAAATTTTGCAGAATGTCAATGAATCAAAGATTTTCAAACCTCCAAACCCTTGGACAGTGGGAATATTGCGTGTTTTGGCTGAATTAAATGCAAAGGCTAACTGGAAGTTAAGTTTAACTTTTGAAGTTGAGGTGCTGTTCAAGACATTGAACGTTTCATTGAAAGATATTGAACCAACTAACTATCTTGATATTCCTGATGTTATTGAAACTTTGTCCGGAAATGTAGGCTCAGTAACTATTGAACAGCAACAAGTTGAACATCAAAGGCAAATGGCTATGATGCAGCAACATCAGCAACAAATGGCAATCTATCAACAAAGACAGCAACATATACTGAGTGCTACTGCCGGTGTAAAGGAACAGAACAACTTTGTTGACAACCACAACCAAAACGAAGGACCTTTTGTTTCGTTGTCTGGCTCTACATTATTCACTACTAGACCTGACATTAAGAGAATATTCCAAATTGCATTGGCTAAGGCTGTGAGAGAAGTTCTTGGTCCAGTTGTTGAAAAATCTGCTAATATCGCTGTCATTACAACAACTAAAATTGTATTGAAAGATTTTGCAACTGAAGCTGATGAAAACAAGTTGAAAGCTGCTGCAATTACAATAGTGAGGCAATTAGCTAAGAGTCTATCCAGGGCAACTGCAATCGACCCATTAAAAGAAAGTTTGCGCTCAACAACTCAGTCTTTGTTACCTAATATGATGGGTCTTTCTGCTAATCCTCTGGAAGATTTGGATACTGCCATAAACGATAATATTGGTTTGGCATTGAATCTGGTTGAGTTGGCAGCTATTGATAAAGCTACTCAAGAATTAGGGGAACAGATGATTCAAGCTATTGCTATTCGTCGTTATCATAAGGAAAGAAGATCCGACCAACCTTTTGTCACACCAAGTACGAATCCATATTCACTGGCTCTACCTGATCCTTTGGGTATTAAGAGTACCGGTGTCACTCCACAGCAGTTTAAACTATATGAAGAATTTGGTAGTGCTGTCCAAGATAATTCTCCACTGAATCCGATGACACAGAATCAACTGTTGAATACTCCGCAACCGCTACAAGCTGAAGCTGCTCAAAATCTGCAACCAAATGTTCCTCCTGCAAATGCGAGATCCAGTATTCCTCCGGCCCAGAACCAAATACCTATTAGAAGTCCACATGTTGTCAACAATGTTCAGGCTGAGTTGGAACAGAACCATAAAATTTTGGTACACTTGATGGACTCATTGGTAGCACTTATCAAGGAAAACTCAGATAAGACTACCATAAAGGAGTTGGGAGAAAAGAACCAAATCGACGCTATAATTTTCCAAATATTGACCTTTATTGCCAAGAGTTTACAAAAAGATCAATTGGCGTTAAAGGTTGCCCAAGCTGTTGTTAACAGTTTATTTGCTACAAGTGAAAGTCCACTATGTCGTGAAGTTCTTTCCTTGCTTTTAGAAAAGTTGTGTTCATTATCCTTAGTAGCAAGAAAAGACGTTGTTTGGTGGCTAGTATATGCTCTGGATAGCAGAAAATTTAATCTAGCCGTTATCAAGTCTCTATTAGAGGTAAACCTAATTGATCCATATGAGTTAGATAATGTTTTAGTTAAGGCTATGAGCTCAGGAATGGAAAACTCTATTGATTTCTCGATAAAGTTGGTCGAGAACACAGTTTTATCTGATGACCCTATTTTAATGAGAATGGATCTAATCAACACAATTAACTACTTGAGGAAAATAGATATGCCTGAGGCTAACGAATTCTTTTCTAGGTACGAAGGTAAGAAAATATTACCAGTTGGTGGTGATGTCAAGTTAACCAAGAAAGAGATGTACTTTTTAGTTTTCACTGAATGGGTCAAACTTCTTCAACGTGTGGAATCAAATGATGAAATTACTCTAGCATTTGTGCAACAGATGATGAATAACAAAATTATATCAGACAGTGATAATGTTATTGAATTTTTCAAGGCTGCATTGGAACTGTCTATTTTCTCTTTCAAGGAAAGTGATCCAACTGGTGATGTTTTCATTTCTATTGACGCATTGAGTAAATTGATAATCAAGCTGTTAATCTACCAAAACTTTGACGACTGTTCCAGAGAAGAATATTTGAATATGATCTTTACTGTCCTGGTTCTTGTTTTTTCCAAAGATCACGGCGAAGAGAATACCACATTTAACGAAAGACCATATTTCAGACTGTTATCCAATCTATTATATGAATGGTCTCAAATCCGTTCTCACAGTTTCTTGAAGGTTAAAGAAAGTGTTTTGAGACAAGATTTGCAACAGTTTGATGGTGAGTTTTATAACATATTTGCATCTTACTTACACTCTTTGCAACCATTTTCCTTCATTGGTTTCTCTTTTGCTTGGGTTACATTACTTTCTCACAGAATGTTATTGCCAGTTATGCTTGACTTACCAGAAAAGGCGGGCTGGAAGAGTTTGATAATTTTGATCATTGATCTTTTGATGTTTTTGGACAAGTATACCAAGAAGAACTCAGTTTCCGATGCAATTTCTGTTATCTACAAGGGTGCTTTGCGTATTATTCTTGGTATTTCCAATGACTGCCCAGAATTTTTGATTGAGAACCACTATGAATTGATCAATGCTGTTCCACAAACCTATTTCCAATTAAAAAACGTCATTCTTTCTGCCATCCCAACTAATATGACTGTACCAAATCCATTTGAAAAAATGATCTCCATGAAGGACATGCCAGAATGCCAAACTGTTCCATCCGTGTTTTATGACCCTGTCGCTGATTTGCGTAGCTTGAAGAAACCGGTCGATAATTACCTACGTATCCCATCGAACTCACTACTGAGGAACATTATGAGTGGGTTGAACTGCGAGGAGAAGTACATGAGAAACTGTGTTGGTTATGAGTGCGTGTCTGTCAACCAAAAGCTAATCAGAGCTATTGTGCTGCACACTGGTATCGAAGCCGGCCTAGAAAATGAGAAAACGTCTTCCAATGCCATCTTCAATACTAAGTCCTCATACTTTACCTTGCTGTTCAGTATCATGCATGAAGGTACCTTGGAGATCAAGTACCAAGTAATTCAGTCCATCATCGAGCAACTGAGATATCCAAACATCCACACTTACTGGTTCAGCTTCGTCATCGAGGAAATGTTTACTTCAGACAAATGGGGTGACCAACTTGACTATGTCCAGGAGATCATCCTACGTGCTCTGCTAGAGAGACTGGTGGTGAACAGACCTCACGCCTGGGGTGTCACCCTGATGATGCGCACTTTGGTAAACCACAAGGACATCAACCTACTGGAACTGAACTGCGTCAAGAAGATCCCAGAAATCGAGCTCATTTTCAAGCAGATTGTCAAACACTCTGAAGGTGTGGTCGCAATGGAAAACGCTTCAACCGAGGCCCAATTGCAACAGCAACCAGTCAAAGCATAAATAAATTGTACATACTAAAATATACCAAATTATAAATATAAATATTTTAATATATTTCAATATAACCCAATGAATATTTTGTTTTTACCCGGTAACAACTTTTAGAAATAAAATCCATTTTTTCTGTGAATTCCGATTTGAAGTTGAAATGTTATGAACACAATAACAAGAACTATCCTAAGCTTATTCTCGATGTATTGGATTTAAGTGAGCTGTGCCCCAATATTTGACGTAACCAATTGAATACACAAATAATAAAAATTACAAAAGATGTGGCCTTTCAAGAAGAAGGAGTCCAAACCGAGGGAATCCTTGATGGGTGATGAGGCTAAGTCGAAGAAACCTCCAAACACCGCGTTCAGGCAGCAGAGACTGAGGTCCTGGCAGCCTATACTGTCTCCTCAGAGTGTGCTACCGCTGCTAATACTGTATGCATGTATATTTACACCGATTGGGGTTGGTCTTATCTTAAGTGCCAAACATGTGCAGGATCTAACAATAAACTATAGCAATTGTGGTAAAGACGCTGGCACAGACGATTATACTGATATTCCTAAGAAATTTGTTCATTATAACTTTAAACACAAGGTGGAAAATAGGCCGACATGGAAGCGGATCGAGCCTCAGGAGGGAGACGATACGCATTATTGTCAATTGAAGTTTGAAATTCCAGACGAGATCAAGGACTCTGTGTACGTGTACTATAAGCTGACGAATTTCTACCAGAACCACAGGAGGTATGTGGAATCCTTCGATTACAAGCAGCTTCTGGGTAAACCGCTCTCAAAGGATGAGCTGACCACCGCGTGTAGGCCACTGAGAGGCGAAGGTGATAAAGCTGTGTATCCATGCGGGCTAATTGCCAACTCAATGTTTAACGATACTTTCACACCCACCTTATTTGGTGCAGACGATGATACGGAAGACTTTGAACTGACAAACAAGAAAATATCTTGGAGTATAGACAGAAAGAGGTTCAAAAGGACAAATTACAATGCTTCACAAATTGTACCTCCTCCAAATTGGAGGAAAAGATACCCAGATGGATACACAGATGATAATATTCCTGATATTCATGAGTGGGAGGAGTTCCAAGTTTGGATGAGAACTGCTGCTTTACCAAAATTCTATAAGTTAGCATTGAAGAACGAGACTACACATCTGCCCAAAGGTAATTATATCATGCAGATAGGACTAAATTATCCAACATCTTATTATGGTGGTTCTAAGTCTTTTGTTTTGACAACCAATAGCGCCATAGGGGGCAGAAACATGTCGTTGGGTGTTGTATTTTTAATTGTCTCATGTCTTTCAGGGCTAATGGCCCTAATATTCATTGTTAAACTATTCTTCCAACCGAGAGCCATGGGTGACCATTCTTTCTTAAATTTTGAGGATGAAGAGAGTAATACAACAAATGATAATGATTTCGCACTGCGTGAAATTCTATAGACAATTTATATAAATGCAGTAAAAAAAAAGGATAGTCGTTTTTTTTTCGTTAAATTAATGCTTTTGCTATTTGAATCTTGACTTGTTCTATAATAATTTATGAATATTAAATGTTACACTCAGATACTGAATTTTATGGAATGTATTGAGTTATTTAAACATAGATTTGCTCTTTGTAAAAATGATGGATTTGGGGGATATTGTCTTGTTCCCACATATCTCTTTGAAATTTAAACCATTCAGGCAAATCTTTTTCCTTGGGTATGGTTATGCATACTGCCGCTGATTCATCCATAGAGTTTTCTGGTTTGTAATATTCAAAATGACCTTGTTCCTTTTGCGTAAAAGAAAGTCTATAGCGGTGCCCAAAAATTCCTAAATTGGAAGATGACGTTGAGGTATCACTAATCAAAATATTATCTAAACAAGGAATATCCTTTATTCTATTTTTTTCTTCTGCTTCATCAATAATGGACAAGAGTCTCTGAGGAACTTCAGGTTCAGCACAAAGCTCACCTTCAGAAACTATTTCAACGTTTTGAGGTACCTTTTCTGGAATTGGGTCTCGTTTTCTCTCCTCTAGGCTCATCTCTTCAAGTGAATTTTCAATTGATTTCTCCTCTAAGGTCTGCTCAATTCGGATTTCTATCATCTCTAAAAAAGTTTCAGCAAAATAACTCCTATTCTTCCCAGCAAATAACCTATACTCATTGATAATTGACGCAATATTCCATTTTTGTATTTTTCGAAGAATCCCCACGACCAGAGAAGTCTTATCAACAAGTAGTGTGTTGTAGTTGACGCTATCCAGCAGTTTTGTAAATATTTTCTTCAAACTTTTACTTTTTATCAGCATTAAATCATCACTATCACTGAGCCTATAACTCAGATCTTCAGCTTGTCGTACACCTTTCAACTTCAGATCACTTTTTCCAGTCTCACCGTGGGGTTTCTCCATTGCAGATTGAGTTGTGGATTTACTCAACTTCTCCGTATTGCTCGAGCTAGCCTTATGTGTGACCAAATTTGCATGATTTTTTAGTGGCGAGGCAACACTGGAGAAATCAGCCATCCTAATTACATGCCATTCAATAGAAGATCTTGTGAAAAACTCTTTGAAAAACTTTGAAGGCTCCGTACCTCCAACAAATATAACAGTCTTTAGATTCAGTGCTTCCAAAAAGGATAAATTCAGAGTCTCAACTTTCGCACATCTATATATCCCTTCCTCTGCAATGCCAAAACTAGCTGGAGGAACCAACATTGTGAATAATATATGCTAAAAGAAAAAACACTCCTGGAATTTGCGCTTGGTATGATAGGATTAAGCACCGTACTCCAACAAAAGTTTGTAATTTTATGATGTGTTATAATATTTTTCTTCTTAAAGAACAAAAACCTTATGGAGTCGCAAGTTTGTTAAAGGACACCGTCCCGAATTTCACAGAGATGCTCAGCTGCTTTCATAGTATTGCGCTCATTACTCAATGAAATATACTTGGAACCTCTAGCTGCGTAGTATTTTTTTTTTTTTCTTCTGTTCTGGCAAAACCCTGCGATATTCTATTGGAGTCACGTGATTTAACATGCTCAGAATCACAATAATTATATATATTTATACATATGTAAATCGATATATTGATATGTTATTTCAGTAAAATGAATATTTAAAGATGCTTTAATGTTTTTATTTATAATTATTTGATTTTTCGTTAGGGTTTTGCGTTCCGGAACTTCTATAAAAGTTGATTTTTAACCGTGATGTTCATGATGTTCAAGTCCTTCCTTTAAAAGCTTGTTCAATTCACTTTGGCTGTTAGTTCTTAGGTCTCTGAATGAACCTGTCTCTACGACTTTACCGTTCTCAATCACTATAATTCTGGAACTCTTACTGATGGTGGATAATCTATGGGCAATGGAAATTGTTGTTAGTCCCTCTCTTTGTCTTCTTTGTAATTCACGGTTGATTACATCCTCACTCTTGGTATCAAGCGCACTGGTAGCTTCGTCTAATAGTAAAATATCTGGGTTCTGCAAGAAAACACGGGCAAGTGCAATACGCTGTCTTTGACCACCTGAAAGCTGAGCTCCTCTGGGGCCTACCAGCGTGTCTAAACCAAGTTTAGCAGAATCGATAAATTTGTCACAATTGGCTGCTACGAGTGCGTTTTTCAACTGCTCAGTTGATCTATCCTTTAGGCCATAGGTTATATTATCCAGGATTGTACCGTTAAATAAAAGCGGTTCTTGTTGAACAACACCCAGCTGCCTACGATACTTTCTCAAATTGAAATCTGCAATGTCGAAGTCACCAATGCGAACACTTCCGGAGTTGACCTTATAGTATCTTAAGAGTAGCGATGAAATTGTTGATTTCCCACAGCCGGATGCCCCCACAAAACAGACATGCTCACCAGGGTTGATTTTGAAGCTTAGCCTATTCAAAACTTGCTTGCCATCACCATATCTGAAACTAACGTCATCAAAAATAATGGGGAGGCCTCTAAATGTTGCTGGTGGAGTAATACCTTGAGTTGGAGAAATTTTTGGTTTAGTATGTTGTAGTTCGAGAACTCTTTCAGCAGCTCCACAACCTTTCATTAATTCTGAGTAGAATCCTGTCAATCCAAAGACAGATGAACCAGTGTAAACACCATACATCATGAAACTGGATAACTCACCAATTGTAATTGATGCATCTGAAGTTCCTACTAGTAATAGCACAATCATGGCAATATTACCAATCAAACCTGCACTTCCAAAGAAAATTGCTGATGCTACTGCCTCTTTGACACCAACATTAAATACACCTCTAACTTCAGAAGAGTATCTGGTCAATTCTTGCTTTTCACCTGCATATGCCTGTACCGTCTTCAAAGAGTTTAACTGTTCTTCACTGGTCTTGGTAAGTTCACCAACTTTCTCTTGCAGTTGTTTCGAGATCTTTTTGATCTTACTACCATAAATCATTGCCAGGATACCCAATGGTGGCACCATCAATGTCATAACTGCTGTCAGCTTCAAAGATATGTAACTCATCATCCCTAGACCTACTATACCTTGAAGACTGGCTCTGCAACCATCGGATAAGTTGGATGTGACACTTTTTGACACAATTGACGCATCAGAAGACAGTCTCGATATCAAATCACCGACTCTGTGCTTGTCCATAAACGTAGCATCCTGAGACATTACTACTTTCATGGTCTTAGCTCTTAAACGAGCCACTAGCTTCTCACCGGTGACTTTCAGAATCACAATTCGCCCGGCATTCGCCACTGCCCCTATAATGAACACACCACCAAGACCCACCAGGAACTGGTTCCTGGTGAATCCGTATATGAGTGAATCTGGATTCGATACATGGTCGATCATGGTACCAATAACAGAGGGAACACTCATACTCACTGCACTCGATATGGCAATCAGACCCACGGCACCCGCGATATATTTTCTCTCAGGCTTCGCCATGTGTAGCAACTGCTTCACTTGAGACCACGTTTGTGCTCTAGATGGTTGATTGCTGGTTGATGCGAATCGACGCAGCACAGGGCCTTGTAACATCAATCTTGGCCCATTCCTCAACATATTTGACCTTAATTTGCTGGAGTGTTGGAATGATCAAGCAATTGTGTGTTATAAAAAAAAAAGTAAAAAGATATAGGATGCAAGCTCTTGTGTGAAACTCTGCTTATATGTAAGCTTTCGAATTGAGTTTCCAAGCTCTGGGGATTTTTCAAGAAGAGACCATTTTCAACAGATTCTACGACGAATTTACGTAATTTCGGGCTTTGCTCCAGAACAATGGTGATGCTCTTTGACATTTGTCTACAGGGCAACAAAGATATGTTTGACCATGGGTAAAGGGAGAAATACCTTTAGTTTTGACAAATGATGAATAAAACTAGTGACCCTGAAAACAATTCTGATTGTTTAAAGTCGCTGTGACAGGCTGTTGATTTCAAGTAAGAGGAGAAACATAATTTTCAGGTGCAAGAAGGCCGATGATCCTGTGGTAGATTCTTTCAATTATACCACAAAAGGATGCTCAAAGGAATCTTTGTCTAGACTGATTACCTGCTAAGATCAGTAGCAAAAAGACTAGCGAGGAAGAAGCATTAACTATCGCGCTCAGGAAATGCGAAATAGCACTGATCAAATGAGAAAACTTACTTAGATAACACATTTTTGGCTGATAAAAAACGAGCAAACGTCGGATTAATGCTAAAAACGTCCCAGAAATCCGCTGACGTAACAGCATGACTACTTTGTACAGTAGATGGATCAAATCGAACATCGAAAATAGGGAAACGGGGACCAGGTGGGAAATGGTTTGAGAACTGGACCTATTACTACTGTTACTGCATTCTAAGAAACACCAATTAATACATATCTAAAGTTAGTGCCGGCACATATACGTCAATATCTTTACCAGAGATGACTAAGAGACAAAAGGTATTAAAGCGGAAAAGTGACAGTTCATTTGTTTCAAAACTAAGAAATGAGTAAATCTCTTGGCATGGTGGTGAGAAACTAAACGGTGTATATCTTTACTAGAATATCTACACTTGAGCCTGCTTCTCCCTAAAACATGGTCAGTTCGACACTGTAAGAACTAGAAATGACTGCTGTGGTGCCAACATTAGAGGTAACCCAGGAATACGATGTTTTGTTAAAAAAGATTGTAACATACTCGGTATATTACCCATCCAACTGGACAAGTTTGATTCTGAAATAGAAATTACGCATTGATGATCATAAGTTAAATGTTTTTTTTGTGCGGAATACGACCTTTTATGGAATGAAAATAGAGACTATATACTTTTTCTCCTAATTACCCGTTAATCTTCTTTGCACTATCAAATTAATTGTGATAAGCAAGATATGGGTTGAAACTGTGACTCTACACTTTTAATAGCTCTTAAAGTTCTTTGACGAATTGAATTGCTCTTTTTCTGCTGTCTAACACCCGATTAAAGTACATTTAGTTCATAAAGTGCAAATATCATATTTTCAAATTAAAGAATTTCAGCACCTAATCCTTTTCCGATCAATTTAACTCATTGCGATAACGTTATTTAGGAAAGACTTGCTGTTTCTCCTTATCAATAGATCTCTTTTTTATCTACAGATTGTAAATAAGATTATTATCATAGGTCAATTTGCTCGTCTTTTGGTGGTGTATTGATGTTTCCATATTGTAGTAGTGATTTCAACTCATCTTTGAAGATAAGTCGGCTAAAAGTGGTGTCATCTATATAAGAGACTATTAGGTATGCCTTTAATGCTAAGTAATGTTCCTGCCTTTGTGATATTTATTTAATTTCCTAGTTAATAAGATTAGTTAGTCCACATGTTTTTGAGTTCGTTAAAATGAAAAAATCCAACAAAACAATAATTTCGTGCCTAAATATAAAAAATACTAAGAGATATCAGTGAGATTTATTTTGATAAAAATTACTGCATATATTAACAAAATAGCTATTAAATTATATTCAATTCCATCTTACCTTCCATTTTAGTTACTATTTTATAAAGTGCCCATATCTAACCAAGAATAAAAAAAGTTCGACAGGTCTCTCTATATCCTCATAGTTAATTTCAAATGGTCCAAATTTTAGACGTCCACTACTTGAGCGACTCACTTACATTGAATTACTTGAGTTTCTTTCTTTCTCAATCTCTCTCCTTTGTATTTTGTTGTTGTTGTGAGGAGTTTCTCTCTTTTTCACTATTCACCACCAAGGTCATCAAAGTTTTGTTTGAATTAATACAGTTCAGCAATGCTCAAGTAGCGAGTGCGCTATACCAGATGTGAATAACCTCAATGAAACAAGTGCCTTGATTTGATACTTATCCTGTATAGTCAGGGAAAAAGGGAGCTGGAATTTTACTGGGAGAGATAAAGAGGTGCTTTAGACATCTGAGAAATTATTGATACTCTTTCTTTTTTCATTTTTTCATCGGGAAATATAGATAGGACTCTTAATAATATCTCTGTTTGTATAAATGGGGCCATTTGTGGGCTCTCATTTATTAAATCATAATGTTGTTAAATCATAATGTTGGCTACCACACAACCAGGATCAATAATCTTACCCGGGCAACATAATATACGCTATGACGGAAATCATGTGCCAAGGTCAACTACCAATTATCAGTACGAAAACATGCAAATGTAGACCTGATTGATACAAAACGACGACAGTATAACCCAGTATTGTTTCTTATATTGGCAAGAAGTCCTAATTTTCAATGGAGTAGTCACTTCATTGAATTAACTGTAATATGGACATCAAGTAGGGCTAGCACCACCTTGGGATTGGCTCTTTTTTTTTTATTTGACACAGTGACTAATTGTAATAAGACCACAGCAATACCTCAGTGATAAGGAAAGTGTTTGTGTTTTTGTTGGGGCGATGGCACGGGGACATGACTCGTTTGCTGATGAGTATGTAGACGACAAAATAGCCATATCCAACTACCCGCTCTCCGCCTCCGTCGCCTGCTCCAAGTTCTGTCATGGCGCTGAGGACGCTTGGGCCATTATATAATTTACAAACCCACACCGAGCACTCGCAAAATTAAACTGTTGCGAAAAGCAGATTACAGTTTTATATCTTTGTATTTTATTGTTATTTAAAAAATAGCTACATACGAGTTATTTACGGTTTACTTCTAATACGTTTATTGGAAAACTATTTTAAATAGTTAGCAATGTGAATGTTGAGTGAAAATAATGAAAGAATAAAAATAATGAATACATACCCAGACTCTCACTTGTAATGGTGTTAGATTACATTTCTTAGCGACCAGTTCCCGTTCTTCTTTGGTCAAGTACTGCTTCTGCTCGTACACTTTGTTCAAGGTAGCTTTGGTCTCCTTGTCGAGGGTTCTCCGTTTTTTCTTGTTCAGGAAGCTGCATAGCAGTTCCTTAGACGCCGGGTCGATATCTAAGTTCTCAATGGTCTAGTTTTTATCTTTCGTTGTTAGTACTTTTGTGCTTGCTGGTGTTATACTGTTTTAGGGACATACCTCGCTGTACGATTCGAACAACACAGAGCGATGCTCTGTGTTGTTCAATATTCTGATACACGCCTCTCTGATGCTATGTAGGTCCATCATGTGCTTCGTCACAATTTAAAGGAAAAATTGCAAGAGATTAATAAACAACTTATATCATTGTGTTCCTTCAAAAGAATCCCGGAGCCGTCGTCCGATATCCTATCGAGAACCAAAGACTCACAAGAGATACGGTTGATCAAGACGACCTATCGACTGTCTACCCTTCTGTCAGAGAATATTGTTTTCAACGTCGTCACCAAAGACCATCTACTTAAAAATGGTTCCGCCCCCTCCTACAATCTTCAAGGACAGTACAAAAAAAAGAAAGTCCCTGTTTCATGCACAGGATAGGGTTTCCACACTTTAGATCGCTTCAAAAACGCAAATCTCTAAAAAAAGAGAGAAACCCTTCTTCTTCTTCTTCTTCCTTTTTTTAAGTTTCAGATTCGAGCAAGAATAGATCTCTCTGTGTTGTTTCCCGTGGGAAACCCTAAATTTGTACTTATTTGTCCACTTTTTTTTTTAATGCCCAGTAAACTTGCCCACTCTTTTGCAAAAAAAGCTGGGACAAATTTACAAACCTTCTTTTTTTATTAATTGGGCCGGCAACAAAAAAAAAAAAAGGATACGTAATTGCATCCACACTTTCTTCCATCATAGTTAAAATAAAATACAACATAACCGCTACCACACAATCTTCCACGCGCGTAAAGAGCGATTTCCACCATCTACCGCCAAAATTTTTTCAAATTTTCTTTCTTTTTCTTCGTTCCAAACGGCAAAATGTTTTCTTTTTTTTTGGTTGGTTTTTTTCCCAACGCACGGGCTTTTCTGTGACTACCCCCCGGAGATTAAAAGTAAGATTTTCACGAAGGGGGAAAAAAATAGAAGCCAAGGGGGAACGCAGAGAGAAACAGCAGGAGGGAGAGTCCCAAAATTGAAATTCCCTCAGCATCCCACATAAAATATTTTTTGAAAAAAAACAACAAAAAAAATTTTAGATCCGATCCGATTGGTCATGTCCGGTTGACCGGGATCATAAAAAAAAAATAGAAGAGTTTTCTTGCTTCCCCACCTTGTTTTCTAGGCAGACATATCCCAGAATGGTAATCCCACGCTTTTTCTTCTTCTTACTTCTTTCTTTTCTTCGCTCTTTTTACTCTTGATTAGTAACCTTTTTTCTCCCTTCCTCATTTCTCTTACTGTTGTCGGTCAACCGTTGATCCTTGTCCATCTCGTGCTTTGTCCAAGATATACTTCCGTGAAGTATTCTATGCATTTGGGATGATTCTCCTGAAAATTGCTACCAAGAGTTATTCCTTAATACAACCAAAGATTGTAGAAAATTATAGAGGACATAAAATCCAGCTGTAAATGAGCAACCCGATAATAAAATTATCGGAAAAGAATTAAGAATTAAAAAAAAAAATATTTTTGGACGGACTTATATAAACAAGTGCTCAATTAAAGTTTTGCCAAAATTTCTTGTCCCAAAAATTAAAAATATAAAGTTTTACAAATATATAAAAAAATTAAGCAAATTTTTTTTTAAAACTATTACAACTAATCAATAATAAGAGAGAGAGAAAAAAAAATAGTAACAAAAACAGTAATAAATGAAACTTACTACGTACGCTCTTTTTTTGAGCTTGCTTGCGTTTGTTTATTCGCAGACATGTGATTTACCACCTTCCAAGTTCGTGGATGCTGGGTCGCTATCTGGGAACCTAGACAACAACGACCAGAACCCGTTCCCATTGGGCTGTGCGCCGAGGTTCCAGAATCTCGAGCCCACAGAAGGGCTGACCATGGAGATTTACTCCTACCCATACGCTTGGACAGCTGCTGACTGTGGTAACGAAAACTACGATAACTGGCACCAACATTGTAATGACCCTAAATATCCAGGCTATTGTTTCAACATGGAATACACAGACACTAATTTCCCAAGAAATCTAAACACCCCAGGTAATGAACTGATCGATAAAGTAGAAGGTGTCACTGGTACTATGGCATTCAAGATCGACAATAGTCCACAATTTTGTGTGCCAGCAAGTACAACACTGCCACCTAACTTCAAGTACGATAAACCTCTGACCTTGACTAACGTAACAATCCTGTTCCACGGTTACTTCAAGGCACCAAAATCAGGTGCTTACATCTTCCATCTGGGAAATGCAGACGACCTGACTTTCTTCAATTTCGGTGCTGGTAACGCATTTGAATGTTGTCAATACGGTACCACTTATAATAGCTTTGGTAACTACCAGGCCTACTCTCAATGGTCAAACACAGGAGGTTTCGGTAAACTAGACCTGGAGGTGTACCTACAAGAGGGTGCATACTATCCTATGCGTCTATTCTTCAACAACAGAGATTACTACGGTAATTTCGAATTCTATTTGTCCTATGGTGATACAAATGCAGTAGTCAAAGATTTGACTGGTTACTTATACTCCATTCCAGATGGAGGGAACTGTCCTAACAACGTCTACTACGAATCTACATGTGCTTCAGTATTAAGCACCGAGACTTACAGCACTGAGTTGGAGAAATATTGTACATCATCAGTAGGTAGTACTTTAACTAACACTATTTACCACATCAATTACCCTTGTGTTGACCATAAAACAGATATCGTTTGTACAAATGGTTTCTTCGATCCAATCAAAAACTCTTGTATCAAGAGTGAAGATATCAAAACTGATTTACCAGTCATTGTACCATCTCCTACTACGACTACAAGAACGTTAGAATATACAACAGAAACAGACCTTATATCATATTATTCAACAAAGGATAAAGATGGGAACGCAATTACAGGTAATACAACGATAATTTTACACAATGATTACAGTACCACCTTCACCAACAGTGACGACAATGTCGAGACCGGTGTTGTGCACCACATCACCACGACCGACAGCAACGGTAAGTCGACTACTATCATCACCACATCTAACGTGAATGATTACACCACTACCTTCACCAACAGTGAGGGCAGTAGCGAGACTGGTGTTGTGCACCACATCACCACCACTGACAGCAAGGGTGAACCAACTACTATTGTGAGCATCTCCATCATCTCGAATGACTCCGATTACACCACTACCTTCACCAACAGTGAGGGCAGTAGCGAGACTGGTGTTGTGCACCACATCACCACCACTGACAGCAAGGGTGAACCAACTACTATTGTGACCACCTCCATCATTGGCAGTGACGACTACACCACTACCTTCACCAACAGTGAGGGCAGTAGCGAGACTGGTGTTGTGCACCACATCACCACCACTGACAGCAAGGGTGAACCAACTACTATTGTGACCACCTCCATCATTGGCAGTGACGACTACACCACTACCTTCACCAACAGTGAGGGCAGTAGCGAGACTGGTGTTGTGCACCACATCACCACCACTGACAGCAAGGGTGAACCAACTACTATTGTGACCACCTCCATCATTGGCAGTGACGACTACACCACTACCTTCACCAACAGTGAGGGCAGTAGCGAGACTGGTGTTGTGCACCACATCACCACCACTGACAGCAAGGGTGAACCAACTACTATTGTGACCACCTCCATCATTGGCAGTGACGACTACACCACTACCTTCACCAACAGTGAGGGCAGTAGCGAGACTGGTGTTGTGCACCACATCACCTCCACCGATAGTAACGGAGAGTCTACTACTATTGTGACCACCTCCATCATCTCGAATGACTCCGATTACACCACTACCTTCACCAACAGTGAGGGCAGTAGCGAGACTGGTGTTGTGCACCACATCACCACCACTGACAGCAAGGGTGAACCAACAGTTATATCAAGTTTCTCTAAGTTTGTTGTTAGTACCTCAACCTTTGTGACTACAGAAATTGTTGATCTAGGAGAGAATGTTACTGAATATGTTGTAATTGAGTACTTAAAGGTTGATGGTGAGCACGGAGAATATACTACAGACAGTCATAGTATTGTTTATAGTCCACCAGCACCAATTACTAATGTCACTAGTAGGGAACAATATCATTGGGTTGAAACTGATATAGTTTCATTCTTCATTACTGTGAATGAAAACAACGTCATTATCACAAGTAGCCATGTTGAGAAGTTTGCTCATATGGTAGATGACCATCCGCTTTACCTAACTGCTGAAATATTATCGGATTCACTAGTTCCAATCACCAACAGTGAGGGCAGTGTCGAGACTGGTGTGGTCCACCACTTCAGTACCACGGACAGCAACGGTAATCCAACTACAATCGACAGTACTTCTTTGATTGCCTCCGGTTCTAAGTCCGCCACTCCCGCAGAGTCCACCACTTCTTCCGAGTCCACCACTTCTTCCGAGTCCACCACTACCTTCACCAACAGTGACGGCAGTGTCGAGACTGGTGTGGTCCACCACATCAGTACCACAGACAGCAACGGTAAGCCTTCTAGTATTGTGAAAACTTCCAGTATTGGTCAAATTTTGAGTAGTGTTGGAGGTAATGACAGCGGTGATTTAACATTGAGTGTTCAATCTTCAAATACGCCTTCTTATAGCAACGCAGATATCAGTAGTACTAGTAATAACAATGATGTTTTCAGTACAGGTACCGATTCCACCTTTGGTATTCAACCACGCATATCTACAGATAACAATGGAAATCCAACTACGACTGTGAAAACTCAAAGTTTTGAAACCGATAATGCTATTCACAGTGATGTGAGTGGTAACATGAACAATTATAACAACGACGATGATGAAACCAGTAATGTTAACAGTGGAAATATACTAGAAAGCACTTCAACTGGTACTCATAGTAGATATACTACAACTTTAAGTAGCTCAGTGGGAATACAAACAGGCAGTTCTTTGAGCATTCAAGAAGTATCTGGTGATGCGATCACATCCAGTGCTATGACTCAACCATCCTCTTCTGGACAAGAACACAGCACATCTTCCGGATCTTACAGTAGTAGTCAAATCTATGATTCGATGACTTTTACGGGTACACAATCTTCTACATCATCTAAGCCAAGCGCACTACAAAGTCAAGGCTCTTCTTCCAGTAATACTATACTTGAAGTATCTAACGCATCATCTCCAAAGCTATTTTCGAACTGGTTACTTGTTCTGGTTGCCATTATCTTAACCATAGTATAGTTGAAGAAAAAAAAAATTAAAAATTGAAACAAATATAAAAAGTTAAAAAATTGAAAATAATAAAATAATAAAATAATAAAAAAATCTAAAAAATTAAAAAAAAAAAAAAAAAAAAAAAAAAAAAAAAATAATAAGAAAAAAACAGTTCCTTTGTATATGTAAATTATTCTAAATATAGTTTTTTGTGTAAAATACTAAATAAAAAATAAAAAATAAAAAATAAAAAATAAAAAATAAAAAATAAAAAATAAAAAATAAATCTACAAAAATATAAATATATAAGAAATAAAACTAAAAAATGAAAAGTTTAAGAACTGTAACAACAAATATACTAGGCTTTGATAATCAGGGAATAGAGAGAAACCCTGACTAAAAAACTAAATATGTTTATTTGTTTTTTTGTTTTATTTTTATTTTTCATAGATTGCAATATAATTTTCGCATGCTATTGCTGCTTGGCATAGATATAGCATATATGGATATATCAGTTCCAAGATAATAATCTTGGTACATGTACTAAATTTAGAAGCATCGAGCTATTTGCGTTATTTGTAGGTGAAATGTTATAAATTATAAATTAAACATAGAAAAAGTAATTTAGACACCTGGTTAAGATATATATTTATAGCTACAATTGATCAGAAAATTTGCCTAGACTTTGTACTTTGGGTCAGATAGTAATGGAAAAAGGAAATGAGTTCAAACAATTGACATCTCAGAAATAGAATTGAACCAGTACATAAATTAGCATGCTAACAAAAGATGCGGTTATTCCAAATAAACCGGTTGAGTGTTTGTGTGATTTTTGATAAAATCACATATGATTTTAAAAATGGGATTACAATTTTATGAAATGTATTACACCAAAATGCCCTGAAATACATACCTGAAATTTTTTGCTATTTCGATTTCTTTCTTTTGAATGAACTTACTTCATTAATAATTGTTATTGCCATGGTATATGTAGCTGGTTGTTGTATTGTTAACTATTATGGTAAAGAACTGAAAGTAAAATAAGACTATGTTCACTTTCTGCCGAAGATAATAAAAATTACATTTCATTCTTTATAATCGTTATCTTGTCTTTTATCTAATGTTTATACCAGTGATTTAAGGTTTACAGGCTCTCCTAAAAATCTAATAATAATATTTGATATTCAATCTTAGGTAATTCAGTGTATTTGATGTGATTATGTGTTCAGTCATGTGACCAAAGTATATTGTTATCTATAATCCAAGATCCTTTCTTTATCTTGGAAAAACAAGATCAACTGTGAGCTTTTAAAACAGACCACAGTTTCAGTAATTTTCTAAGTTTGCAATGGGTTTAATTTCAACTAATCAAATCATTTATGATAACTGACAACTGTTATTTTTTCAAAAAGTCAGTATTTAAATAAATGATTGTAGTGAAGAATTTGATCTGGTACCAACTTTTGATTTTGGAAGCTCAAAACATTAAAAAAATATCAACAAAAATATTTACCCGGCGTGAAAAGTTAGTAGGAGTTACCCTTATATGAATTTCCCAACTAAAAATACCAAAATAAAATATTATATAACGAAAACAAATTTCCTCGTCAACAAGAATTCATTTCTCTCAGAACAGTTATTAACAGTAAAAATGAACACTCTACAAGTTTTATTACATTCAAACGACTGACAAAGTTACATTTAGTTTACAATAATTCATTACATCGGTATCAACAAGTTATACCTAATCGATTAAAATGCGTTATTTGAAGCGTTCTTGCAACTAAGTTGGACTCGCTTTTTCAAAATATTATTAAGTATGCATAATATCGTTGTATAAGTACAACTCATAAGGAAACATAAATGGATATTAAATGTTATATGGCTTCATTTTTATATGGTATAAACAGTTTTCCTTTATAATTTTATATAGTCTCTTTGGTAAATCGTATTCTAAAATTAAAATGAAATCAGCTTAATTGATATAATGAAAATCTAATATGTTGTTCCAAAGAAACAGACTGAGTGTTTCTGTCGAATTCGTTAATAGTAGACATAGTTTGAAGTGATATGAAAAATCGAATAAAAAGTTAAGTTATTCTTTAATAATATGTTATAATACTATTCCAAGGTCTTTGTTGGTTCTTTTTATATAAAGTAAAACTTATAAAGGAATTGGAAGAGGATTGTAATTAGATCAAAAAGTCCCTGGTATTTATACCTGAGATCTTTGAGATCCTGATTTTTGCTATTCGATTAGCCTGCTGCATCATTATTTAGTCTTACCATACTAAATATCATTTAGTTGGTTTGTTATTACCTATTTTAGTTATCAAATAGAATCTAGGCTCAGATGGTTTCATCTGTTTTTGCCTATTATAGTAAAACCTGATTTTCTTTCTATTTTTATCCTTATCAAATGTTTAATCTGAAACATTCATTGATGATGTCACTGATACGAAATCGATTCTAGAACTAATAATATAACTAATATTATATCTTGAATCATTCCTTATATTTGTTGTCATGTCTGACGTATAAATCATGTGATTATGTAGTCAATCACGTGACTATATCATATTGCGATATATATATTCCAAGTTAATTTATCTTGGAACAACATATGTTGTTCCAGAGGAACAGACTGAGTGTTTCTGTCGAGTTCGTTAATAGTAGACATAATTTGAAGTGATATGAAAAATCGAATAAAAAGTTAAGTTATTCTTTAATAATATGTTATAATACTATTCCAAGGTCTTGGTTGGTTCTTTATATACAAAGTAAAACTTATAAAGGAATTGGAAGAGGATTATAAAATTGTAATTAGATCAAAAAGTCCCTGGTATTTATACCTGAGGTTTTTGCAATCCTGCTTTTTGCTATCCGATTAGCCTGCTGCATCATTATTTAATCTCACCATACTAAAACTCATTTGGTTTGTTAATTCTTACCTAATTTACCTATCAATTTGACTTATTTCTTTTTTATCATTACCTAATGTTTTATAGCATCTATCAATGATGTAATTATTACGGAATGGATTATAATATTATTTGATAACCATTTATAATTCATCTTTATTCATTGATTATATTCGTTGTCATGGAAGACGTAGTGATCATGTGATTACAAGTCATTCACGTGACCATACAATATTGCGATAGTATATATTCCAAGTTAATTTATCTTGGAACAACAACATATTATTAGAATAATAAACTGAGTTGCTATCAAATATTATTCATATTTATGTTTTCGGTACAGTATAATTATTAGAAATCACTTTCTTGGTATTCATTCATTACGAACAAAACATAAAAATTTTCAGATCTTTTATCGAGTCGTACCCAGATACAACTGTAATATCAAAAGATGTGATAGTAACTCCCGCTTCAATATCGTAGATAATAACGATACAAAGATAAATCTAGAAAGAATTCATCTTAATAATATTATAATCAATAATATTCCGAAAACAAATGTAAATATACAACTTAAAAACCATAATATAATATATTAACAATGATTTAGAGAACTGTTCAATTAATAAAAGTAGAGGTCGAAAAATTCATATGATAAATAATGATTAGCTAGGATATTCATTACTTGAAGTTAAGGATATTAACTATCATGTTCTAAGAAAAAATAGAGCAAATAGTACCGTATTAACAAACTTACAAAAAATCTTAAGATATTATAAAATAAAAAACTAAATAATATTTTAATATCTCTCCAATATATAAAAATATAGAAATTCAGAAACTAACATTAAGCTAACAATTCATAGCGTATTATAATATGAATGACTTTATTATATCCGTCCAACCTAGTATAAAAAATAATAGCAAACAAGAATACTAAATATATAAGTCCAAATATCAGTGCTGTGGGGTCTGGGTGCTGTGGGGTCTGGGTGCTGTGGGGTCTGGGTGCTGTGGGGTCTGGGTGCTGTGGGGTCTGGGTGCTGTGGGGTCTGGGTGCTGTGGGGTCTGGGTGCTGTGGGGTCTGGGTGCTGTGGGGTCTGGGTGCTGTGGGGTCTGGGTGCTGTGGGGTCTGGGTGCTGTGGGGTCTGGGTGCTGTGGGGTCTGGGTGCTGTGGGGTCTGGGTGCTGTGGGGTCTGGGTGCTGTGGGGTCTGGGTGCTGTGGGGTCTGGGTGCTGTGGGGTCTGGGTGCTGTGGGGTCTGGGTGCTGTGGGGTCTGGGTGCTGTGGGGTCTGGGTGCTGTGGGGTCTGGGTGCTGTGGGGTCTGGGTGCTGTGGGGTCTGGGTGCTGTGGGGTCTGGGTGCTGTGGGGTCTGGGTGCTGTGGGGTCTGGGTGCTGTGGGGTCTGGGTGCTGTGGGGTCTGGGTGCTGTGGGGTCTGGGTGCTGTGGGGTCTGGGTGCTGTGGGGTCTGGGTGCTGTGGGGTCTGGGTGCTGTGGGGTCTGGGTGCTGTGGGGTCTGGGTGCTGTGGGGTCTGGGTGCTGTGGGGTCT